>JAJIZL010125824.1:213436-254216 GCA_023969395.1 Amblyomma maculatum | reverse complement strand
ATCAATCAATCAATCAATCAATCAATCAATCAATCAATCAATCAATCGCCGATTTGATCCCTCGTATTCATCCCAGGACTTCCGCGCCCACTCGTGTCGTGGTGGATAATTTCAGCGTGGCCATTGTTGCTGTTCTCCGGCAGAAAATTGACTCAAAGTGGCCCCCAACGGTTTTTTGTTTTCTCTCGGAAGCTCCAACCTGTCGAGGCTCGCTACAACTTATTTGGCCGCGAGCTTCTCGTCATCTACTCCACCACCTAGCATTACCGCCGCTTCTTAGAGAGCTAGACATTTTACGTTCTTACTGGTCATAAGCCTCTGATGTGATCTGTAGGAACTCTTCCAAATACGTCGCCCACGAACTTCGTCAGCTGGCCTGCATGTCGGAGTTTCCAACAGATATCCGGCACATCAAAGGCATCGACAATGAGGCAGCTGATGCACTTTCACGCATTACCTCCATCGGCGTGTCTACATCTGCTGTGGACTGGGAATGTCTGGCCCGGGCGCCGCTACAAGTCCCTGAGCTTGTAGCGCCCCACTGCCCTCCGTCTACCCGTCTAGAGCTTGTGCCTCATCCGCTTGGGACCGGATTGCTCTGGTGAGACATGTCATCGGCTCTACCGCGTCCATTCATCCCGGAGGCCTTTCGTCGTGCGATTTTCCATTCACTTCAAGACATCTGCTATCCCAACATAAGAGCCACACAGCGCCTAGTTATCCAGCGGTACGTCTGGCCGAACATTAAAACCGACGCTCGCCAGTGGGCCCGCTCGTGCTTGCTAGTCAGTCCGCCAAAGTGACCCGGCATACAAATACTGAACTCCAATATTTCCTGCCACCTGGTTATCGCTTTGTCTCCATTCATCTGAACGTGGTTGTGCAGCTACCTCCCTCCAATGGCTGCCCGTACATCTGACGATGATCTATCGCTTTACTCGTTGGCCTGAAGCAGAACCCACCCCAGACATTGCTGCGGAAACAGTTGCCAAAGCCTTCATTTCAGCATGGGTTTTCCGTTTCGGCTGCTCCTGCATTGTTGCCACGGATCGTGGCCGCCAGTTTTAATGCACCCTTTTCACTTCTCTCATCCGTCTACACGACACTAAACACTGCCGCATCATAGCATACCATGTGCCAACGGCATGCTCGAGCGGCTCCATCGTCAGATCAAGACTGCCCTCACTGCTCATCTTGATCCTGAGCACTGGGCTGACCACCTTCCTATGGAGCTTCTTGACCTGCGCTCCGTTCTTCGTCGGGACCTTGGCCGTTCGGCGGCCGAACTCCTCTTTGGTGCACCCCTGCGGCTTCCCGTAGACTTGTTCGTCCCAGGCCTTGCAGTATCTTTAACGCCTTCAGGACTGCATTCAACGTCTTCGCCCAGTCCCGCCATGTGTCGAGGAAACACCTACCCAGGACCTCTCCTAGGATGTTGCTGGCTTAATTGCGGACCTGCCTGCCGCCGAGGCACCCCAACTCTATCACCGTCAGCGTGTACATTTCGCCGTTCCGTCTGGGCGGGGGGTTCTGTAGCGCACAGCGACGCGGCCGCTTTTCGATGGAGGCGAAAAGCTAGGCGCCCGTGTGCTGTGCGATGTCAGTGCACGTTAAAGAAACCCAGGTGGTCGATATTTCCGGAGTCCTCCACTATGGCGTCTCTCATAGCCTGAGTCGCTTTGGGATGGTACCCCAAAACCAAACCAAACCAGATTCAAGCGGAGGCGCTAGATCGGCGTTCTCAGCCGGCGACAGAATAAAGTTGAAAGGTGCGTGCTCGGTGTGCACGCATGGCATGGGCTGTTCGGTTCAGTTATTGTTGTTGTGGCTGTAGGAAGAAGGTAAATAAAATGCACAGGCCACCTACTGGCTCTGTAGCTGAGCCACCTCCGCTGCCTCGTGCGGACAGAAGAGAAAATATAGAAGAAATGGAAGAGGAAGAGAAAGACGCGCGCCGCAACAACAGCCGTCGTGCACCATCGAATTAGTGGCGGACGCAATGACGGCCTACAACAGATAAAATTCGGTGGCTGGCTAGCCCCGCCGCAAGCGGCGTTGACCTACCGCCCTAGCCCCATAGGGCCAGGAACTGCCACCCTTCACCACCCTAGCCTGCCACGTTGGTCGTTTTGTTGCGAAAGAAACACTACGCTAGTCGTCGAGCCATTTCGTGTGACATAGCGTGGGCCAAGCTGCGCATGCGTGAGAAGCCGCGTGAGTCAGAGGAAGTAGCTCTTGTGTCGGAGCTGCCATTGCGGCCGCGCTTCGCCGTGCGCTCTGCCGGTGCCGAAGTGACGTCATAACCACAGCCTGGGTCACCCGCGCATCCCTCTCTCATTTGGTTGTGCGTTGAAGAGGTGTGGGCAGATCGGTGGCTGCCCCTAGCCCTACGGGGCTAGGACTGTTATATAGTGCTCTAGAATATTCCAGAACACTATGACTGGTGGTCACTGCCACTTAATTGCGGCGGGGGCTAGCCTGCCACCAGATTTGTATCTGTTGTAGGTCGTCTTCGCACCTGCAACCGTTTCGATGGTGGACGACGGCTGTTGCGACAAGCGTCATTCTCTCCCTCTTCTTTCCCTTTCTTCTCTACTTTCTCGTCTGTCCGCCGGAAGCTGGGCATCTTTAACGTGCGATGTCAGCGCACGTTAAAGATCCCCAGGTGGTCGAAATTACTCCGTAGCCTTCCACTACGCCTCCTCTTTCTCTCTTTCCACTTTCCCTCCCATCTTTCTCCCTTCCTTTACGGCGCGGTTGCGGTGTCCACAGAAAAACAAGTGAGACAGTTACCGCGCCTTTCCCTTCCTATAAATAAATCACAAGGAAAAAAAATCACAAGCGGCTACTGTGCCGGAGTTCCCGGGTTCGAACCCGACCTCGGCGGCTGCGTTTCGATGGAGGCGAAACGAAGAGGCGTCGTGTGCTGTGCGATGTCAGCGCACGTTAAAGATCCCCAGGTGGTCGAAATTACTCCGTAGCCCTCCACTACGGCTCCTCTTTCTCTCTTTCCACTTTCACTCCCATCTTCCTCCCTTCCCTTACGGCGCGGTTGCGGTGTCCACATAAAACAAGTGAGACAGTTACTGCGCCTTTCCCTTCCTAGAAATAAATTATTTTTTTTAAATCAGTTCAAGCGACCGTGAAACGAAGAGGCGCCCTTGTGCTGTGCGATGTCAGCGCACGTCAAAGATCCCCAGGTGGTCGAAATTACTCCGTAGCCCTCCACTACGGCTTCTCTTTCTCTCTTTCCACTTTCACTCTCACCTTTCTCCCTTCCCTTACGGCTCGGTTGCGGTGTCCACAGAAAACAAGTGAGACAGTTACCGTGCCTTTTCCTTCCTATAAATCAATCAGTTTATAAATCAATCAGCGACCGTGACTCAGGTCTCCTCCCGGGCCCACGGCTCAGGCTTCCTCCCGGGCCCACGTATGCATCGTTGGCTTGTCATACTATCATCGTTATAAGCGACCGCGGCTGCTGCGTTTCGATGCTGGTGGTGGTGGTGGTAAGAACATTTAAGGGCCAGGAGGAAGCGACCGTTGGTCGTTTGCCCATAAAGGACCGGTCCTTACAAGCACTAGGTGGAGGCCCCTAGTTTGGGACCCCAGTGGCGGTTGCCGCTGCCCGGGCGTGCCCAACTAAGGCTTGTTGGGCCTGTAAGGAGGCGAAACGAAGTGTCGTCCGTGTGCTGTGCGATGTCAGCGCACGTTAAAGATCCCCAGGTGATCGAAATTACTCCGTAGCCCTCCACTATAGCTCCTTTTCTCTCTTTCCACTTTCGCTCCCACTTTCACCTCTTCCCTTACGGCGCGGTTGAGGTGTTCACAGAAAACAAGTGAGACAGTTACCGTGCCTTTCCGTCCCTATAAATCAATCAATCAGTAGCAGACTGCAATAAGTTCTAGAATTCTGCATCGCTCCCCTGGATTACCCAAATGTTAATGTCATCCGCGTAGACACCGAATTTTATCCCCTCGAACTCCGCGAGTTTGCCTGGGAGCTTTCTCATTGCCACGTTAAAGAGGAAAGGGGATAGCGCCGAGCCCTGCGCCTTGCCCCTGCTTCCCAGGTCTATCATAGGCGACTTTAAATTTGGAAAGTTTATGCAAGCACGCCTGTCCTGACAGAAGGTCCTTGATGTACGTGTATGTTTTCCTCCCTACTTCAAGCTCATTGAGCCCGTTGAGGATCGTGCCATGTTTGACGTTATCAAACGTTATCATATGAGGTTTAGCCCTAAAATTACCTTCGCGTCTTTAGTGTGCGAGTCCACTATGGTCATGTTGCAGTTGGAGCATCACGTCCTGCGTGTACAACTGTGGTTGAAACGCGACCGTCTCGTGTGGCCAGATTGTTCTGCTCCCTGAAGGCCGTTAACCTCGTCTGGACCACGTGCTCCATCAATTTCCCTTCGCGAGACGTCAGCGAAATTGGTCTGAGATTCTCTAGCGGCGGCGGCTTGCCCGGCTTTGGTATAATATTTGCCGCCTTCCGCTGCTCTGGAATCTTCCTTCTGTCCCAAACACCTTGAATGTACTCTGTTAGGTGTCTAATCGAGTCATCATCTAGATTTCTAAGCATTTTATTCGTAACCCTGTCAAGGCCCGGGGCGGATTTAGTTTTGAGCCACACAATCTCTGCCGGTACCTCCGCCTCCGTAATGGAACCGTCTAGAGCATCATTGGGCACCCCACCGTACTCCGGTAGGAGGAGCATTAGGTGTTCCCAATGTACGTCATGGATAACAGTGAGGTGGCCTACATTGATGTGACAAGGCCAAATCGGGGCTTCGGTGGCTGAGGAGTGCCAGTTTCCGCTGCGGCTATCCGGGGACGCAATATAGAGGCTGCGGAGATAGTGGCGATCGTTTTAGCTTGTGCAGGAACAAAAACAAAATTAATCATAATCGACAGTAAGACAGCCATTCAAAATTTTGGAAAAGTCAAGATCTCGCCGGAGGCGGAAAAGATCCTTAGCCAACAACCACTGAACAGGATATTTCAGATAATCTGGACACCCACGCACGCTGCCGTCCCTGGCAACGAGGTGGTCCATGAACTAGCTCTAGCACTCTACTTCCAGGCAGACATGGGACCCCCCAACGACTGGGGCAATGAGGAGCGGTTGCTAAATTATGGAAAATAATCAATCATATCGCTTGGCACGTAGAAAACTTTGGCTGCGGGCGACCAAACGTTTCATCGAACACCACAAGCGTTCCGTTGAACGCATCAAATTTCAACAAGGTTGACGACTGGGCACGTTGGTATGGGTTCATACTTAACCAGCCAAAAGGCGAGACACAGCAAAGAGGAGGACAGGACAAGGCTGGACTATCAACTGAATGTTTATTTATCAGAAGAAAACAACGAAGACTCCTTCCGAAAAGCATCAAATTTCCCCGGTGTTTTAGGTAGTGGTGCTAATTTCGTTTATTGCATCTAAATATGGGGGACACTTAAGCTCCGCCTTTACTACCATTCCAGATATAAAGCCCCGCTTTAACCAACCAATATGAACGTGTCTTAGTGGCCTATAGGGGTAACGCGAACACCAGGGTCCTGGCAGGCTGATTCTGACATAACCGTCCCACGTGAAACGAGAGACCCAAGTTGGCAGCTTCTGCCATTTGCAGCTACGGCACACGAGCATACATAACAAGCATACGCGACGAGCCGAGCTGGATGGCGTAGTGTTGCTTTCGCAACAAAAGAAAACTACCTTGCTCACGAAGCGCTGCCCGTTATGTCGTGGTGTGTCTCGGGGAGCAGGCTCTAGGCTCCGACGCAACAGAGACGCTTAGGCCCTTTCTGAGGATCAACAGCAAGGAATGGGTTTTAATTGCCATATTTACGAAGCGAGAATGGATGCAGAGCGACGCTTCTTTCAGCAAGATGAGAGTAGAGGGACCGAGCCCCATTAATCAAAAATCCGCTTCGGTGGCCGTCTGCGGTGCCGGCGTTGGTGTTGTGAGTGAAAAATACCGAGCATGGCGCTGGCAAGCGATAGCTTTCAGCCGACATAGCCGCGCACTGAATGGCCCGACGATACGTTTGGCAGGAGGTCCCAACGCGGACCTCTCCTTGCATAGGGGACTGGGAGATATCAGAATCAGCCTACCAGGACACTTGCATTCACGTTACCCCTGGGCCAAGCAGGCACTTTCATACCGCTTGGTTAAGGCCGCGCTTTACTGTGGACAGAGAGCGTAGGCTATCGCGTCATACCCTTAAATATGGCGCTCAGGTGTCCTCCATAATTTTTTTTCTTATGTTTTGGGCTGTCTCAAGAGAGGGAGAAGAAGGAGGAGAACTAGGGAAGAGGAAGAAGTTCGTGGCTTCAAGGAGCTCCCGGTTTTCACTAGCTTAGCAAGTCTCGATCCAGAAGTCCCCAGGCGTAGAAGTTCTTCGATCTAGACCAGGGCTCGAGCCGCACACTGGAACTGTCCACACATTGGGCGTGCTCGTTGAAGCGCTCCTGGGGTTGGACGAGTCTCCGTCGCTCCTGCCGCGTGGCCTTCCTCCATTAGTCGGCCACTCTACGCTACTTCCGCAGGCCTTGTTTTAACGCTGGTAGCGCGGGCCAGCGAGCGTGATCTGTGTCAACAGCAGGGCCATTGCTGCTGGCATGGAGTCTTGCTTCCCTCCGCGGTCACCACTGCTCTCACCTCGCACGAGAAGAGTGTGTCGGGGCGTGAAAGAGAGGTTCAGAAATGAGGTACGGCCTTCTTTTCGCTAAAGATATTTATACTAAGTGTGTGGAAGCGATGACGACGCATGCAGTGAAAGGCAGCAAAGCGCCGTAAAACTCGTTCACTTGCTACCATTGGTCACGCATCGCGCACAGTGCACCTTAAAGGTGGCCGAAGTTATTCCGGAGTCTACGGTGTCTTCACACCTCATTCGCTTTACGAGGTTAAACTTCACGTACCATGTGCCCATTAAACGCCTTTATTGTTTCAGGTTCATTTCTGGCGCTGCTTGCACAGCGTCATAGCGTCACTCATTCTTCAAGTCTTCCTGACCCCGGTCGCTTTGGTTCTCCTTCAGTTCAACCTGTTCTGCCCTCTTGACGGTTTTGCAGGTGAGAAGTGGGCTCTCTGCTCGCGTGTTATGTGGTGCACATGCTAGTGGCGTGATATTTTTCATACTTCGCGCTTGTGGATCCCACTTTTTCTTTTCTCCCCGAAGTCCCTGGCGTTGTTTTCAGATACACAACGATACCGGCTGCAGTTGAGCTCGGCTGGTTTTACTTGTTTTCTTCGAAAGTAAGAGTACAAAAGAAACTAGACGCTTTTGTGTGACTCGAAGAAGCATGTGAGTTAATCTCCTGCTTCAACATGAACGGTTTTGAAATATGTAGTACTGAATAATGATGATTGATTTTGCCACTTCATTATATTTTTGAAGCGAAAGCTTCACTACGCAATGTATCAAGCTTCACTACGTCATATATCATCCAAGGTCAACTTGACCGGCCGCTTGACCTTCAACGAGCCAGAGGTCACAGCATGGCTATATAGCTTGACTATGGTGCCATCTTGGGTGTACCGCCTCTTGACCTTTGACTTTGGCCTCTGACGGCAGGGACAGCGTCACTGTTCCCTGTTCTAGTTGACAGCGTTATTGACTCCGTAGTCTACGCCATGCACCAACCAAGGTCAACCTGTCTGCCCGCTTGACCTTCAATGAGCCAGAGGTCATAGTGTGGCTATATAGATTGACCATTGTACCATCTTTGGTGTACAGTGGGTAAGCATTGCATGTTCCCTCTTGAAGTTGACGGCGTCTTCGGCTCCACAGTCTTGGCAATTTATAGCTGAAAAACCATGTCTGCTCATGTCTGCACCAAACAAAAGCAAACAAAATGACGCTTTCGCTTCGCCTAACTAGGTTTAGCAGGGTTAAACCTCAGCCATCTTTTCTCTTGGAAGTGCAGTTTTTCGTGAATGACCGCATAGCTATCCTCTGATAACATATCTGCCATTGTTTCGTCCGTGCTGCAGTTTGGTGGACATCCTTTGTGGAATCCCCATGGTACCACATCCGCATTCTTGGTGCGGGCTTCCTCATAGCTGCCTATCATGCCATTTGTATAACTGGTAAGTTACTTCTTTAACTAGAATATGAGCTGCGTATGGATATTTATTCTTGATGGAGTCTGTCGTCTCTATATGTCGTCACAGGCACTCTGGTACTCACTTTCTGGGCTATACTGAAAGGTTATCCAGGTTGATTGGCGAGTAGCTTCTTTTTATGTGCTCATTTTATTCCGAGTGTGTTTGGACCATGTGGGTCTAGAACACAGTTCAATGGTTTAGTGGAGGTAGGAGTTGTAGAGCTCGTTTTACACAGTCATCAGTGGAGTAGCCAGAAATTTTGTTGAAGGCTGATGATGCTGCATGGCCTCCTCCGCATGTAAGTAAAATGCGATTTTTTTCATAAGAATATATTAGCATATACCAAAAAATGTGGTAGAAGTAAAGGATATAAAATCCGCTATGTTTTTGTTCTTTTTAAAATATCTTGCGAACTGCATCAGTTAGAAACCAGCAAAGCAGTGCATACCACTGATATTAAAACGTAAAGGTCACATTAATTGAACAGGTTGAGGGCGAATATTTTAATGAATATTTGTAATTCATGAACTTTGTTTACATTTTTACACACCTAAGATGTACGGCCAGGAAAAGATTCTCAATGACTCTGTGCTTCATTCCAGTGTATTACGCAGAAGCAGCTCTCAGCAATCATGCTATGTAATTGCACTGAGGTTATAGTCGCAACAGAGCGCACATATTAAAAGCAAAAGCAGGCGTCCGGTAAAATATGCACTATAATTGAGCATATAAAATGGAATATAACAATTGCGAAGATACACTTGATAAAGAGCAAAAAGTGCCACTGGAAACAAAGTTCACTGCACGTATACACAAAACTTAGCAATATATTTACATATACGTACACGTCTGCAATAAATTCACGTAACTAAGCAAAACTCACTGTACATAATTCGTCAAATGCAGCAATTTAGCATCTTGCGCAGTCACAGGTAGTAAACGTACTTCAGGCAAAAGTAAAAAAAAAAATTCTAGAGGACACTTTGGACCACTAAAATGTGATGAGGCGAAAGTCATTATAGCGCGATGAATCGTAGCCCTCGATCCACTAATTGCACCTCTATCTCCCTTTCTTCTTTCGCTGCCACCTTCATCATCTCCTTTGTGGCGTAGTACATGTGTCTGCGATGAATCGGGACAGATACGGCGCCTTTTCTATCCTGCAAAGCAATTTGAAATGCCGCTGCTGCTGATGATGATGATGACAGTGTTATGCCTGCTGTACTAACGCCTCCTAGACATCTGGGTCTGCTTCTGTTTACTGTGTGGTGCGGCGTTCGAGGAAGCGCCAAATGAAATGCACTGCACGGACACCTGGAATGCCCGGCAGGTGTCAGCTTCGTCTATGCATGTTGTTGTTATGAACTTTATTTTTCCACTGCCAACTCCCCGCCCCGGCACGCAGGCCTATGGGACGGAGGCCGGGGCTTCCGCGACTAGAGAGGCGAAGCGACAGTGCCTCTTCGCGGCTTCAGCCGCCAGTGCCTGATGACGTCATGGCAAGTCGTTATGGTACATGGCGCGAACACAACCAGCATTCCATTGAACGCATCAAAGTTCACCGTTGTTCTATAATTCGTTTACAGGAAATTACAGGCACAGTATCTGTCACTCGCGGCATCCCGCTATCCTCATTGTAGACAAGGGGAATAATGATGAACGTTTCACGATCCGGGGCGTGGCGCAGTTGGTAAAGCGCTCGGCTGGGGATCCAAGGGATGGTTCTCAAAAGCGTGCACCTTCTGTCGACAGCCTCTGACGGCAGCTCCTGCGTACAACGATGACGCATTAAATATTTTCGCCTTAAAACTATGATCTTGATATTTATTTATTTATTTCAAAATACTCCAGGCCAATATTTTGGCCCAGGCAGGAGTGGATATACAAGGCATTAACAACAAATAAAAATAAAAATCAAAACACGGGATTAGAGTAAATGAACAAGTCAAAATACAACACTGTATCATTCAAAAAAATGTAACTCTAGAGCTTTATTGAAATTGGAAGACTGGAGAATGGCCTCAGGAAGACAGTTCCAGTCAGAAATGGTCCGTGGAAAAAAGCTGTGCTTGAAAGAGTCAGTCCTAGCAAAAATGGGTTCGAGCAGGTTACTTCTTGAATGATGTGTCTTGCGCGACAATTGTTTAAGAATTTCAGGGCGAGGTATGTTTAATAATGTGTGTTAAGAGGTTGTGCATAAACAATAAACGGGACATTTTTCTGCGTAGTTCAAGTAGTGGAATATGGTTAGCTTTCATTAGTGTAGTAGGTGAGTCTGACCTCTTGTATTTACTGTAAATGAACCTAACCGCTTTCCTTTGCACCATCTCTATTTTATGTATCTTTTTTTAAATAAGGATCCCATAAAACTGAAGCATACTCTAATTTAGACCTAATAAATGATGTGTATGCAAGAAGTTTGAGTTTACTTGGAGCATCACTAAGTTTCCGCCTCAAGTAGCACAGCTTGGAAAATGCGGAGGAACAAATGTCGGAAATATGAGAAGACCAAGTTAAATCATGAGTTAAGGTTACCCCTAAATATTTATAATGTGTAGTCTCCTCAATTAAATGATTAAGCAGGCTGTAAGAGAAATGACTGATATGTTTTTTACGTGAAATTCGCAATAGGACTGTTTTGTCGAGGTTTAATTTCATGTCCCATTTAAGACACCATTGGTGAACAGCTAATAGCGAATTTTGCAAGGTGTAGTGATCGTTGGGCTCATTTATGGTCTTAAAAAGTATGCAGTCATCTGCAAAAAGCCTTAAAGAGACATTATCAGGAAGAGAAACAGACAGATCATTAATATAAATTATGAAAAGCAGCGGCCCTAACACGCTCCCTTGGGGTACACCTGATGTGACTGGAAGCTCGTTTGATTTGAAACCATTAACCTCTACGTATTGTTTCCTGTTTGTAAGATAAGCATTAATCCAATTAACAAGGTAGTTAGGGACGCCGATACTTACTAATTTATAAATGAGTTTACTATGGGAAACTGTGTCAAAGGCCTTGCAGAAGTCTAAAATGAGGACATCAATCTGCCCAGATTTATCGAGAACTACTTGAAATTCATTAACTGTAGTTACCAACTGCGTGACAGTGGACATACCCTTTCTGAAGCCGTGTTGCAAGGAGGATAAAATGTTATTTTCAGCTAGAAAGGAGTTAAGATAACCAGAGACTATGTGTTCTAATAACTTGCAACAAGAAGAAGTGATAGAAATTGGACGGTAATTAGAAATGGTTAGCTTATCGCCTTTCTTATGAATTGGAACAACACGGGCCATTCTCCAGTCTTCCGGCACTTCACCAGAAAGTAAAGAAACTTGAAAGATTTTTGCTAAAAACTCGGATAATTGCGCCGCAAAACGTTTAAGAAACACATTTGAGAGCCCATCAGGGCCCGCAGATTTTTTATCGCCGAGTTTACGCAGCATAGACAGAACACCATTTACAGAAATATTTGGTATGTTACCTTGGTCTTCAATTCGAACTCTAGCTGTGGTTGCCGTCACCGTCAGAAACACGCTTTGAAAGTACTGGTTAAAACCTTCTGCTATTTTCGTGCAGTCGGTGACAATGTCATTATCAATGCGAACCTTACTCAACTGCTCAACCTTTCGATCTAGAAAATTCCAAAATTTCTGGGGGTCACTTCTGATGAATTCTGGGAGCGTCGTATTGAAATAATGAGACCTCGCTAGTTTTAATTTTGAGGCAAGTTTCTGTTTCAAAACTTGGAAGTGCTGTAAGGAAGCTGTTTTTTTCTTCCTACATCGCTTCACTTTGCGCTTGATTTGAACAATTTCACGAGTTACCCAAGGATTTTGACGGTGAGTGCGAACCTTTCTAAGCGGAACGAAATGTTCAGTACAGTACTGCACTGCATTCTTGAAATGCAGCCATAAGCTATGAACGTCATTCCCGCCACAGCTGTTCAACAGTGATTGTAAGGCGTCGATAACTGCATTATCATCAGCGCGAGCGTAGTCCTTTATCAATTTAACTGGACGCATCCCGGAAGCAGTAGGCGAAGTACAAGAAAACTGTAATAGACGATGATCAGGGATTCCCGGTTCAACATCAAGCACTCCATCAAAAAAGCTTTCGCTAACAAAGAACAGGTCAAGAACAGATGACTCTCTGGTGTATTCACGAACAGCTTGCTTAAGGTTTAATGAGAACATAATATCTAAAATAACATCACATGAGGCACATATGCCATACGACGGTTTGTCCCAGTCGATGGCAGGGAGGTTGAAATCACCGGTAAGCATTAAATTCCGACTCTGGTAATGCATCAAACGATCGAAAAGACTAGACATAAAATCATCCGTAGCATCAGGTGGGCGATACACAGCACAAAGGTAAAAGGTGAAGCCATGTGTTATCAGGCGCAAAAACAAGCTTTCATGCTGATCAATTTGATCAAGGAGCGTTACGTTCACTTCACGCTTGGCAATCACAGCAACCCCTCCACCACGTGAACCGCGATCACGTCTGTATATGACGTAGCCCGGAGGCACAATTTCTTCGTCAAAAATACCACTGTGCAACCACGTCTCGGTTATAACCAGTAGATGGGGATCATATGAAAAGAGCAGTACCTCAAGCCTATCTAATTTATTCACAATGCTCCTGGCGTTCAAAGATATGACACGTAATTGGCTATGTTCAGGTGGACGTTTCGCCTGACTACCAAGGGAATTTCTAACGGTATTCTCTATACATGACGGTATCTTTTTAGTTTGATGATGAGTACTAAGGGCGTTGAGAGACGACCGAGCTGAACTGGCAGCTTGTCAAGTAGAAGCATGAGCACATTTCCTTCGCGGACGTCCGGCACTTTTCATCAATTCAGGGGTTGCTGCTGCATCACTCTGAGAGCTATGACCAATATCATGTGAACCGGCACGACTTACTTTATACCTTTGGTTTTTCTTTTCATCCCAAGCATACACCACTTGATTGACAACTAATTTTTCATACTTGAGGTACACTTTATCTTCAGGCTTCTTAACATCCTTAACAGTAGCCCATAGTAGCTTTCTCGTTTTCCGTAGCCTAGGCGAGAAGTCCTCTGAAATGGACGTTTGGGAACCCTTCAATTTTGAAGCATTCCGGAGAACCTCTTCTTTTTCAGCGAAATCAAAGAACCTCATAATCACGGGACGTTTTTTATCTTCAGCTTTCTTTCCCAAGCGGTGTATCCTCTCCAAACTGCTTACTTTGATTTCAAGTTTACCTTCAAAGATTTCGGTTAGAACATGCTTCCTAAGGTCATCTACTGTTTCTGTTTCTGACTCTTCAATGCCATAAATGAGTAGATTGTTTCGACGAGAGTAGTTCTCAAGATAGTCCACCTTTGTTCTTAGCGAAACTATGTCCCTGTTCAATTCTGCCAACGAGTGCTCACAGGCTTCAACCCTTTGAGCTGTTTGTGATAGTACTTCCAGTCTGCTTTCAATTGAAGCAAGTCTCTGATTTGTCTCTGATATATGTAGGTCAAGTTTTGCTCCTAGAGATTGTAGTTCGCATGAAGAAACCTTTTGATTCTCGATAATTTCATCGAGCTTTTTTGCTACCTCTGGGCCTGGATTGAGCTCAACGTCACCGCTAAGCAAAAGTGCAAGCCAACAAAATGAGTCAAAACACTCTGCAACTGTTTCAAGCAAAATGCCTGGGCAAGGCAGCACGACCAAACAAAGAGAATCACTTTTAAATTCATAGGAGTAGCGATATCTACTGACCTGCATAAAAAAGACGAAAGGATTTTGCTGCGACTGCATCCCACGGGTGCTGCCTTGCCCACTGGCAAAGAAAACCTCAGGGGCGGTTCCCGAAGGATCTGATGATGTCGATGTTCCTTGGGATAGCCAGTGCGGACGTCGAAAAAGTTCCGGACAACGGCCGTCGCTGTCGTTGAAAAAGCCGGCGTTGGCGGGGAAAAGCACTGTCACTGGCACATGCCGACATCGTTCACTCCAAGAAGCAGCACATTCGCCGCCGACGAGCTGAACAGAAACAGGGTCGATGCACGAGGCAAAGACCTGCATAAAAAAGACGAAAGGATTTAGCCGCGACTGCATCCCACGGGTGCTGCCTTGCCCACTCCACCCTTGCCTTGCCATATGTACTCGAGCCATGCTGTGGTCGCAATAGCGCCAAATGGGTAGAATAATAAAGAGGAATAATAATACTTGGTCCACAGGAAAGGAAAGGCGCAGTATTGGTGACACAGTCTGTGAACACTTCAACCGCGCCGATAATAAAGAATGTAGAAATCAAGTCTAAAATGAGTATTTCCGAAAAGTTCTTTAACCAAAACTATGACTTTCGAGTCGGTATTTTTCAGTACATTGGGAAAGCAGTTATAAAACGGCAAAAACAACGAACCGGTTTAAGGTTTCAATTATATATGATAAAATAATTTTTAAAGGAGTTAAATTACATTATTAGTGCTCCCAAAAGTAATGAATTACATTAAAATTACTTGTGCTCAGTAATTAAATTATTTCTAAATTACTTTCTAGTTTTCATCCATGCTAAAAGTAAATAAAGCTAGAAAACAAAACTTCTTTCCAGACGTACGCGACGCATACATTCTTTTATCTTTTGTGCCTAATTCTGCTCCAGACAACTTTTCTCTCCCTTTTTCCCACAGCACGCCTCATTGCCAAAATAAGACGGTAGCGTCTTGATAGAGCCTTCCGCCTGTCTCCCCCACCCTCTCTTGCCCCATGGTGACGAGCGTAACTAGGCACCACTGTGCCCTAGCCGACGCAACAGAGTGCCGCTGCGCGCTCCCGGTCAGTTTTCAACTCCGGCCGTCTTGCACCAGTTGTCCCTTCGGCGGTCTCTTGACATCCTGCTGCTTAGGAAAAGGTTGTGTAAAAAAGTTAGTAAGGACATTATGCGGAGAGATGGCAGAGAGAGAAAAAGGAGTGCTTTTGCGGACTAGCAGTCTATAAGCTAGCCCGTCACCACTCCAGTCCTGACAGCTACCAGCGGCTGAACTCCCGCCTATCAGTTGCAACTACACATACGATAGCCGCACTAAGTGACGCGGCTACACAGGAGGTTTCAGATGCAGAGTTCTCGATATTGTCTCCTTTTGCCGGTCCTTTACACTGACCCAGGCTCGCGTCGTTCCTGCTTTCACTGCACTCTCTCAGTTTTGTCTATTGAAAGAGCAGTGGTGCACGTTATAGTAAAAGTACTTGCGGAAAGAATTATTTTGCTGCGAAATTACTGCCACGAGGAAAATCATTAGATTACTAAATTACCAGACAGGAAAAGTAATTCATTACGTCATAAATTACCAAAAAAGTAATTAAATTACAGTAATTTTATTAGTGTAATTGAATTACTGTCACGTCTGGTTTAAATCGGAATATGACATCATAGATACTGTCGCAAAGCTTATCATGTGTATATTCTTAATTAAGCCAGACTGATCACTGTGGATGATAGCCTCAACCTTAACTTTTCTGAAGCAAACAAAAACGAGGTTGTTTTTTTTCCTTCAGAAAATACAGAGGAAATATCAATTAATTGGTGTATAGTTTCTGCTGTCACACATGCAAGCTTGCTCGCAGAAAGTGACTCATGGCTATCCGCCAAGGAATACTACGAGCGGGATAGACGTAAACGTCACGTGACTTCACACGTAAGCCTTTCTACACCTAGTGCGAAGGGCTCCCGTTGCGCGAGGCCTGGTTGCGTATGACTGGATGCGGTCACAAAAGGGCACCGAAGAAAGAAAATATCAGAATTACAGAGTCGACCACACTTGTCTATAGCGCTCAAGCGGTGCTGGGTAGAAAATTTCAAGCCAGTACTGATTTTTACTGGCAGTTGCCCACTAGCGCAGTCGCAATGTGCACGCTGCGAACTGCACAGATAATTAAGTGCATCACTACTAACAAAGTCATCGTCATCATCAGCCTGACTATGCCCACTGTAAGGCGAAGGCCTCTCTCATATTCCTCCAATTAACCTGGTACTGTACTAGCTGCATTCACTTGACCCCTGCGAACTTCTTAACCTGATCCGCCCACCTAACTTTCTGTCATCCCCTGCTACGCTTTCCTTCCCTTGAAATCCAATTTGTTACCCTAAGCGACCATCGGTTTCCTCTCTTCGCACTACATGTCCTGCCCATGCCCATTTCTTCTTGATTTCCACTAGAATGTCAGTAACTTGAATGATTTATCTGACCCCCTCTGCATGCTTCCTATGTCTTAACGTTACTCCTACCATTTTTCGTTCCATGCATATAGCCCTCTGCGTTTTCCTCAACTTAAGTAGAAACCTCTTGGTTAGCCTCCACGTTTCAGCTCCATAGGTGAGACAGGTAAGATGCAACTGTTGTATACTTTTCTCTTGAGCGATACCGGTAAGCTGCTAGTCATAATCTGCGAGTGCTTGCCAAATGCGCTCCATCCCAGTCTTATTCTCCTTGTTATTTCCCTTTCATGGTCCGGATCGGCGGTTAATACCTGTCCTATAATTACACATATTCGCGCCTACTAGTGTTTCGCCAGCTAACGTAAACTGCGGTTCCAATACCCGAGGCTGTTGAAAATTACCTTAGTCTTCTGCATATTGATTTTCAAGCCTACTTTTCTACCTCTCCTGTCTAGGTCATCAATCATTATTTACAATTCATCCCCTGAGTTACTTAGCAAGGCAATGTCATCAGCAAATCGCAGATTACTGGGGTATCTTCCATGTACCCTTATCCCTAACTATTCAGAGACTTGGCAAGTCTCTGAATACTTCCTCTAGTACTGTGAAGATCGTGTCTCCTTGCCTAACACCTTTCTTTATAAGGATTTTGTTACTTTTGTTATGCAGAACTTTGCTGTGCAGCCATTTTATATCTTCTCAGTACCTTCACGTACGGCTCGTCTACACCCTGATTTCGCAATGCCTGCATGACCACCAGGGTTTCTACTGAGTCAAATGCTTTTTCGTAATCAATGAATGTAATGATAAGGGCTAGTTATACGTATTCCGAGCATTTTTTTATCACCTGGTTTATGGTATGGATATGATCGATATTAGAGTACCCTTTCCGAAAACCCTCTTGATATTTTGCTTTATTGCAGTCAAAGGTTGTCCTGATCCTATTAGCGATTATCTTAGCAAATACCTAATACGTAACAGACAGCAAGCGGATTGGCCCGTAATTTTTCAGGTTTTTAGCGTCCCATTTCTAAAGAATCAGGATAGTGTTTACGTTCTTTCATGGTTCCGGTACTGTCGATGACTAACAAAGTAGCTGCGTATAACGTTTAATTTCATTTGATCAGTGCCGCACCGCTCACGCGATCTAGACAAGTGTGATCGACTCTGTACTTGTAGCTGCGCGTGTTGCGTATTCAAGGAGACACAGGAGTGCAAAAAGAGTAGACGGACGTAGAGGGAACAGGACAAGATATAACTTACGACGCAAAGGGACAAGAGAAGTCCGCTAGCAACAAGATGGCAGCAGTCCTTCGACTTCACAAGCCACAGTGATTGGCTGGCATTATTGAGTTCGAGGGCTTAATGTATACGCTTTAGGAACCTGAGAAAAGGATGGAAATGTCTAAGTATGCTTTGCAAGTAAGTATGAATGGGTCGCAAAGCACGAGAAATATTGCGTCTCTTGACGCCATGGGGGCAGAACTCGATAACTTCGAAGCTGTAAAAAAGAAGCTTCAAGACTGTTTCGTGCACCAGCACGCAAAAGCGCTTGTTTAAATCTCTGAAAACAAGAGATGGAATCGAGAAACAGTCGACGAGTTTTACAGTGCTGCACAAACTGGCAAGTCGGTTTGAATTCGGCGACTTGAAGAAACGGTTTGTGCACGGCCGGATTGTTGTGAACTCACCCAATCTATTTACGGAACACTTCTAATGGGCCCAAAACGAACGTTGACAACGGAAATCTTGAGGGCCAGAACTACTAAGACGATGAATAAAGTTCGCAATTCTGATCGCTCCGATTATAGTGCGAAAACAGGGTCTTTTTTGGCAATGATCCGGACTAAACTTTTAAAATGGCCATGCATGGCCGAATTTTGAAGTCACCATCGTGTGCAGGACACAGTTAGTTATGGTTGGACACCGATTTTGATGCAAATTAGCTTGTTGTCAAGTATAGGGGGTGTCCCGGGTTAAATTTCGTAAATGGCGACAGCCAAATTTGGAGCTCATCATATCGTATCGGCCACGACAATTATGCACGTTGGACATCGATTTTGGCGAGAATTGGCAAAAATCAAATTTCAGGAATGGGCGGGTCAAATTTGAAGGTCATTATAATGTTAGCTGTAGTCGAATTAGGTATGAACATCGATTCAGCCGAGGCCAAATTTTGGGGCGGCCCGTGAAAAATTTGGAAGTCACCATCGTGTTCACTTAGTCCAATTAGGTTTGACATCGATTTCGGTCCAAATCGGCCGGAGTCAAATTTCCGCTATACCGGTCGATGGACTGAGTTTGAATTCCCGCGCGGGGCCACTTCTTCGTTGGGCCGTGGTGCACGATTTGACAAGATTGATGGTTGCTGGGCAGCTGTAGTGTGCTCGAGGTAAGCCATGAGTAGTGTGGCTTGAAAATCAATATGCAGAAAACTAAGGTAATGTTCAACAGCCTCGGGAAGGAACAGCAGTTTACATTAGGTAGCGAAGTACTGGAAGTAGTAGGCGAATATGTCTACTTAGGACAGGTAGTAACCGCAGATCCGGACCATGAAAATGAAATAACAAGAAGAATAAGATTGGGATGGAGCGCATTTGGCAAGCACTCGCAGATTATGTGTAGCAGCTTACCGGTATCGCTAAAGAGGAAAGTATATAACAGTTGCATCTTACCTGTACTCACCTATAGCGCTGAAACGTGGAGGCTAACCAAGAGAGTTCTACTTAAGTTGAGGACAACCCAGAGGGCAATGGAACGAAAAATGGTAGGGGTAACATTAAGAGATAGGAAGCGTGCAGAGTGGGTCAGAGAAATAACACAAGTTACCGACATTCTAGTAGAAATTAAGAAGAAATGGACATGGGCAGGACATGTAGTGCGAAGAGAGGATAACCGATGGTCGCTTAGGGTAACAAACTGGATTCCAAGAGAAGGAAAGCATAGCAGGGGGCGGCAGAAAGTCAGGTGGGCGGATGAGATTAGGAAGTTCGCAGGGGTCAAGTGGATGCAGCTAGCACAAAACCGGGTTAAGTGGAGAAATATGGGAGAGGCCTTCGCCCTGCAGTGGGTATAGTCAGGCTGATTATGATGATGATGATGATGAGTGTGTCTTTTTGCACTAAAAGGCAGCAAGGCGAACTCAAATCAAAAACCGTAACACCAACACGTTTAAAGAGAGAGAGCCTCAACGGGAGCCGAAACAAGCAAGGAGCATTCAAGTCAGACGTCAACGAAATTCAAAAAATCCTTTGAAAAAAAAAAAGAAAGGTCGCCATGACCTTGTGTGTTCGCCTCGAAGCACCGCGCTAACCGCGCATACAGCTTCTACGGCCGCGGGATTCACAAACGTTGAGAATGCTCGGCGAGAAATGAGCAGTGTCGTTTTTGTCACAAAAATCGGTGCACTTCGAAATCGCAGGCTTGAACGAGCCGGTTGTCGACGAAACCGAAAATTTTCTGAGTGCCATTTAAGAACTATGAGCTAGCGAGAACAGCGGATACGTGAACACGATGAAGCAAGCCAAGAAAGATGCAGCCCACTTTGTGGAGATTGTGATCAACGGTTGCTTTCTGCGAGCCAAGGTGAACACGGGCTGAGTTTCCGATGATAAATTCAGTGCTTCCTCAATTTTTTCTGCTACCGATCGATTCCTTACAATAAACTTTGGTCTACCTGCGGAATTGGACAGAAAGGATCAGAAAAGCAAGGAGAACCTAGAGTAAAGGGTTCAGTAAAATGAGAGCAGCTGAGGTGTTTTGCCCATTTCTTGATCGCTTTCGAGGCTCTTAAATATCTCGTGTATCCTTGCGTGTGACATCACAAGCTGCATGCTTGTCGTTGGTTGCTTTAAATTTGCTGAAGGAAAAAAAAAGCTTTTTTGCCATTTCAGGCAAATAATAATGGAAATTAGCATTTGCAGTTGCTAGTTAAGCTGGACACGCCGTTTGTTTTCGTTTTGTCAATTTCGGTCTTGTACTTTGCAGGGGGTCATGTTTTGTAGTGATTCTTGAGAGTCATGGCCATGTGTAAGCGTATGAGGGGCTTAACGAGGAATGTATAGTCGATTATATTTTGGTCTCATGACTCGTGTCTTACATGACCTTGACCCATTGTTCACGCGACTGTCGACAGTGGGTCACTTGAACCTGTTAGGCTAGGAGATTAGAGCATTAATATCTTGAAAAGGGGAAGGGGTGCACATCCGGCTTCAACAGCTGACACTGCAAAATAGTGTATTTTATAAGCGGTGACATGAGATGCAACCAGTTTCGGGAGTGTTTTGTTTTCTACAGTGGCCCCCGTGGTTCACAGGACACGCCTGGCACGAGCGATATGCCTCGTCCATCCCCGCAACCTGAACCAGGCGTTGCTGCGGGCGCTTGCCGGGGGCCTCTTCGTTCATGCCCTGCTGGGCATTTTGGGCGGCTCGTACGGTCACCTGCAGAGAGACTGTGTTGAGCCATTCCAGTGAGTGGAAACAGCTTCAGCGTTAATCCAATTCGGGTCATTGCCAATGGGCAGCTGAGAACATTTTTCTTTACAGTGACAGCTGTTAATGACGATAACTCCCATATCCACAATGTTGGCGTAGACGTCCACACAAGCATGCAAGCAGGCAGAGGTCTAAGGGGCTAGAAGAAAAGGAAGCAGGATATCTTCTTCCTTTTACAGATTTTGCTTTCATAGTATATGACAATAAGTATAACCATTGCACATTACCAGAACTCACCTATGTGGCTAAAACGTGGAGGCTAATGAAAAGGGTTCTACGCACCTAAGTTGAGAACAGCGCAGAGAGCTATGAAACGAAAAATGATAGGTGCCACATTAAGAGGAAGGAAGCATGCAGAATGAGTCTGAGAAATAATTTGAGAAATAACCAAGAGTCACTAAGGGTAAAAATTTTGATTCTAAGTGAAGGAAAGTGTAGCAGGGGGCGGCTGGAAATTCAATGGGCAGATGAAATTAAGAAGCTTGCAGGGGTCAAGTGGATGCAGCTAGCACAGGACTGGGTTAATGAAATTAATATGGCAGTGGCCTTTGCCCTGCAGTGGGTATAGGTCCACTGGTGAGGATGGTGTAGCACAGCTGCTATAGCTGGGTTCTCACTACATGCAACAAAGGGTGAGCACCTACAAACCTGCCAGAATAATGCTGAAAATTAAATGAACTGAATTGAATTCCAACTCTTCCATGTGCATAGGTAAGTTGTGACTGCAAATCAGATCTAATTGTGGCTTACTACATTCTGAGCGGTTAAAGGTTATGGTCCTGTTGGACTTTTTTATGTTAGTGAGCTTCACCTTTTCAATGACTTATTCAGTGAGTAATGCTTTTATTTTTTTTATTGTTAGTTATACAGGTGAAGCATAAGAAGACTAATTCAGTTCACTTCATTTTTGGAAAGAAAAAGTTACATTAAAGAGGTTCAAAGGATAAAAGCTGCTAGTAGTAGCTTGACTGGAACCTTATGAACCCCTGGATGGCAGCCAGTGACAGAGCACACATAAATTGGGTGAAAGAAATAGTATAAAAGTAGCAAACTAGAACAGTGAACTTGTCTCGAGATTTCAAGAGTATATTTAACTAAAATGTATTTGTCTAAATTTACACAAAGCGAAGCTTGTGTAAACATAACAAGCAGGAAAAATGAAAGCTGTCAAGCATCCAGTATTCATGTATGGTCGCAACAGTTTGCGCAGGCACATACAAGCTGAGTATGCATTAAATATATATTTTAAGCTTTTATGTCGTAGCATTACCTAGAAGTTTGTACATTAAAAGCTGATGGTAAGTTGCGTCGGAGTATTCATAGTTTGTGATTATTTTAGAAAGATAGGGTAAACCACAGATTGGTGCTGTGGGTGTAGATTAGACGTTTTTATACAAAATACCCCTAAAGGCCCTCAAGGCTGAGGGTACACATAAAAAACGGGAGGAGGAGGGGGCGGGGGGGGGTTACTAGCAAGTCATCAAAAATGCACAAAAAAGACGAAGAGAAAAAGAAATGAAACACAGCATATGGCATTGGAAGGAAAATATTAATTAGTTTTTAATTAACATTCGAGCATAAGAGAAAAACAAAAACAGAAGAATCAACATTCCAACAGAGAAGCAGACAGTAAAAAACAATTAATATTAAGTATACAATTTCATGAATTTGATTTGAATCTTTACCGAAATAATGTGGTTGCTACACCAGTCGTACAAAATTGTGCCAATAGGCAAAGCCTGCTATATGCTGTTATTTTATGATTAAATAATGAGTACTCTTTGCCAAGCCTGCATCAAAGGTCCGTATTTTCTTAAGAACAAATTTTTTGGTGCCATGCTGGAAATACAAAAATGCTGAATTAAGCTCAAAATTCAGACATGTATCTGTACAAATTAATTTGTTCGTAGTTCCCGAAAGCAGCTTGTATTGGGGTGAGATAGGGAATATTAGCAATCGAAAAAATCATTTTCTTATGTACAGCCAGTATTTTTGTTGTTCTTGTTTCTGTGGTGGTCGCCCAAACCAAGTTACAGTAGTTAAAAACAGGCAAATGGGCTTGATATTGTCGCAGGGAAGTACTCGGAGGTAGGGGCATACTCCAAAATCCAGCCAGCTTCAGTTTCGTCGTTGTTCCCAACACCACATCAGAACAATGTCCTCGTTGCTCATGTTGCATGACATAACAAACTTTTTTATTTTATATTGAGTGGTTAGAAGCTGTCAACATCTTGGTTGCACTCCCACTTCAGATTTTTTTTTCTTTTTTTTTTCCATGAAAATTACAACTGAGGTGCCTTGCAAAGAAGTTAAGTAGCTGACTTGTCAACTTCATTTGGCTGGGTAGCACATGATACAGCTCTCCATGGCGTTGCCTGCAACAGTGGATTGGTTCTGAGATCCCGTAATGCAGAAGCCACCTAATATTATAGTGTTTCATAGGCATTATAAAGATAAAAATATTACAAAGCTTAATACGGTTAAATAACAGTTATAAGTTGAGGCACGGTATGATTGCAATGCTTTCTAGCAAGGGGGTGGAGGGGGAGGGTAAATGGTTATGGTAGTTTTTGAAAATGTACCTCTGCGAGTAAAAGCTGGCATGTTGAGCTAAGGTATGTTTTGATGTTGCAGCGTTGAGCTTAAGGCGCTTTACTGCTGTGCCGTGCCTCTGCACATTAGGAAAAAACCCAGGTGTTTGGAACTAATCTCTAGCCCTCTGCTGTGGGGCCTTCGTAGCCCACATGCAGCAGCAGACTATGTACTGCTGCTTCTGGTTTGGTTTGGTTTACTGGGTTTGACGTCCCAAAGCGACCAATTCTATGAGAGGCGCCGTAGTTGAGGGCTCTGGAAATTTCGACCACCTGGGGATAATTAACGTGCACTACATCGCACAGCACATGGGCGCCTTGCTTTTTGCCTCCACCGAAAAGCAGCTGCCGCGGTCTGGATTCGATCCTGTGTCTTGGGGCTCCGTGGTCAAGTGCCTTCAGGGCTGCTCCTTCTTTCATTCGTTGTATATACATTCTAGTGAATACGAAAAAATACCTTTCTCTCTAGGATCACAGCAAAAGTGAAGACAAACTGCGCTTACATCGTGATTTTCGGGTGTGCAAGTCATGCTGGTTTGCTTAGTGTGCATGCTTATCACGCTTAGCCCCGTTAACCATTCTTAAGTTCATGTGTGTTTTCGGGCCCTTAACCTAAGATGTACTATCACCAACTATCCCAATAGTATCGGGGTTGTGAGCTGTGCCTTAGCCATGACCGCTGTGTTTGTGCAGGTTTGAGTGCCTGAGTGAGTCACACGTCTTTTTGGTGCTGCACGGAGCCTTCACCGGCATCAGTTTGCACATGGCTCAGCTGGCTGCCAGCCGATTTTGCCTGACGTTCCCCCCAATACAGGTCAGGGAGCTCTTTCTCTCTTGATGTGTTAACCCTTTAAGGGGCTGTGTGCTGCACATTATACGCAGTTTCGCATGCATTGTGGTGCATAGGAAGTGTAACTATATGGTCAATTTTATTACAGCTTTATATATAACAGCGGCTCCTGCATGCATAGCCACAGACACATTTGGATCTTGCTACTGTACACAAGCGTTACGCTGTGTAACCTTGTTAAGGTACGCTCGCTGAGTCAGCAGTTGCATTCAGGAATTCAGGACATATCACATGAGGTTGCTGACTTAGCTTCCACCAAACCTCATGCTTTTGTGCCTTGTTGCAAACGTCTCTATTAGCATATGCCTGTCATCTCATACAAGGCTGTAGGGGCATCATGTGAAGCAACCATCAAGTAACCCGCGCATTGCAAAGGAACTTCACTGTTGCTCTTGACATTTACAGCCTCTGCCAAAAGTTTGGAGCCCAGTGGGTTTGCGTTTAAGCCTTATATTATGACTTATTTAACAATCGTGGAAGTTCTAGCCATTGGAGAGAGAAGACAAAAAATTTTCTTGCCTTCAGCAAGTTTGGAAACCTGGGAATGCTTCACAGTTGCTCTTAGCATGCATGTACATAGCAACACATCTAAAGTGACACTGCGGAGATACGACACAACATGTGATGAGCACATTTGTAACTGCTGACATTCGGGGAGAGAGGGAATTCTTCCGTCTTTTTGCTGTTGTAAAAAAGTTATAAAAAGAATAAAAACAGCCTGTTCACAGGCGCCAGAATCTGAGCGGTCATGTTTGCCGAGACACGCAGATGGGCTCGTAGCTATCGCTTACTACTGTCACATGAGTCGGCCTCCCCAGGGTTCAGGCCAGCCGATGGGAACTTTCATTTTTCTCCACGTACCGCGGCCACCATTGTCACATTGCTGGCTGACTGGCGCCACTGTGCGACCGTAATTTGACCACATATCGTTGCGTCGTCACATGATTGGCACTGTTGTAGATTGCATGCCTCCCATGTGTAGGGCTTATCGAGTAGCATTAGTTTTCAGCATGTCTCACTTCGAGATGCAGTGTGTTTAGCATCAGGGGGAAGCCCCACATATCGACCACCGCTGGCGCTGATGCGACACTTGTGAAGGTCTCTTCATAGAAGTTTTGCAGCGGAAAGCTGCTGTGGAAGCTGCCACCTTCCACATGTTCTCCATTACCATGCAGTTGAGACATAAACTGTTGCCTCTGTCACTGGCAAAACGTTGTCCAATGCAAAGCGACACTAATGAGGAAGCTGAGGGCAGCTCGGGCCCTTACCATTGGAGAAAGTGGTTGCCTGCTAATAAAGCAGTTTTGCCCATATAATGATTGGTTCACAGGAAGGGAAAGGCACAATATCTGTCAAACTTGTTTCTGTGGACACCTGAAATGCGCTGTAAGGGAAGAGAGGGAAGTGGGACTGAAAGTGGAAAGAGAGAATGAGGAGCAGTAGTGAATGGGCCCATTTGATGTGGTTTTGAGACTACACTAGTCGCTGCGAGGCTACCTTGGTGGCTAATATGGATAAGAACTTCCTGGTATGCCTTCTTTCATTGCTTACCTCTGGTACCTTCCTTTGTACAACCAGTCTTGTGGATAGGGTTAGACTGCTATCGGTTAACGTGTACTTGCGGTTCATATGTAACTTTTCCTCTGTCCCGCAAAGTGCACGTTAATGAGGTTTCATTGCGTTGTTCACTATTACACATTGCACAAGTATGCACTGGTATGTTCATTGTCATTCTCTGGTTCAGAGGGTACGGTTTATAAAAATAAGTCGATTGAGTGGTGATTATATTGGATATTTTTATACCTCGCGTGACTTGAAGTTGGCTCTCACATACCCATTCTAATGCTTTTGAAACAGAAGCTAGAACAGCATGAGATAGGTATTCAAGATATAAATTTTTCATCTGGGGAGGCGACTTTCACATATTGATCCACGATTCTTACCGATACCTTATGTACCATTTAAAAGAAGTAAACACACTGTGGTGGCGCGTTTAGCGCCACGCACTAGGAGATGAAGTGCTGTGGTGGCGCGTTCAGCATCGTGCTCTGCGAAGAAATTGGAACAGATGCTCAGTGGTTGGAATAAATAAGTTTTGCTTGTGGCTCTTGTGGAAGCAACATCTTTTTACAGACGCAGAACGCACCACCACAACACTTCACCTCCTAGCGCACGGGGCTAAACGCGCCACCACAAAACTACCGAAAGATTGGCATCTGTACTCCTTTTAAGATTTGCGGGCCGTGCTCCATAGGCGAAGGGAAGATAACCATTGTTTGCAAGAGTAACAAATTGGGTACCAGAGGAAGGAAAGCATAGCAGGGGGCGGCTGAAAGTTAGATGAGGGGATGGGTTAGGAAGTTCACAGGAGTCAAGTCGAGGCAGCTGGCACAACACTGGATTAATTGGAGGAGTATGAGAGAGGCCTTTAACCTAACGTGGGTATAGTGCGGCTGGTGATGATGATGGTGACGACGATGATGATGATGTTCTACAGACTGCTACTTGTATGTGACATTTGTGGATTGACGAGTTCCTGCCATGTGCAGCAGCCGCGTGGTTGTGCTCCCTCTATCACGCGTGACTTGAATGCCAGATGTGTGGTTCGAGTTTCTTTTCAGGCGGCTTGGATGAGAACGCACCTTCGCCTTTGGCAAAGCATGCGCCAGTCAGCTTGGGACACCTTCAGGAAGGCGCACTTTTTCTACGCGCTCTACTTTCTGTTCGGTAGGTGGCACTGCTTCTTGGAGACCAGTGATTGATTCAGGATAGACCAGCGCACTGAATGGTTGTGGTCAACAGGTCTATTAGATTACACCAGTTGGCAAACTCTGCTTCGAAAAGTAGCCAGTCCAGGGGGGCCACTTTATGGGTGCTTATGGATGTCGGTCGTGCAAAAGCTGTGTTAGCTATTGTCGTCATTGTCATTTGAAAAGTGGTCCTTTTTTGCTTCTTTTTTGTCTTAATTTATCTGTTGGACTGCTTTATATATGAAATATTTAATACTGCATCTCTTCACTGACTGTATTTTCCGGACTGTCGTGCATTTAATCTCAGTGCTTGTAACCAGAACATGGTTTACTTTAGTGACCATGGACTCTACCACGCTCCATAAACACCTAGATCGTGGACCAAGCAGACCGCCATTCTTTGGTACACAGACTCAATGCGATGTTTCACTAACTGTAAGATAAAAGATACTCTGGGGTTGAGTGAGTGGGGCTTAAATTAGGCACAGCTTGTTGTGCCTAGTTTAACATTTGCCTAGTTTAACATTTGTTGTGCCTAGTTTAAAGAACATTTAAAAAATGCAAAACATGCCGCTGCTGTCTTGGATTGAAATTGCATAGTTGCTTAGGAACTTCCGTGGCTTTTATATTGGCTACAGAACTGCCTGTCCCTGTTTTTCAAACATATTAATGTAATGTAATCTAAACTGTTGGTTATATAATATTCATTCTAATGGTCACTGATGCAGCCACATTCACACTTGTGGAATAATTCTGCGTGATTAAAAAGAAAGCTAAATGTTTAATCGATTTTTGAACGCATAGTGCCTCAGAGTTTTAGGGATAACCTTATGTAACAATGCCTTAGCTCTGCTTTTGTTTCATGTGTGCATGCGTGTACGTTCATGTACATGAGCGCGCACATATGCTCATGGCCGTGTCGATACAAACTGTCATTAGTTCATGCAGCCTTCTTCAGACAGAGTTGCTTCTTAGGGCTCGTCCCGCCTGAATTATGCTTGCCATTTTTCACTGTATTTTAAAGATAATTTGTGCATTAACGAGCATCAAGAATGTAGTAGTTTACATTGGTTTCTCTTTTCTTTTTCTCGGTTCCTAAGGGGCGGCGCCAAAGAGGTGGATTGTTGGTGATGTTGACCCAAACCAGTGGTACGTAGAATATAAATGGTTGCCCATTAAATTTCTGCTTGTGAGACTTTTGAGAAGGCAGCTCGGACAAGTGTTGCATATTCCTAAAAAGCAGGAAATATTATTGCAATGCCTTTCTTTTTGTGAGTTGAATCTTCCGTCTGTTCTAAATGTGGAAATTTAGCTCATTAAATTTGAAATGGGTTGCATACCTCTATTGCATTTCTGCATTGTGCCGCAGTGCCTTTTGTGAATCTTCTATTTGTGTTAGATTGTATAGTAAAGTTGAGTTGTTTCCTGCACCTCATACGTGGTGCTCACAAGGACCGTTAGCATGTGCGTATAGACAGTTTTAAAACGAGAGAACTGTGCTTCATCGCTGCAGGAAAACTGGACGCGAGGCACTTAGATTTAGATTTTGGGACAGAATCGTGGAAATCCTGGTTTTGTTCCTGTCGCAGGTGTCAGATTTACTTTCTAGTGTAATTACGAGTGTTAATACAATAATAGTCTCCTCATTGCAGTTCTTTTTATCCTTTTTGCCCTCAAACCAGCTGAATTTGCTTTCTCCACCTTTCTGCTGTTTGCCTTAGAGTAACCGTGTGCACATATTTAAAACACGTTTGATCTAGAGAGTACCCAGATACATGAGAAATGCATTAGCTATTGTATTTACTCAAGTAACTGTTGTGTTCTGGGGAAAGAAACCTTGCAAACAATGCTGGGTTTTTGCCCGTTACCAGAGTTCTTCGAGGCTTTTTCATGTCTCGAAAATCCCCCTGAAGTTTCATGTACGGTTGGCACTGGCCACTAGAGGTGTTACCATTTGCAAGAGGGCATCGAGCTGCTACAAAGCTTGCCAGCCACTGTTTACATCTCAACTAGTACTTGCACCTCAATGTTAGGGCTCCGCCGGAGTGGCACAGTCGTTACGGTGCTCGACTACTGTGCCCAAGGATGCAGGATCAAATCCCGGCCTCGGCGGGATGGAGGCGAAAAACAAGGCATTCGTGTAATGTCAATGCACGTCAAAGAACCCCAGGTGGTCGAAATTTCCGGAGTCCTATACTACGGCGTCTCTCATAGCCTGAGTTACTTTGAGACGTTAAACTCCAAACCCAAACCAAATTAAAACAAACAATCTTTGGAATATTTTGTGATTGTTTTAATAATTAGCTTATGATAGATTATACTCTGGCATATAGTTTCAAAGTAGAATTTGCACCTTCCTTTAAGCACTTACAAGAGAGAAGGAAAATACCTCAGCAGAGAAAACTTTGGCCGTAAAACTAACTGCACAGCATTTTATAAACTTGAATTCGGGGTTGAAATTGACCTTTTCGACAAAAATGTCCGTTAGAGGAGCTGCAAGCAGTTTTCTTGTCTGCTGCTTTCACTCTGTTCTCTCTGACCGCAAAATTTGAAGTACACAGGATAGAACATCATTGTAGTTCGTAATCAACACTTGCTTTAGAAAACAAACAGTGTATGATCACTGGATTAACGGCATGGTTAAGTAGGCTGATGTCGATTGACAGGCAATTGGAAAATGCATTCTTTGTTTTCTTTGCCCTGGTCATACTGCACAAGTGCTGATGGTGTGCCTATGATCATCATACGAATTTTTTCTTACGAGATTACCGAAATGGGAGTATTAGGGCAGCATTTATCTGGCACAATGCCTCGCTATCCGCACCAACCAGATATATAGTAGATGTCGCCCTGCCCGTAGATGCACCACGTGGCTTATGCTCTCATGATGCTGATTCCAATATCTGCTGCCTGCATTTTTTTATTGGATGTTTAGGAAACTCCTCTTATATCCTGGATAATAGTACTACATTCAGCCCACACTAAAGGGCACACATAGTTCCACATGCAATGTGCTGATTATGACAGCTGTATCTCAGCACTACTGTTGTTTACATCATCATCGCCATCAGCTGGAATATATGCGCTGCAGGGCAGTCCTTTCCCACGTTCCTCCAATTCAACCGGTACTGTACTAGCTGCATCCACTTGACCCCTGCATACTTCTTAAACTCATCCGCCCACCTGAATTTATGCCTCCTGCTACGCTTTCGTTCCTTTGGAATTCACTTGGCTACTCTTAGAGACCGCCAAATATCCTCTCTTCACACTACATTGCGAAAAGAGAGGAGGCTGCGTGTTGTTTACATAACTGTGCACAAACAGGTATTGTTGTTTACGTGGCATAAAATGCTTGGCTCTTCTTATGGTAAATATTCTCTAGCTTCAGTTTTGGTGGCAGCTTTATTTGTTTTTCACTGTATAGTAAACCTGTTTGGAGTGCCACTGGATGTTAACACATGTCTGGGTAACACCTGATGGTTGGGTGTTTTGTAACATGTACAACCAGTGTTTCCCAATAATTGTATCTGCTGTCAGCAACCTAACCTGTTCTCAATTTTGATCATTTCCTGAAAAAGTACTTTTTTCGAATGCTTGCAATATTTGAAACAGTTTAATTTATTGCTCACAAGCCATGTTGACCTGCTTTTCAGCTATGTTCAGCATTGCTTGGCAGACTGGATCACTTTGACACTTTCCACTAGTTTCATGCACGTTCTTTGACATAAGCTAACATCAGTGTTGGGTCAGTGTTGCTGAAACTACATTGGATGGTCATTTCGATAGGTTAGGACATGTAAATTTGCTCTCTACGTTCACTCAAATTGCACCCTTGAATACCTCAAACTTGCTAGGCCTGTCAAGCTGTCTGGCGTCGACACTTTCAAATGTGAAAATAAGAAAATTTTTAGTGTGGTTTCACATAATACTTGAATGCAAAAAGAAAGCATAGGAAATATTGAATTCCACTTAAAATTAGCAGTGAAGAGGATTGCTTCTCGATCAGGTAACGCCGACCTCCTTGGCTGATGCCCTTTCCAGACGGTGGTGCTAGGGTGCAGCAGCCATGAGCTGTGTACGGAGCTTTTCCATAGCATTGCTCAGAAGCTTCTTGACCGGAGAGCATTGAAACACTCAGCTTATGCTAACAAATTGTTGTACTGTATCCTAATGCTTACTCTTAACAGATTACTTATTCGAGGAAAGGACAGTGTTTTTAAGCCAGGACAGGAAAAAGAATGCTGATGTGAGCGCATGATGTATTGCTTATTAAAATAGTACTTATCAAAGATAATTTATGTGTAAATAACAAGATGGGCTTTTTGTTCAAGTACGTTTGACAGCTGAAGTTCATGGGATGCATATGTGTGTCCAAATATACTTAACCACGATCTAGTCCTTGTCTCGAAATGGCTACAAGCATAGTGTACTCCATCCACTGGTACCGGTATTGAGTCACTAAGCCATAAACCAGTGAATTTATTCCCGCAGCACCTGCATCCGATAAACTTTGTTTGCTGACTGTACATAGCATGGGTAACACTTCGATCATCATCTCTGCCTCTATGCTCTGCACTACTTTTGTACTTCTTGCACGAATAATAGTTGTGCTGTGAACATTTTTTGGTGCTTTGAAAGCGCATTCTAGCTTTCTCCTAATTACCTATTGTTTTTTCTCCTAGGGTGGGTCAGCTGCATTCTGTGTGGGGTCTTTTGGACCTGGGCCTGTTTCATGCACTGCTGGTCACGGGTGCCGCAGTCAGGACACTAGACCAGCTGGCCGTACAAGTGCGAGACTACTGCCTCACAAAGGTCTTTGTAGGATTTTTTATCCCCATGCCCCGCTACACTCGGCACATCGAGCGGGCCTCCACAATAGCTCTGCGTCCAGACAACTGTTCAGTACGCCCGCACTTGCACACTGTACAAAACACTGACGGCCGTCGTGGGCGATCGGCCGTTATTGTCCGAAATAGCACAAGCGGAGCGTTCAGTCACAGCGCGCACTATCTGACGAGGTGAAATAGGCGGGTCATCAAGCCCGCCTGTTCGATATATTCACACAGGCTCACGTGTGTTCGCTCGCGGACGAGCGCACTGCCCGGCGGCCACAGGAGCACAGCTACGCTGTCCGGGATGACCCCCTGCGATAAGCCGCCAGCAACTCACTTTTTTTGCGGGTGGGCCTTAAGCAAACTACTGTTTACTGTACCATACTGTATATATTTCTTTTATTTTTACCCACCCTTTTCTTTCTCCCAATCGCTCACCTCTGATTTCCTCTACATCTTCCTCGCTATCCCTTTATCTCCGCTGCCCCAGTTCAGGTGCTTCAGATATCAGATAGCAGATACCGGGGCTGGCAAACATCTTTTCTTTCCTTTTGTCTATACAATAATTAACCACTACAACCGCCACCATGCCCCGCTGCGATGGTGCAGTGGTAAGACGGCCGACTACTGTGCCGGAGTACCCGGGTTTGATCCTGACAGCCGAAGGCTGCAATGGAGGCGGAGCGAAGTGGCGTCCATGTGCTGTGCGATGTCAGTGCACGTTAAAGAACCCCAGGTGGTCGAAATTACTCCGGAGCCCTCCACTACGGCACCCCTTCCTCTTTCCACTTTTGCTCCCACCTTCCTTCCTTCTCTTACGGAACGGTTCAGGTGTCTGCAGAACAAGTGTGACAGATACTGTGTCTTTCCTTTCCTGTGAACCAATTATTATTATTATTGCGAAAGCAATACTATAGCTACCGGCGGCCTCCTGGTGGTGCAATTTTGTTTCAGTTTCAGTTTCATTTTTAAAAGCACTCGTGTGTAATTCTAATTTTAGCGTTAATTTTGGTGCTTTATTTAGGTGTTGGGTTATATTAGCAGCGCCGCTTGTGTGCAAAAGGCTACGAAGTTAGCAGCCATATACTCCCAGCATGTTAAGTGATATTGCTTGCCCGTAACACCCTAAGGCATATTCTCCAACCAAAACACCCTTTTGGTATGTAAGAGGTGATTTCCAATGACACGAGCACCCTAGACTCAGGGTGTAAGGGAGTTTTGAATGAGACAAATGCCCAAAAAGGTGTTTTTGTTTTTACAGTGTACACCAGGTCTAACTGCTCGTCGCTGCGTTGTGTCCGTGTCGGTGTTCTTATTTAAACAGAAAAACGCTCGATCACCCGCAGCTAATGCTTTCGCTCCATATTCGGTTCAGCAACGTCAAACCTTTCACATTTATTATTATTATTATTATTATTATTATTATTATTATTATTATTATTATTATTATTATTATTATTATTATTGGTTCTTATTGATCCAGTCTGTACAGCTAGTGACAAACTGCAGTTTTCTGAAGAGTAGTAAATTGTGCATCACTAATTCACAGGTGCGTACATGCAATTTTGTCTTCAGTGCAAGACGCGTAATAATGCGGACAGATCTTTTCTAGGCTTTTGGGCTAACAGAAGCCTCGGCGGAGTCAGGTCGAGTTAGCCTGCCGGGTAAAAAAAAAAAAAAATAGTTGTCAGGTTCATGTATTACGCAGTCGGGTCTAGTAAAGTAAGCAGCAGAGCGAGTCCAGTTCACTCGCTTGCAGGAGGTAGCTTAACTCGCTTGTCCCGCTTGTCTAAAGCGTATAGACGCTGTCGAGTTATGGGGAACTCCCGGATAGAAAGCTTGCGGTGCGGCAAGGACTGTAAGCAAAATTGGTTGCTTTTTAGCCTACGTCGGTTTTAAAAAATAACAAGCGAAGCTCTTGATAGTAAAAGGCAGCAGAATCAAACACGAGCAGTAAGCTTTCACAATAAGTTCAAACTATACTTACTCGTTAGAAGCGAGTTCATCTAGACACCAAGCGGGTCTAGTAAGGGTGAACTCGCTTACCCGACGCTGGCTCACCCAGTGTGGTCGAGTCCATGTATACGGGGCTAGAGTGGATTGCGATGGAAAGCAGCAGAGGTTGCTGAAATGGATGTAGATGGTTGAGATTGGAGGTTTGCTGGAATATACCGGTGGCTGCAATCAGCAATGGTGGCAGACAGCTACCATTGGTCAATGCTGGGCCTCTGTGTTCGACAGGGTATGGCTGCGGCTGCTGCTGCAGCTAGGAGGAAATGCATATCCTGGCGTCAATATTGAAATCCCCCTGCTGTATTGTACTTTTTGCTTCTTTGTCATTGTGTTGAATCTTGTGTGGAAACCATACGCACATGTTTGTGTGGTGCCATATACATGCACGGTTGTGAGTTATATGTGTTTTGCGGCCACAGTTGAGGGCAGGTGTACGTCCTGTATTTAGGAGTATTCAATGTGCTGTGCTATAGCTGCTGCGTACAGTTAACTCTCGGTAATTCGGCCTTCAAGGTACCAGAAAAAATGTGTCCGAGTTAACCAAAAGCTCGAATTAACGCATGGGCCTTAAAAAAACGCTGAAAACCGTTTGCATCTCAGTAATTTTATCTGATGAACATCTGCACGACAGTTTTCTGCATTCGCGATGGAGTCGAAGTGCAAACGACGTTTTCTCCCGGTTTTGGCAAATGTTTCGCTTCACGCACACTGTAGGGAAGGCCCTGGTCTCAAAAGGGAAGGTCCCACTTCGCAAAAAGGCCCCGCTACTTTTTGAGGATGCTTTACTGCACAACCCACTCGAGCAAGCATCGTGGTGAAATGCACAACACGGTGAAACTGCGGTGGATTCAAAAATTTTCGGTGTATTTGGTCATTTTCAAATATTAAAAAATCCCGAAAGCTCAAATACAAATATTAGTGAAATAACAAACATATTCGATCTGTATTCGAAATTTCGAACATTCTCCCAGCCGTAGTTTTCGCATGCCCCTACCTGTATTATAATCTTATTGGGTTAATTTGACATTTGAAGCGTCTGGAACGGCATTGTGGAGATATGATGATTGGGTGCCTTTGAAAACATTCTGGTGGCTTATACCATGCAAACTTAGTTGCTTCGGAGCTGGGATTTTTTTTTTCTCTGGGAATTTTTCTTTTCATTCAATACCTTTAGCTTCCCTTGCAACATCTGTTCATCTTCTGCCAGGTGTACCAGTTCCCCATTGTGGCCGAGTACGAAGCGGAGGTGTCCATGCAGATGTCGGTGGTCATGACGTCGACTCGCTGTGCTCTCCTCAAAGTGAGCAGCCTTGATACATTTGCAGGTCTTTGAGGTCGGCATTTTTTTTTTTTCGCTTTTCTGGTTCAGCCAGCCATGGTGGCTCGGTGGTTAGGGCGCTCAATTATTGGGCCCAAGGATGCTGGATCGAATCGCGGCAACGGCGGCCGCTTTTCGATGGAGGCAAAAAGTAAGGCGCTCGTGTGCTGTGCGTCGTCTGTGCACGTTAAACAGCCCCAGATGGTCGAAATTTCCAGAGTCCTTCAGTACGGCGTCTCTCATAGCCTGGGTCACTTTGGGAGCTTTCATCCCATAAAACAACCAAACCAAACTTTACTAGTTCCACCGCCTTAAGCCCCTAGTGTGCTATGTACAGACCGGACTCAGATTTTTCATGAGAATATCCCAAGCTAGCAGTAATATGTTTGTTGCAGTTGGATTTTGCATGGTTCATATCGCACATGTGACGATTCTTTATGCGGTGTAAAGATGCAGCAAATTATTTATCGAGGAACAGTGGATGAGCCAGCACGTTGTCAATTGTTTTTGCTGACATATTTTGCCGCTATTAGTAACGTCAATAAATTGCAAACATAAATTGCACCCTTGAAATAGAAATTGTTTTGGGTGTCTTACTTGATAATTTACTCCATTTTGATGTCACTTTCATCATTTATGGCACTTTTCTCAAAATTCAGTACATCCCTGCAAAAAATGAACTGCTAGTGCTTTGCACTGGAAAACTAAAAAGGTATCTTTCCTAGGGCCCGGATGTATTAGTTAGGCTGGAAAATATTTGTTTTCGTTTCAATAAAAACAAAAGATGGCATCAAAGTAGGTTAATGTTTCTCTCCAAAGCCTACGAGCACCACTCGCATTGATTGCTTTTTTGTGCACTTCAGTGAAGCTGCGAACAATCGTTTTGTTGTGTTTTCTGTCAGCCTCTGAAACAGAGATGAGAAATCTTTAACTCCGCCTTTTCATGTTCCAGGCCTTTTCAAGTGAGTGGGGACCACTACTCGTGGGATTGGAGGTTTTATTTTTTAATCAGTAGCTGAGCTACCGGAACACCTAATATTTTTCAGGTTTTGTTAACGCACACTGTTTTGTCATGTATTGGGTGGGGCCAAATTTTATCTGGCCGGCCAGTGATGTTCCATATGTCTCCAGGCCGTTAAGCACAAAGCTTCTGGTATCACTGAGGTGTTGCGTTGGGTGACAGGTTATGCCGTTTCTCTGATGCAGTACCTGAGCTTCCTGGACTTCAGGCATCTTGCCGAGTACTCTGCGCGCCGCCGGGCACAGGTGTTCACCGTCAGCCCCATCGGTATGTTATACTTTTTACCGACTGGTGAAGCTTTTAATGGACACGGTTTGCATAAATTAACAGGCTGCATGGTCTGCAATTAGTCCAATGTAAGTCGGTCTGCCTTGAATCCTCTGGCACTGCAGTTACTGTTTATTGTTTTGCGTGTAGTTAGTCAAGTTGCGATATTGTTAAGAGTGGAATTCACCGTGTTGTAGTATCACGTCGTGGAGGAGGAAATCAGCGACGGGATCGCGCGGGTAATGGTGTAACGCGTAGCAATATATAAGAGCACTTCGAAATTAAGTACTGAGAATGTATACTGATACTTTTTTTAACCGCTCTCTTCCTCGTTCCCTGTTGGGATGTGTATTGGTATCTGAGCAGCAATTCCAATCAACTTGCACGTTTTTCCTCAAGTGGATGTCAGCAGTAACTGTTTAGCTCGGAACCATATTCCCACACTATGAGTCCCAGAGAGAATTTCTTTGAACGTGTAAGAGTAACTGTTCCACTGGTACCCCGCTGCCAGGGTGGGGGGGGGGGGGGGAGCGGGGCAGTTGGTGTCTGGATGGTCGATGTTCGGTCAGTCGGTGTCGGGGAGCCAACGTTGAGGCGCACTGGTGTGTTGTTTCTTGCAGGCCACCATGCGCGCCATTGGAATAACCTCTGTGGAGCATGCCTGGACCTTGCCAGCCAGTTCACGCAAGCCTTGCAGCAAGTGAAAGGTGAGCATGGCCACTTACCTCCCCGCCTCAAGACATGGTCCACGCTAAAGATGACACAAATGGAAGCTGGCCTGGCGTGATGGCTTATAACCACTCTCAAGTTAGAAAGGCGACTGTTTCAAACTGCATCAGAAACGGTCTTTAAGGGTGGTGAGCAGCACCAAAATACTAATAACCCGAACGTCGTTATAACGAAGTACTAGTATGAGGCGCGAAAGGTTGTTCATTATATCCGATATTCATTCTAAATATGCGCGCCCAAATTCCTGTAAATAAGTCTGCTAATAAAAACAAACAAAATGCGCACTAAATGGACAAGACAAAGGGGCGCAAATGCATATTTTTTAATTAAAAGCTTGGTTTACAAATGAAATCTCGTCGTTTCGTTTTGTGAGACCTCCGCACACAATTTGCGCGACAGAGCCAATGGATTTGGGGAGTGCAACGTGTGCTCACGGGCTCATGGCGTGACTAGGCCATGGTGATGACATGCTAGTCACATGCTGTCAGCCATTGCATGGCCGGACTCGAGCGGCATCGGCGGCGGTAGCCACCATAGCGGCGGTGACGCTCGAGTCCGGCCAAGGCGTTGGAGCTAGTTTTTGCCGCTGCCGCTAGATGACACGGCATGCGAACGCGCGGTAGAGTCACTGGAAAACGCGCGGGCAATTTAAACATACTTCGGCGGGGCCGCTCGACTCCGCCCATGGCCGTTCATGACCCCTGAGATCACTGCGTGCAGTGGTGTGATTCGGAGGCTATAAGACATTGGCGGTAGTTTTTGTTGCCGCCGCTAGATGACGCGGTACGCGAAAGCACGGACAATTTGAACACATTTCTGCAGCAGGCTATTCGATCGATTGAAAAATTGCCTTTCTTGATGTTTTTTCCTGCTCTTTTACGCATTTTTTGCCGTTTTAATGCAAAAAAACTGCTTTGTTATAGCCGATTGAGCGTCAGATTTGGAATTTATTGTTTCATTGTGCAGAAAGATGAACTCCCATAAAAATAAAGCATAGACCAACCAAACTTTGATTTCACTTCATTTTATCCGATAATTCACTATATGCGTGTTCGTTATAGCGGGGTTTGACTGTAGATATTGATCCATCAATCATTCTTGCAAGGATTTTATATGTAGCTTAGATCCTGGTTTCGCATCTTGGTTTAGGCAGGGCTCTGCACACATGTCAGGTGGTCTTTCACATAATCACATAATGTTACATCTGACAAATGCATTCTAATGAGTATGTGTGAGATAACGGTGATAATAAAAACTTTTATTGAACAAGGTTGGCATTGTGGCCTAAGTTGGGAGCAAGCAAGAAAAGAGGGAGGGAGGAAGGGGCAAGGGGTGCATGAAATAATGAAGGCACAGATTCAGGGAATTGCAAATATCATGTATGCAAACAAGGATCAGCAAGGTGATCGAAAGAGGAGGTTGACGAATGTTGTCACATTATACCCCTAAAAGGAGTATTCAAGTATTCTCCAAAATTTGCTAGTCATAATTGGCTGGTGGTATATTGTCTTCAGTATTTCAAACGTGCACGCTTTTCTTACTGCATCCTCAAATGTGAATTCTTGCGAGCTGCAAATTAAGTCTTTTGTTTAGCGACAAAGTTCTTTCCGTGTTCCCTTAGCTCATTTCGCCGTCCTTTTGGGCTTTGCTGCAGCTGTTGTAGCAGTTGTAGTTGCTGTAGTACTGTAGTTTTGCCCATGGTGGGCAAAGAAAGTCTGTGCATGTAAGACACGCTGACTTGCTGCATGCTGAACAGGCCAGCAGCTCATAATTGACAACCTTAGTCTAACATCATTTGTTGAAACCTGAGGGAGTGAATGCCGAAGCTACGTTACTGACTTTGTAAAATATCTTGAGGAATAGTTTTGCTGTCATGGTGTGGGAAACATTGATAGGAGTGGTGAGTAGGAATAGAATTCCTACAAAAAAAAAAGGAAAGCAAATTGAGTGCTTCCGGGCCAGCACTAATAGAGGTTTGTTGCTTCATCATGATAAAAATAACCGAACATGCACGAAACTGCTCATGAATGAATGTCCTGAGGCTGTGATGGTAATGCCAGACCTGTCGTGGCCTCTATTGTGCACCTTTGCCACAGAAACCGCCACGGCCAGTAAATATCTGTGTGATATGCCTGTGCGCACTGTACGATAAAAATTCAGAGATCTGCAAACCTTGTTTGCTGCTTGCTGACTAAGAAAACCCTAAATTTGGCTTCCCACTGTCTGCATGATGCCGCGTAGAGCATCACAGTTCGGTGAAAAATACGCTGCCCATAGGGCTGTGCTGCTTTCTGCACTTTGCCACGCCACTGATTTAATGTTCCAGTAGAACTTGCATGGTATTGTATTGTATTGTATTGTATTGTTTATTGGATGGAAAATACATGGTATTGCTCATGGGGCAGGGCAAAGAGATGTACCGTATTCACACGATTGTAAGTCGACCCTTTTCTTAAAACTAAAAAATTCGAAGTTGGGGGTTGACTTACAATCGAAACCGAAGCATGACACTGTTAGCAAGAGCAAGACAAAAACCATATCAAGGAGGCTATGGCGAATTTGTTTTCTCTACAGCTTGAAGTCCAACATTGAGTTACTGTGCGTGCTTCTCGGGAAGAATTTTTCCTTTTTAAATTTTACTGCACAGCCCAAACTGCAGCTGCGGGAGTGTTGATAGTTTACGGAAGAGCCGCTGTTAGAATCGTGGTGACGCTCCGTTTTTGCACGTGTCGCGTCGGGTCGCGTGACACGGCGGCACTTCCAGGTAGTGTCGATGATTGATGCAAGAGCCGACAGCGATCATTCGTTGAGTTCGCGCCCATTGTGCGTTCGCAATTTTGTCTTTACGACCGGCTGCATGTTTCGTCACGAGCTCTCCAGTCCAAAAAAGCGTTCAGTGTTTGTTCCGTGCAGCGTCCAAGGAGACGGCTATCATTTATGCCGAAGCAACAACTGCGCTGTGGGCCGCAAGTTGTAAGCTTCTAAACGGGTTATGCAGGAGTGGCGATGGCAGCGAGACAAAATTTTCAACTGCGATGCCAAACGAAGAGGCTGTCAAGGGATACAGCTGGTATGCTATCCAGAGCTGGAGACCAAGCTGGCCACGTATATCGCCGAAATACGTGATTTGAAGTGGATACGAGTTCTACAGCCTGGCAATAAATTTTCGTTGTCGGGAGCATCCACCATGGTATTTTTTTTTTCAGGACATGCGATTTGGGGGTGGGGTCGATTTACATTCGAGTCGACAATCGTGTAAATACTGTATATTTAGTCTCGTGACCGGCAAAAACATATTTGTAGTATTTTGAGATAAGCAGCAGTGATGAATCTGCTGTGTGTGCACGAAACCGTGTAAGCTCGTTGTTATCACACACAGCATGCCCATGCACACTCCATGACTATCGCTAATCTGATAGCCCGTACTGGCTTTTTAAAGGGCCGCTTGCCCACCAGGCTCAGTATCTAACCTTGCTTTTAGCCTGTCAACTAGCAGGAATAAACGCCCTGCTGATGCTCCGGCTACGCCGCCCAGTTCTTGAATGGCGAATATGACAGAATCTGCATGGCAGAAGTGGATTATGAAGACGGCG
>JAJIZL010125824.1:171530-208436 GCA_023969395.1 Amblyomma maculatum | reverse complement strand
ATGCCCAAAAAGGTGTTTTTGTTTTTACAGTGTACACCAGGTCTAACTGCTCGTCGCTGCGTTGTGTCCGTGTCGGTGTTCTTATTTAAACAGAAAAACGCTCGATCACCCGCAGCTAATGCTTTCGCTCCATATTCGGTTCAGCAACGTCAAACCTTTCACATTTATTATTATTATTATTATTATTATTATTATTATTATTATTATTATTATTATTATTATTATTATTATTATTGGTTCTTATTGATCCAGTCTGTACAGCTAGTGACAAACTGCAGTTTTCTGAAGAGTAGTAAATTGTGCATCACTAATTCACAGGTGCGTACATGCAATTTTGTCTTCAGTGCAAGACGCGTAATAATGCGGACAGATCTTTTCTAGGCTTTTGGGCTAACAGAAGCCTCGGCGGAGTCAGGTCGAGTTAGCCTGCCGGGTAAAAAAAAAAAAAAATAGTTGTCAGGTTCATGTATTACGCAGTCGGGTCTAGTAAAGTAAGCAGCAGAGCGAGTCCAGTTCACTCGCTTGCAGGAGGTAGCTTAACTCGCTTGTCCCGCTTGTCTAAAGCGTATAGACGCTGTCGAGTTATGGGGAACTCCCGGATAGAAAGCTTGCGGTGCGGCAAGGACTGTAAGCAAAATTGGTTGCTTTTTAGCCTACGTCGGTTTTAAAAAATAACAAGCGAAGCTCTTGATAGTAAAAGGCAGCAGAATCAAACACGAGCAGTAAGCTTTCACAATAAGTTCAAACTATACTTACTCGTTAGAAGCGAGTTCATCTAGACACCAAGCGGGTCTAGTAAGGGTGAACTCGCTTACCCGACGCTGGCTCACCCAGTGTGGTCGAGTCCATGTATACGGGGCTAGAGTGGATTGCGAGGGAAAGCAGCAGAGGTTGCTGAAATGGAAGTAGATGGTTGAGATTGGAGGTTTGCTGGAATATACCGATGGCTGCAGTTCAAGACAGCCACTATTGGTCAATACTGGGCCTCTCTCTGTGTTCGACAGGGTATGGCTGCGGCTGCTGCTGCAGCTAGGAGGAAATGCATATCCTGGCGTCAATATTGAAATCCCCCTGCTGTATTGTACTTTTCGCTTCTTTGTCATTGTGTTGAATCTTGTGTGGAAACCATACGCACATGTTTGTGTGGTGCCATATACATTCACGGTTGTGGGTTATATGTGTTTTGCGGCCACAGTTGAGGGCAGGTGTACGTCCTGTATTTAGGAGTATTCAATGTGCTTTGCTATAGCTGCTGCGTACAGTTAACTCTCGGTAATTCGGCCTTCAAGGTACCAGAAAAAATATGTCCGAGTTAACCAAAAGCTCGAATTATCGCAGGGGCCTAAAAGAAACGCTTAAAACCGTTTGCATCTCAGTAATTTTATCTGATGAACATCTGCACGACAGTTTTCTGCATTTGAGATGGAGTCGAAGTGCAAACGACGTTTTCTCCCGGTTTCGGCAAGTGTTTCGCTTCACGCACACTGTAGGGAAGGCCCTGGTCTCAAAAGGGAAGGTCCCACTTTGCAAAAAGGCCCCGCTACTTTTTGAGGATGCTTTACTGCACAACCCACTCGAGCAAGCATCGTGGTGAAATGCACAACACGGTGAAACTGCGGTGGATTCAAAAATTTTCGGTGTATTTGGTCATTTGCAAATATTAAAAAATCCCGAAAGCTCAAATACAAATATTAGTGAAATAACAAACATATTCGATCTGTATTCGAAATTTCGAACATTCTCCCAGCCGTAGTTTTCGCATGCCCCTACCTGTATTATAATCTCATTGGGTTAATTTGACATTTGAAGCGTCTGGAACGGCTTTGCGGAGATATGATGATTGGGTACCTTTGAAAACATTCTGGTGGCTTATACCATGCAAACTTAGTTGCTTCGGAGCTGGGATTTTTTTTTTCTCTGGGAATTTTTCTTTTCATTCAATACCTTTAGCTTCCCTTGCAACATCTGTTCATCTTCTGCCAGGTGTACCAGTTCCCCATTGTGGCCGAGTACGAAGCGGAGGTGTCCATGCAGATGTCGGTGGTCATGACGTCGACTCGCTGTGCTCTCCTCAAAGTGAGCGGCCTTGGCACATTTGCAGATCTTTGAGGTCAAAAAGAAGGCATTTTTTTTGTTTTACTAGTTCAGCCCGCCATGCTGGCTCGGTGGTTAGGGCGCTCGAATATTGGCCCCAAGGATGCTGGATCGAATCCAGGCCTCGGCGGCCGCTTTTCGATGGAGGCAAAAAGTAAGGCGCTCGTGTGCTATGCGTCGTCTGTGCCCGTTAAACAGCCCCAGGTGGTCGAAATTTCCAGAGTCCTTCAGTACGGCGTCTCTCATAGCCTGAGTCACTTTGGGACCTTTCATCCCATAAAACAACCAAACCAAACTATACTAGTTCCACCGCCTTAAGACTCTAGCGTGCTATGTACAGACCGGACTCAGATTTTTCCTGAGAATGTCCCGAGCTAGCAGTAATATGTTTGTTGCAGTTGGATTTTGCATGGTTCATGTCGCACATGTGATGATTCTTTATGCGGTGTAAAGATGCAGCAAATTATTTTTCGAGGAACAGTGGATGAGCCAGCACGTTGTCAATTTTTTTGCTGGCATATTTTGCCTTCAATAAATTTCAAACATAAATTGCACCCTTGAAATAGAAATTGTTTTGGGTGTCTCACTTGATAATTCACTGCATTTAGGTGTCACTCCCATTATTTATGACACTTTTTTTTTTTCGAAATTTAGTACATCCCTGCAAAAACCATGAACTGCTAGTGCTTTGCGCTGGTAAACTAACAAACTGTCTTTCCTATAGGAGCTGGAAAATATTTGTTATCGTTTCAATAAAAACAAAAGATGTCAACAAAGTAGGTTAATGTTTCTCTCCTAAGCCCACGAGCACCACTCGCATTGATTGCTTTTTTGTGCAGGGAAGCTTCGAGCAATCGTTTTGTTGTGTTTTCTTTCGGCCTCTGAAACAGAGATGAGAAACCTTTAACTCCGCCTTTTCATGTTCCAGGCCCTTTCAAGTGAGTGGGGACCACTTTTCGTGGGATTGGATGTTTTTTTTATCAGTAGCTGAGCTACCGGAAAACCTTATATTTTTCATGTTTTGTTAACGCACACTGTTTTGACATGTATTGGGTGGTGCCAAATTTTATGTGACCGGCCAGTCATGTTCCATGTGTCTCCAGGCCATAAAGCACTCGTGATTTATATAAGCAGGTTATCGGTTTTCTGCAGAGGTTTCTTGCTTAGTGCTATGCTTAGTAGCTGTGCGTCTTAAACAAGCTGATCTTCGCTCCGTGTACAGCGAGACAAAGCTTCTGGTATCACTGAGGTGTAGCGTTGGGTGACAGGTTATGCCGTTTCTCTGATGCAGTACCTGAGCTTCCTGGACTTCAGGTATCTTGCCGAGTATTCTGCGCGCCGCCGGGCACAGGTGTTCACCGTCAGCCCCATCGGTATGTCGTACTTTTTACCGACTGGTGAAGCTTTTAATGGACACAGTTTGCATAAATTAACAGGCTGCATGGTCTGCAATTAGTCCAATGTAAGTCGGTCTGCCATCCTCTGGCACTGCAGTTACTGTTTATTGTTTTGCGTGTAGTTAGTCAAGTTGCGATATTGTTACGAGTGGAATTCACCATGTTTTAGTATCACGTCGTGGAGGAGGAAATCAGCGACGGGATCGCGCGGGTAATGGCGTAACGCGTAGCAATATATAAGAGCACTTCCAAATTAAGTACTGAGAATGTATACTGAGACCTTTTTTAACCGCTCTCTTCCTCGTACCCTGTTGTTGTGTGTATTGGTATCCGAGAAGCAATTCCAATCAACTTGAACGTTTTTCCTCAAGTGGATGTCAGCAGTAACTGTTTTGCTCGGAACCATATTCCCACACTATGAGTCCCAGAGAGAATTTCTTTGAACGTATCAGAGTAACTGTTCCGCTGGTACCCCGCTGCCAGAGTTGGGGGGAGGGGGGGCAGTTGGTGTCTGAATGGTCGATGTTCGGTCAGTCGGTGTCGGGGAGCCAACGTTGAGGCGCACTGGTGTGTTGTTACTTGCAGGCCACCATGCGCGCCATTGGAATAACCTCTGTGGAGCATGCCTGGACCTGGCCAGCCAGTTCACGCAAGCCTTGCAGCAAGTGAAAGGTGAGCATGGCCACTTACCTCCCCGCCTCGAAACATGGCCCACCCTAAAGATGACACAAATGGAAGCTGGCCTGGCGTGTTGGCTTATAACCGCTCTCAAGTTAGAAAGGCGACTGCTTCAAACTGCCACAGAAACGGTCTTTAAGAGTGGTGAGCAGCACCAAAATACTAATAAGCCGAACATCGTTATAACGAAATACTAGTATGGGGGCGCGAATGTTTATTCGTTATATCCGATATTCATTCTAAATGTGTGGGCCGCAAATTCCTGTAAATAAGACTGCTAATAAAAACAAAAAAATGCGTACTAATATGGACAAGACAAAGGGGCGGAAATGCATAAATTTTTAATTAAAAGCTTGGTTTACACATGAAATCTCGTCTTTCGTTTTGTGTTGATGAGCAAAAATTAATACTCGAGACTTCCGCACACAATTTGCGCGACAGAGCCAATGGATTTGGGGAGTGCAACGTGTGCGCACGGGCTCACGGCATGACGAGGCCATGGTGATGACATGCTAGTCACATGCTGTCAGCCGTTGCATGGCTGGACTCGAGTGGCATCGGCGGCGGTAGCCAACATAGCGGCGGTGACGCTCGAGTCCGGCCATCGGGTGTTGGCGCTAGTTTTTGCCGCTGCCGCTAGATGACACGGCATGCGAACGCGTGGTAGAGTCGTTGGAAAACGCGCGGGCAATTTAAGCACACTTCGGCGTGGCCGCTCGACTCCGTCCATGGCCGTTCGTGACCCCCGAGAACACCGCGTGCAGTGGTGTGATCTCGGAGGCTATAAAAAAATTGACGGTAGTTTTTGTTGCCGCCGCTAGATGACGCGCCACGCGAAAACACCGGCAATTTTAACACATTTCTGCAGCAGGCTATTAGATCGATTGAAAAATTGCCTTTCTTGACGTTATTCCTGCTCCTTTACGCATTTTTTTGCCGTTTTAATGCAAACTGCTTTGTTATAGCCGATCGAGCGTCAGATTTGGAATTTATTGTTCCATTATGCAGAGAGATAAACTCCAATAGAAATAAAGCATAGAGCAACCAAACTTTGATTTAAGTTCATTTTATCCGACAATTCACTATATGCGTGTTCGTTATAGCGGGGTTTGACTGTAGATATTGGATATGTAGCTTAGATCATGGTTTTGCATCTTGGTTTAAGCATGGCTCGCGCACACGTCTTTCATATAATCACATAATGTTCATCTGACTACTGTATTCTAATGAGTATGTGTGAGATAAGGATGATGATAAAAACGTTTATTGAACAAGGTTGGCATTTTGGCCTAAGTTGGGAGCAAGAAAAGGAGGGAGGAAGGGTCAAGGGGGGTATGAAATAATGAAGGCACAGATTCAAGGAATTGCAAATATCATGTATGCAAACAAGGATCATTAAGGTGATCTAAAGAGGAGATTGACGGATGTTGTCACATCATACCCATAAAGGAGTGTTCAAGTATTCTCCAAATTTTCCTAGCCATACTTGACAGGTGGTATATTGTATTTGCTGTGATCTGCGTAGATCACAGCAGATTGTGGCAAGCTCTCCAAGGGATGGGAGTTCCAATTCACCTCATCTGTCTCCTCAGGAACCTGTATGAAGGGCAAGAGGCCACAGTCAGAACTGGGCATGGTCTTACTGATTGGTTTCCGATTTAGAAAGGAGTGAGACAAGGCTGCATACTGTCGCCCTGCCTATTTAACCTATATGCTAAGTGCATTATGAGGAAGGCTGGTCTGGACGAGTCGTCAGGTGGAGTGAAGATTGCTGGAAAACGTATCAACAATCTTAGATATGCGGATGATACCACTTTAATGGCAGAAAGTGAAGTGGAACTCAAGAGACTTCTGATGCGCGTACAAGAAAAGAGTGAGAGGTTCGGGCTTAAACTGAACATTAAAAAGACAAATATCATGGCGTCTTGCCCTATCAAGTCCTGGAGCATCAATGGACAAGAAGTGGAAGCTGTGAGAGATTTTCCCTTCTTGGGCTCCAAGATTACCTCGGAAGGAGACTGCAGCCATGAAATTAGGAGACGCCTCCTTCTGGGAAAGAGAGCAATGGTTAGCCTTGACCGCTTAGTAAAGAGCAGAGACATTAGTCTGCCAACCAAGATCCGTATAACTCGTGCTATGGTCTTTCCAGTTGTGATGTATGGATGCGAGAGTTGGACTGTGAAAAAGGCTGACCGCCGAAGAATTGACGTGTTTGAATTGTGGTGTTGGCGAAGACTCTTGAGAGTTCCTTGGACTGCCAGAAGATCAAATCAGTCGATATTGTCGACCATAAACCCTGACTGCTCATTGGAGGGTCAAATTCTGAAGTTAAAGCTCAGCTACTTTGGTCATCTGATGAGAAGAGAGGAGTCGTTGGAGAAAGATTTGATGTTGGGAAAGGTTGAGGGTCGCCGGAGAAGGGGTAGGCAGCGAACGCGATGGTTAGATGGCATCCTCGAGGCACTGCAGATGAAGTTATGTGAAGTTAGGAAGATAGTGAGAGACCGGAAAGCGTGGCGTGATATGGTCCATAGGGTCACGAAGACTCGGATACGACTGAACTGAACTGAACTGATATTGTCTTCAGTATTGCAAACGTGCACGCTTTTCTTACTGCATCCTCAGATGTGAATTCTTGCGAGCTGCAAATCATATTTGACAACCTTAGTCTAACATGATTTGTTGTAACCTGAGGGAGTGAATGCCGCAGCTACGTTACTGACTGTAAAATACCTTGGGGAATAGTTTTGCTGTCGTGCTGTGGGAAACATTGATAGGAGCGGTGAGTAGGGATAGAATTCCTACAAAAAAAAGGAAAGAAAATTGAGTGCTTCCGGGCCAGCATCAATAGAGGTTTGTTGCTTCATCATGATAAAAATGACCGAATCTGGATGAAACTGCACATTAATGAATGTCCTGAGGCTGTGATGGTAATGCCAGACCTGGCGTGGCCTCTATTGTGCACCTTTGCCACAGAAACCGCCACGGTCAGGAAATATCTGTTTGATATGCTTGTGCGTACTGTACGATAAAAATTCAGAGATCTGCAAACCCTATTTGCTGCTTGCTGACTAAGACAACCTTAAATTTGGCTTCCCACTGTCTGCATGACGCCTCATAGAGCATCACAGTTCGGTGAAAAATGCGCTGCCCATAGGGCTGTGCTGCTTTCTGCACTTTGCCACGCCACCGATTGAATGTTCCAGTAGAACTTGCATGATATTGTATTGTATTGTTTACTGGATGAACGGTATTGCTCATGGGGCAGGGCAAAAAGATGTATTTAGACTCCCGACCGGCAAAACATATTTGTGCTATTTTGAGATAAGCAGCAGTGATGAATCTGTTGTGTGCGCGCGAAACCGCGTAAGCTCGTTGTTATCACACACAGCATGCCCGTGCACACTCCATGACTATCGCTAATCTGATAGCCCGTACTGGCTTTAAAGGACCGCTTGACCACCACGCTCAGTACGTAACCTTGCTTTTAGCCTGTCAAGTAGCAGGAATAAACGCTCCGTTGATGCTCCGGCTACGCCGCCCAGTTCTTGAACGGCGAACATGACAGAATCTGCATGGCATTAGCCCACGCAGAAAATCTTGGAAGCCACAACCAGAGTCGTCAGTGTCCAGCGAAATTGGCCTTGCAGGTTTGGGGAAACGAAAAAAAGTTTTAGAACTTTTGTATCTTGAGAAAGAGCAAGTAACAACACTTTGATGGGCAGCATTCTCTTAATTGCCAACCAATACTGAAATCCAGCCTGGCCAGATGTAACTTTGTTGCAGTACTGCTGTCACACTTTTCTCAGGACCACGTTTAAGGGAGGAAGAAAAGTGTTAGCCTGGAATCATAACATCCAAATGCTTAGCAATGGGAAGTGGCAAGGCAGCACTAAGCGAGCGTCTATTTCAATTTGGGCACATGAAAAAGTGGTTATTAATTGTATTCTTTTTTTCCTCGTCATTTTCTTCAAGCGCAGCATACTTCAAGATTTTGCAAGCATCCTTGGCTCGCGTGATTATCTTGTATATCCTGCGAAGTTGCTGTTGATTGAGGCAATGCTTCTTTCAGGCGTAAACTTTAGAGACATCAGAATATGTAAATCTCTCATGTGGACTTAACAAAGTTGTCTGTTTAACTACTAGTTGGTACAGCGTACCGAATTCGTATAATGCAGGGAAAGACCTGCATTTCCTGTTACACTGCTGGCGCTTAGTACACAATTTTGTCTAAATCAAACTCGCAGACGTTTTAAAAAAATGCGTGTGACCGAGGAGAAGTGCGCATTCTTTCAGGTGAATTTAGCGTCCTTAATGTCACAAAAAAAATGTTCTTTTTACGCTTTGTACCGTGCGCAGTAAATTTATTTAGCAGGAAAGTGAGTGTGATAACATGTAGATTTTCCAGCAAGCATAAATGTTAGTTGTTTTTGTGATTTTGTAATTCGCTATTTGTTTACATGGCAAGCCCTGCGTTTTGGTGTTGATGTTTTCATTAGTTATGACACGTTGCACAAACGTTTCACACATATTTAAGAACGTAGCCGCTGATATTTCATTCTATATGCTTAACAAGTGATCCTTCCTGAAGCCTGAATGTAAGAATATCTTGGCGGAAAAATATTACTTTTTCATGAAAATAAAAAATGGTGCCTGAAAAGGTTAGGACTTGTATATGGTCACGTAGATTGTGCCGAATTACATTTAGTAGTTTAGAGGAGACTTATTGCTCACATATTCTGGGAGATCCAGTGTGCTACTTCGATAGGATTACTACTTCCACTGTATGAGTGGATCCGCGCTTACCTTTGTATAGCAGGCCTCTATTGGAACACAAATCATGCGGACGACAAAGCAATAAAAAATTGCTCTATTCTTCGGCAATTTATTTTAGGCGCAACAGTAATGTCTGTTGACTATTTGTCTGTTGTGGCCCACACTGTGTTTACCTTGCTTGCTTTCACTGGGTACCCTGCATTTCGATGTGCACGTGTCTCAACGCCTTGTAGTTGAGACTTTGTTTGCTACATTGCTTGTTCTACTTTGGTGCTGCACATTGGCAGGGAAGAAAAAGACCACAGTGCCGTGGTTTCCTCTTTTATTGGGTGGTTCGGGTGGTCTTATTCGTTCATGCTTGTTTTTCAGTTGCTTCCGCAGCGGGCACGAAACAGGCTGCACCACCACCACGGCCTGCGCCGCAGACGTTGTCAAAGATGCACGAGGTAGGTCTCGAGCGGCTGGGTCCAAAGTTTTGTTTTTGATGGTTTAAACATTTTACTGCGCAGGTGGACCCTGCTAAGGGCTTTGAGGACCTCATAGTTTCTTGTATTGCATTTCCACCATGTTCTCTCAAGTAGTCTGCCTATGGTGAAAGCTGTCAGTTGAGATGGGATTTAAAACACTACTGTTTGTTTCGTCTCTAAACCGCAATAAAATATTACGCAGAAATGCTGACGAGATGTCTGGGGAACTTGAGTGCCACCGCTTTAAGTGTGTGCTTTCTTAGCAATGATAATCCGTATACTACATAAGGAAGCTGAAAGCATATTTTTTAATACTCTGAGACTGATGTTATTTAGATAACGAGACGTCAGGAAGGCAAGCCTTCCTGCTCGTCATCCAGGCTGTAGGAGCTAAAATTTATACTTTCATTTTTTCTTGTTCATTGCTCAAAGCTTCAAAATTTCATGTTTCAGTATGTGTCTGCTTTCTAAATTGTTGTTTTTTTGTTGTGTCTATGTTGTGGAGCAGACATTTGCAACGCATTGCTAGTAATGTGCTGGGCAGTGTTCACTGTTCTAGCAGATGTCACCGGGTATTCATTTTATTTGTATCACTGTATTCCACTCTATCACTGTATCATTGTATTCCACTGTATTCCCTCTTCAATGCTTCAGCGGTTGAGGGTATGCAAAATAAATAAATAAATAAATAAATAAATAAATAAATACCTGGAAGACTTGATAGTAAGGTTGGTGCAGCTGTTACAAGGCAGGGTAAATTAGGAAGATATAAAGGGAGGGGAGGGGAGGTGCCTTTCTCTGCTGTAGGCATAGCTGGGCTGCAGATGATGATGATGGTGATGACTTTTTCGGCGACGTTTCCCGTGACCAAAAAAAAAGCAACAGTGGTATCGATGCGGAGGCAGTGCCATAGTTGTGAGTGCTGACTGCTGCGTGATGTATGGATGCAGGCATTCGCTGCACTGAAGAGCAAGCCGCTGGTTGTTCACTTCACTTCGGAACTGCCCGACATCAACAGCAGGCAGCTGTTTGCTGACTGCCAACCCCTCATATGGGCCATTGAAGGTTAGTTTCTTTCACTTAGTTTGCGACAACAAAATTTCGGTGACAAAGAGAGGGTGAAGTGTGGCTTTCGACGCCTGAAGTGAAAGAGTGGCAGAGATGCTTGCGTGATGGTTTGATGAGATTGTGTTGTGCTTAGGCCTGACATGCTTAAACTTGTCATTCTCAGTGGAACGAGTTGACATGAAATGCAAATCAGGTTTACTTCTTATCTTCTATGAAAACCATGCTAAATATCTGTCTCATGTTTCATTCTATGGCTGTTGGCGTAAGTTTTTACGAAATGCAAGATTGTCTGGTCAGGGCTGTGCACAAGAGATTCTGCAATATTGTAATTACATACTGCAGGTTGGGGATATTGCGGAATGTTATTAGTTCCAGCTTATCTCAACTTTCAGTGGCTTTAGTGAATACCGTAGTTTAAACATTTTGAGTGACTTGGCACCTGTTCAGTCATGGCTACTGCACTGGGAATACAAGGGTAATGACACAATTGGCAGCCAATCACCTCTGGTCAGCGACCCATTCAGTGAGTGCTTCTGAATCAGCTAAAGAACTCAGTGTACAAGCAACTACTGATGATCCACGCAAGTAAGCAGATGAATTCATCTCAGGCTGGGATATGAGAACACTATAAGAGTAAGTACGGTCTTTATCAAAAGTTTGCAGGACAGAAAATGCTACCTTCAGGAGATTTATGACGCTGGGGATGCATTTTGAGCCGCACGGTGTAGCTCTCAAACAAACTCTTGAGCTCTAAAGTTTTGATAAAGGGTTTAAATTTCCCTGTTGAGGTCCGATGTATCGAGTTTTGGACTGCTGTGTTATGATTTGGCTCCCGTCACACTGCAGGCAAAAACGAATGGCTAATTTTTGTACTATAGTGCATAATTGTGCAGTGGACTCCTGTTTACCTGAGCTTGTTAAATGCACAAATTCTCGGCTACAATAAGCATTGTACAAGTATTTGTTTGGTTTATTTAAAGGGTAAGTTTAAAAAGAAAGTATGGAAGAAACTAGGCTGCTTCCTACATAAAGAAAATTCAGTCATAGCAGTTATTGCCCACGAGTCTCGTGCGGTGGCGATGGCTGCTAATGCTGATGCTTCTTACTTTCTCACTGCTGCATGACATTCCTTAGAAGTACTTCGTCCGAAGTAGGGGTTCAGCATTTGCTCTTTTTCTAATCTGGGGTCAGTGTGTGTGCCAGTGTTGGCACCGATCTAAGCACTCAAGCTGGTGACGGGTGGTGGCAGTTTTTGTAGAATGATGGTGGGCGGGTGGACAGAGCGCTCCCAGTGCCCCCTCATGGAATTGCGGTGGATTGGGGCATATTCGGGTGGAACCACCCCTTCGTAGCACCTTCCAATGGGTGCACCTCCTGGATCCTGCCAAATTCTCATGGACCATGACTTTAGGAAGGTCTCCAGGGTGGGGGCCGATGGGAGCGGGGGGTGACGGGGGGGGGTGCGGACAGGGGTTTCGTATATGACGAATTTTGCTGCGGTTAAAAAGATTTTAAGGTGAACGCTTAGTATGTTCAGCCCAGTCAAAACTGTGCAATTTTTACGTTTTTACAGCAGTCAACTTTTTGAATTTTAGGATTTAGTAGTAGTTTTTTATATCAAAACATGCTAAGTCACTGTACATAATGCTGCTCCACTCAGGGTGTCGTGGCACGCTACACAGGTGGTTGTGAGTATGTTGCAGCAGTTGTCAGATTAGTACTGTTGGTTTTCCTTTCATAATAAATGATGCTATGAATACTTTGTGAGGTTGTGAATATGTTGCAGCAGTTGTCAGATTAGTACTGTTGGTTTTCCTTTCATAATAAATGACGCTATGAATACTGGTGCCATGAGTGCATTGATGTTGAGACTGTGTTTTGGAGCGTATCACACCTTAGCTGAGCAGGCTAGTTTGTAGTGCCTTAAAACAAGCCTTACTGTGTACGCTCGTGCAGGACTGGGCTTACTAGCGCTCGCATCCAAGAAAGAGGACGGTTATCAAGTGGTGCAGTCCAGCCTGCCGAGCATCCTCGACGCGTTGCTGGAACTCGATCAGGCAAGTGCCGTGTGGGCTAGTAGTAGACAGAGAGGCTCCGTTGATCCTCTCTGTTCTCAGCATGAATGACTGGGACAATACCAGAGGCTAAAACTAACCAACCCTAGCTGCCAGTCTACAGTCTGTGCTGTTACTTGCTTCTCTGTTTCCAACTTGAAATAGGGAGGCAGTAATAAAGATGCAAGTCCTAAATGCCTTTCTAAATGAGCCTGATGTTGACTGATGCAATCATTGGCTAGCATCTGAAATTATTACGCATGCAGTACCGTAGGATATGGGAACCCTTGCTAGGGGTGTCATGTTTTATTGTCTTCTGATTCTTCTACCTTTATCAGCTTTCACGCTATGTACCACACTGTGAATATAATTGGACAAGGGATGTTGAAAAGATCACACTTTTTGTTTCGAATGCAAGACTGTGTGAAGCCAGTGTGGGGTTATTCACAATACGTACGAACTTAACCACACCCTTTCGGAAAACGGTTTTCTGAAGGAGCAGTTAGTGTCATTTGTGATGCAGCCTGTAGTTGACAAGCATAACAAACAAGTTTAATTCTTGTGGTATTCAGCTACCTTAACCTACCCTTTGTTGCTTAGGAAACTGTACCAGTCTGATTACTTACTTTGAAGACTGTTATATCACCAGCCAAGAAACCCTGCATGCAAAACTGCACCTTTGTTCCTGTAATTATCCGGTTAGCCGTATTCATTTGTCGTAGCAGTTCTTACGTTCTCCTTGGGTCCTGCACCTACGCTTACTGGTGTTCTGAGGTTTAGAAGCAGTGCCCTTGGTGACTGTCAGCTTTTGTCCTGGGTGTCACAAGAGGCATTCCTAAGAGCCAGTCTGGTCGGCGCATGGCAGGTGCTGGAGCGTCAAAGTGCTAGCTTTCGCCACGGCAGCAGTAACTGGGGACGGGAACTGCAGCTGGCCAAGACATTGAAAGCAGTAGTCACCACGAGCATCTACCAGATCACCTTAACCTTCAGGAGCATCAGGTGAGGAACTGTGATGCTCATTGCAAGGGTGCTGGCAACAGTTGGTTCATCTCGATACTGACCGAAGGATTGACTGTGGACTGCATTATTTGTGATCACTTTGTGAAAACTATAAGATCATGGGGTAGCTGTGGACGCTCACTGAGACCTCTCGAGAGTGGCCATTGTATTGTGATGGTGACATTGGCTACAGCATCAAGGAACCATGAAGTGTGGTGTAGCGTTATACTCAATAACCGTACCTGCTGCATAGTCATTCTGTAAATGGGAACGATTGTAATCTCGTTGCATATTGAACCCTGATACAGTCGAGCCCCGCTACTATGAGCACCGGTTCAATGAAATTTTCGCTTCAACGAAATATTTCCAGTTTTCCGTAAGCTCGTCATAGAAAGTAATGAAACAAATTTTTTGCCACAATGGGCCATTTAAGGGGCGTATATTCATGTAAAAAAATTTACTAACCAAAACTGGATTTGTGAATGCAATTGACAATAAAATAAGCACATCGCCACAGCTTGTGCACTTCTTACTGCTTTGTTTCTCTAAAACCTTTCGCTGCAATCGAAGTGCTTCTACTGACCTTCCTCCTCCCCCTCCCTATCCAATTGACATGCACATATGCTCATAGGCTTTGGATTGGATTGGATGGGTTGTGAGGCTTTTTCCTTTATAACGGGTGGACAATGAAAATTCCTCTCCAAGTCCTGACGGGGGTGAGGTCTGTCCCACCATAGTATCAACGCCACCAACACCATCTCTCTTTATAGTATTTTCCGCCCATAAAGGCGACATTTTGTTGTCTCTACAGCTCTTTCATCCGGCTGCGACATTTTGCTTTCACCACATCTCCTCCTTGCAGTTGCCAGAAAGAGAAACCTAGCGCTTGCGGCAAGGCAGACACTAGGCTGACATGGTAGGAGCACCTGGCAAGTTATGATTACGTGTTCATTCATCTCCTTCTCCCATCCGCACACATAACATTCGCATTGGTTGCCATTGCTTGGTGATGATGAAAATTGGGCTAGCTGCCTTGCCACAAGGCGCAGGTGTGAGCTCTCGTTTTCTTCCAAGCTGAGCCGCAATAAATCTCTCTCTTTTAGCACCACCATCTGCGTTAAATGTGATGGGACGCATCTGACGTGGCCCATAGGTTTATTGGTGCCTACGATGACGTTACGATGCAGTTACTCACTGTGTGTGAAAACAACATCATGCCGCTCGTGAAAAAAAAATAATGAAGTGGAAGCATTTGTTAGACTTCAGTGCAAATAACTGAGGTTTTGGATTGTGTAGTCCACTGTTTCGAGCTGATTTCGTTTCAGGGAAAATTTTCGCGCTTCCCTCCAGGTTCATTGTTGTGGAGTTTAACCGTACAGCAAACGTGCAGATACATCCAAGTGACCGAAATGTAGGGCTCATAGTGCTCAGTTTTAAAGTGCTGCCGTGCTGCTGCTGCAGTGAGATCAACAACGGTGTAACTGACATGGCGTAATGGTTAGAAGGTCGCATTACAGTTACAGCTTTGAGTTTAAGACAACTCCTATGGCCAGAAAGAGCAACAAATCGAGGGATAGCCATAGGGAAGAACTATTTATTGGGAATGGCCAACCACTCTAGGGGATGCGCGCAAGGTAGCCTAGCACGTATTTGCAGTGGTGTCACTTCATCGGGTATTGATGTCAGTGAGGTCCATGCCGATGCTACGGGCGAAGTGACAGCATGAGCGAATTTTGCGAGTTTTTTTTTTTTTTCATTTCCATTCAGCAAGACACCAGGGGAGAGTTCAGAGTGGGTTTGTTGCCTTGGATGAGTGTTGGGATAAGCAGATTTCTAGAACATGCTGCACTAAAATAAGAGCACTAAAAAATATGTATCTGCGAAAGCACTGACAAGAGATAACTGGACTGTGGGCAGAGCAGGGTGATCTCGATACAAGCCAGAAACTGTCAGCATCCACAGTAATCATCGCAAATGCCACTGCTCATTATTTAGGCAAACCAGGTAGCGAGTGTGTTGCCACGACTGCTAATACACAAGTTCATAATTATGGGCACCTATCGATGTTTTAGTGAAGCCCACCTGGAAGGTACTCAAATTTAGCAGTTACATGTAATTGTGTGTGTTGGCTGCTACGCTGTCTAATCTTGGTGGTAAGCATGTAGCTGATGTAAATTTCGATATGACACAAATTCGTAAAACTTCTCTGGCCAAAAAACATTGTAGACAATATTCGAAATTTTGGCTGTGAACAATCTCACACCCGTACGTATGATACCGCGACCGCACCCTCAAGAAGCGCATCGCCGACTCCGTGATTGCCTGTTATACAGTATGCATACGTTGGCTAGAAATTTGGCACAGAGCCATGGCTCGTCAGACAGAACTAGATTCATGCTTTCCTTGTGCTTCAGCACATGCATTTTGTTCAGTTTTCAACTGGGTACGCAGTTTTTTGTCATCTTGCGAGATTAGTACGTAATGACTCAACTGTATTTTGTTTTCAGAGTGTTTCTTTTTTTTTTTTCATTTCAGGAACATGAATCTTGCATCAGAGAACAGGAAGTGGCTGCAACAGTATTTGGATTTCGCTAAATAACACTTTGATTGCGGCAGCTCCCATAACTACCAGACGTGATGCAATAAAACCTTTTGTAGCAGCGACAAATGGCGTTTGCAGCATCACTGACTACTGCTCATGAACGTAAACAAATGCTTAATGAATGAACTTTAAAAAATCTCGTCATGAAAAAAACAACAACATTGGGAACAAGGAACTGTGGGGGCTGAGTATTTCTAAAGATTGCAGGAATTCTTGCTGATGGCACCCTTGGACAGAGAAATTTCCCTGCTTTGTCTGGGAGGATTAAAACTGACTAACTGTGAGGTAACGGGTCAAGTTTCATTTTCCGGTTTTGAAAAGTAACCGGCATAAATCAACAGTTCCTGTATCTTGACAAGGGTGCCAGAAACATGCCGTATTGATTGGCAGTGGGAGAATGTTAAAAAGGGGGCATTACAGGTCCAATTCAAACTTATTTTGTGCAAAGGAAGAGGGAAGTTTGATACACGCTGTGGTGTTTTAAGGACCCTCGTTTGAAAGAGCGTCGCGCTAGTATACTTGAATGCTGCAGTGTGTACAAAGAATAACCAGTGTGCATGTGCTACGCAGCAGGTCTATATATCAGTAACAAAGATTCTCCACTAAATTACCGTCCAATCTCATTAACCAGGTTGCCATGCAAAATCATGGAGCACATCATCTATTCCCAAATCACGAACTTTATTGACGGTAAAAACTTCTTTCATCCCTCACAACACGGGTTCCGCAAAGATTTGTCATGCGAAACACAATTGGCCATCTTCCTCCCTGACTTGCATACTAATCCAGACAGACGCCATCTTTCTAGACTGTGCCAAAGCATTTCACAAGGTACCCCATAAGCATTTACTGCTAAAACTACCTCTTCTATAACTGCATCCTGACGTCTTATCATGGATCGAAGAATTCCTCACTAATTGCTCCCAATTCGTCTTCGTTAATGACCATAGTTCCACTCCTCTCCTGGTTACTTCAGGCATCCCCCAGGGCTCTGTACTCGCTGCCCTCTTGTTCTTAATATATAAATGACTTACCATAGACACTGGCTTCTAATATTCGACCGTTTGCCGACGACTGCATCATTTATTACACAGTTACTAACACGTGTGATCAAGTGCTGCTCCAAAATGACAACCGCATGCATGGTGTGATGACTGGCTAATTTTCCTTAATCCCCGTAAATGCGAAGTCGTGTATTTTCATTGCTGACGTGATACATGCCACTTCATGTACTCAATTGCTAACATTCCTCTAGAATCTGTGCATTCATACAAATACTTGTGCGTTACCTTGTGCCAGGATCTCTACTGGCGCACACACGTAACAAACATTGTCACATGCGCTAACCGATCATCGGGATTTTTGTAGCGCCATCTGCGACATGCACCTTAGAACGTTAAGCTTCTCGCATACAAATCACTTATCAGACTAAAGCTAGAATATGCATCCGCTATCTGGAGCCTGCATCAAGCATATCTTATCACCATACTTGAATCAGTTCAAAATCGCACCTCAAAGTTCATTCATTTCTCTCACTCATATGACACAGTCAGGTCTAACAACTCTCACTCATCGTTGTCGCGTTGCCTCTCTTTGTTTTGCAAGTATTTTTTTACAACTCACTTTGCCAGCCACCCTACATTACCTCTCCAACCCGCATATCTCATCGCACCGGCCATTCGCTCCAAGTATCTCGTGAACAGGTCCGCACCGTCACCTTTTCCGAATCCTTTTTTATTCGCACTGCCACGGACTGGAACGGCCTTTCCCAAACATAGCTGCCATCGCCTGCTTATCAAGTTTTCTAAGCAATTTATGTAATCATTTCAATGATATCACGGGATCACTAAAGCCAATTAATCTGTTTTCCCACCCCTTATGTAATACCAGTGGTGTCTTTAAAACGATCATGACAGCTAGCAACTGAGCATAAACTGATTATTGCATTTCACTCCTCACATGGTAACTTATAAATCCTCAAAATTTGAGCTCATTCCGTTGAGTAGATAGTTTTAAAATTAATTTTTATTATTATTATCAGAATCAGCTTTCTGGTCTGGCAACCATTTGCCGCTGATGTCACAACGAGATATTATCCCCATGTCGTCTGCAATTCGCGGCGTCGGCTGCACTCTTGCATGCACGCCGTGGATGGTGGTCACTGAGTTTTTGTTTTCTTCAGAAAAAATATTTTATTCACATATTCTATTTTCTTAGAGAAGCCTTCACTATAATGTGCGACCTTAGTGATCCCCGGACTTGTTTTGGGCTTCTTCTAGAGACTGCCGAGGAGGCCGAAATCGATGGGCTCATGCTGTATAATTTACGCATACAATCAGAAACATATTATTTTTACGTTATAGAGTTTGCTTGTTTTAGCAACAAGCGCTCCCACATAAAGAACACTTGTCCAACGTTTCCTTCGGCTGTGTGCAAGCGCCGCGAAAGTGAAGAGGGGTTAGCATTATGTCGTGATTGTTGAGCTATTCACGTCACTGTTTTGGTCCAAAACTAAGAGTAAATCTCAAATAAGCATGCCTTGACGCGAGAGCATACCTTGCAACATTAGAGGAGCAGACAAAACGTTAGAACGAAGCGGTACCTCTTGACTTACTACGTCAGTGAAGATGCGGCGGCGCTAGCGACAGCAGTGACTTTCGTGGTGTAGTCACAAGTCGGAGCCCTCTGCACTGGATGCGCGGCGCTTTGTGTTTTCGAGCATAGTTCCTGATGTTCCTGTAAGCTGTGGTGCGGTTGGTTGCGCCACGAGGCACAAAAAAGAAATGGCACCCGTCTTTACATGTTTCTTGCGGTCGGATAATGATGAGAGCGAAGGGCAGCGATGTTGAGTGCGACAAGTGGACACTTCGATGACGGATGGCCTTCGCGGTTAACGTGCGTTGCACTTCTGCACTGGAACTTGGTCAGTTAGTGTGCAACTCTAAGGGAAAGGCGCAGTATCTGTCACTCTTGCTCTGTGGACACCTGAACCGCGCAGTAAGGGAAGAGAGGAAGAGGGGAGTGAAAGTGGAAAGAGAGAAAGGGGAGCCGTAATGGAGGGCTACGGATGATTTCGACCACCTGGGGATCTTTAACGTGCGTTGACATCGCACAGCACACAGACGCCACTTCGTTTCGCCTCCATCGAAACGCAGCCGCCGAGGTCGGGTTCGAACCCGGGAACTCCGGCACAGTAGTCGGGCGTCTTATGGGAAGGGAGGAAGGTGAGAGTGACAGTGAAAGAGAGAAAGAGGAGCCGTATTGGAGGGCTACTGAGTAATTTCGACCACCTGGAGATGTTTAACATGCGCTGACATCGCACAGCACACGGACGCCTCTTCGTTTCGCCTCCATCGAAACGCAGCCGCCGTGGTCGGGTTCGAACCCGGGTGCTCCGGCACAGGAGTCAGGCGTCTTACCACTGCACCACCCCGGCGGGCCGCTTTGTGGTGTTAACGTCCCAAAGCAACTGAGGCTATGAGAGACGCCGTAGTGGAGGACTCCGGAAATTTCGACCCCTGGGGTTCTTTAACGTGCAGTGACATCGCATAGCACACGGGCACCTTGCTTTTCGCCTCCATCGAAAAGCTGCCGCCGAGGCCGGGATTCGATCCCGCGCCCTTGGCAACAGTAGTCGAGCGCCGTAACCACTGCGCCATCTCGGCGGGGTGAATGTATGTGTGTTATTGCGTGTGTGTGTGTGTGCGTGTGTGTGTGTGGTAGTAGTAGTAGTAGTAGTAGTAGTAGTAGTAGTAGTAGTAGTAGTAGTAGTAGTAGTAGTAGTAGTAGTAGTAGTAGTAGTAGTAGTAGTAGTAGTAGCAGTAGTAGCAGTAGTATTACAAGAATATTAAAGCACACCACTTGGGTGCCTAATACCTCGATGGCCTGCTGGAAGAGCAGGCGCTGTTCTGTGCGTAATAAAATGAACTCTCAGGGTTGACAGCTATCCAAAGAAAATCGGGTCAAATGCTTTATCTGGAATTTCTATTTTGTGTCCACATTGAAGCATGAGAGAGATGCAAACCGCGCAAAGTGTAGTGGCTTTATTAATTTCTTAGGGTGCGTTGACCCTCGGGAAGTTTAGGAAGCCTGTTTGAAAAAGCTGGTGCGCACTTGATTCGCTACCACTCGAAACTTTTGGCGATATCAAAACTGCATAAAGCGCCGTAGCATTATGCGAAGGCCAGCGGCGAGGCGCCCATTTTGGGAAGCTGTCTGCGGGTAATTCAGCACAACACGAAAGAAAAGTTTTATGTAATCATGAACTACGCATTTTTTGTAAAGGTACCAAGAGGCTATCACGAAGGAAACGCGAAAGAATGAGGGCTGCTAGACAAATACGCCAGGCGAACAAAAGAACTGGGGCGAAATCATAAAGGACAGCGCACTCACGTTGAAGTCTTGCTCTGTATCTTTATACATCCCGATGAGCAATATAAGGAACTTCAACAATTTGTGAATTAGCAGATCTTAGTAGCTAATAACTCGCAATTGCTTTCATAAAATAAATGATTGTAATTTGTGAGCTTCATTAACAGTATTTTGTTTATATCATTGTAATATGTACATAACCGCTGCAATGATACCAGAAGGGTTTGACAGTATGAAATAAAAAGTGAATAAAGCTAGAAATGAATTGAATGAGAACTTCGGCCGCACTTTACTGCAAGAAGTCATGATGATTATCATCATCATCAGACTTACGACACCCACTGCGGGGCAAATACCTCTCATACACTTCCACCTGTCTGTTCTGTGGCAACAGTGGCCACCTTATTCCCACAAATTTCCTGGAGTCCTGTCGCCCCTCCTTGGTTTAGCCTTCTCTTTGAAGCCAATCGTACACTTTAAATGGAAACTGTTATCTTGTCTCCACACAACATGCCATGCGCATGCCCGTTTCTTCTTTTTAATTTCGACTGAGTTGCCAATAATTCACGTTTGTTTCTTGACTAACTCTGTTTTCTCTCTGCTTGTTAAAGTTACCCTTTCCACAGCTCTCCACCTTGTCCTCAATTTAAAATGAATCCTCATCGTCAACCTCCATGTTTCTGCCTTGTAGGGTAGTAAGAACAAGGTAGACCTGTTATGCAGTTTTAGCTTGAGGAATACTTGCAATATAATTTAATGCTCACCTCTGGGATGCGTGCTAAAACACGAGAACCTCACGGCGGGATGCCCACGCCATGTCCCGAGCGGACCATCTTTGTCGACCTTGTTAGCCGTAACCGGGAACAGTTCGCGGCGGCTGATGGCATCATCAATCGTGATAACTTTGCTATGATCCCGTTGGGGACAGCAAGACTCCCATTCAGTAAGTCGTACTTTTCGCTTTTTCTCTGTTCAGTACCTTTTTTTACGGGTTACCGTTTTCTCAGCAAGACCACTGCCATAATTTTCTCCTTGCATGGTGAATCTTCTTAATGTCGATATATCAATCTCGAGTAGTTGGTGCTAACGGTCCAAAATAAATCGAAAATATGCGCTCGAATTCATGCTACGCGACACATATAGATTAAAGCACTAAAATAAGCATGCGTACCGTTCAAAGTTATGATCTCATGCATACTCAAAGAGCAAGATACAGAAGGTTGTCACAAAAGAAACCTCTGTGCGCTGTTTTCATTACGCCACTTGTAAGAACCAACCTCAGCACCAATAGGCCTTTAGTTTACCGCTGCCGCTTATCGTGGCCGTTAGCCCTACCACGCGCTGTCAGCACAGCACGCGCTGATTGGTCCCTGCGTGCGGAGTCGGCCTGAATTGGACAGGAACGTGGCGCCGTCTGCCTACCTCGGGATGATCTGCGCATGCGTACTGACGATCGTGCGGTAGCGCTAAACTAAGTCTCTAATGATGTGCCGTACGCGACACGAAATCCAGGCCTTGTTTTGGCGCAAGCGCTTATTTTTAGGGCGATAACTCTACTATATTCAAAAGACGATCTCCGTGTCGGTGTGATACTTACACCTGACTGCTATTGACGAGCCAGCGCGCCATGGTCTGCTGAGAACGCGGGGAAGAGTGACGCGACGGCACAGGCATTCCGGCCGCTAGGAACGGTGGGGCTCGACTCCTCCCAGCTCGGCGCCACTAGCTCGTCGGGCACCCGAGGGCCTTTACGTCCCGTACAGCGCCGCAGCCAGAAAAAAGCCGATTCTGATCCAGAGCAGGGGTTTCACCGATGCCGACATCAACAGACGCCGGAGACGCACTATCTCGCTCCCCGTTCCAGAGCACTCCTCTCGCATTCCTTTCCCTATGAGAAAATAAAGTCGGTTTTGAACCTCTGTTCTTTTAACCCTGTCAAACTAAAACTGTGTCTAACCAGGAAAGGGCTTTTTAAGCCAGTTTTTAAGCTGTAGTTTATACAGCTCGACCGTCGCCGTCATAGTAGTAGTAGTCTTAGCTGAGGGCACCACGTGTTGGAAATAATCGGGGGCTGCGTAAAAAAAGTATCGAGATATTTTGTGGTTCTAGTGATTGATGATTGGTTGGAATGTGAGAGGCGATATCGAGTTTAGAAAATCATTGTAATTGATTTTAAAGGTGAAAAATTGTGAAAATGAGGTTCAAAGGCGTGAAGATGCTCAGGATGATTTGGTTCACAGGAAGGGGAAGGCGCCGTACCTAGCTGTCACCCTTGTTTCTGCAGGCTCCTGAATCAAGCCTTAAGGTAAGAGAGGAAGGTGGGAATGAAAGTGGAAAGAGGAGCCATAATGGAGGGCTGCGGAGTAATTTCGGCCACCTGGGGTAACGTCCATTGACACCTACAGCACACGGACGCCACTTCGTTTCAACTCCATCGAGAGCCTCGCAGCGGTGGCGCAGTGGGTAAGATATCTGGCTACCGTACTGGATTACCCGAATTCAAACCCGACAGCCGGCGGCTGCGTTTCAATGAAGGCAAAACGGAGTGGCATTCGTGTGCTGTGCGATGTCAGTGCACGTTGAAAAAGTTTGCTGTGGCTCAGCTTGGTTAAGCCCGGAAAATCGCGAAAGCAATTGGCCCTGCTTATACATAGACCAACCAATTCAGCTAAATATTCAAGCTACGCCTAGTTGAACCAAGCGTAGCCAGGCGGTATTGCTTTCGCAAATACCTGGGCTTAACCAAGTTGAGCCACAGCAAACTTGGTCCAATGTACACGCTCCTTTTCAAATCGTTTCTCTCGTTCTTCTGAACGTTCTTGAGCGCGTCGCAACCGCTTAATTTCATTCCAACGTTCAGCACTGGAAAGACTTGAATCCTCACTAGCGTTAAGTGCACTCATTAAACTTATTTCAGACTCCCTAGGGCTAGAACGCGGTGGTAGTAAAAATATTTTAATAAAAATATTTAGGAGGTTGTAGCGGCGGTTGGAGTTCTCAGTCCGGAACCCCATTGACATAGGCTGCTGTCCGCGCTCTTTCGATAAGTTCTTTTTGACCCCTTGCGTTCGAGCTGGTCAGAGCTGCCTCCCACCCCTCCTGCGTTGGCTAGTTATTAATAGTGACATTCTGATTTCGCTGGCATGTCCACACCATATGGTACAGGTTCGCCTTCTCCCCGAAGAATCTGCATTGCGAGTCAAATGACTCTGGATCTATTGCGTGTTGTCTTCGTGGGTTGTTAGAAGTGTTGATCTGTAGCTTGCGGAGGTGTACCTCCTCCCCTTTTTCTAGTGTCTTTGCCGGTGGAGGGTGGACCCGGCGAAATAATCTTACGTGCTGATGAATTTCAGTGCTAGGTAGCAATGGCATAGGAGGTTCCACAAGGTTCGTGCCCGGCGTTTAGAACGCCATTTTTCCCCTTCTTCAGCAGTTTCCGCAGCCCTTCGTCTCTTTCTGGCCTCGAATTGGCGAGCAGTCTTCTCCCTCTGCTTACTAGTCAATGACATGGACAGCGCACGTTAAAGAGCCCCAGGTGGTCGAAATTACTCCGTATCCCTCCATTACGGCTCCTCTTTCTCTCTCTTTCCACTTTCACTCCCATCTTCCTCCCTTTCCTTACGGTGCGGTTGAGGTGTCCACAGAAAACAAGTAAGACAGATACTGCGTCTTTTCCTTCCTGTGAACCCATAGAGTTTCTTACTCTTACCTAGAGAGAAAGCTATGCTGCCGTCTATGGGAGTTTACATGGAGTTTCAAGACGGCCAGTTCAGCCACCATGGGCGCACAAAGCATCATGGGCCGGAGAGCTACCGAATGCAGAACTACAACTTTTGGCCAAAACTAATGCAAAGATAAACATTGTTCTACCGTAAATAATCTCATATCATTCAATATTGTGACTATAAATAGCAAAAAGAGAGAGAAACAGCATGTCAGTGTGAGATTTATCCAATATAAACGATGGCTCTTTCTCCTATTGGCTTAGTTTTGAGCAGCACAAATACCAATATTTCGCACTTAATAGGCAAAATTTGAAACAGAAAAACGTTATAAAAATATTCATGGTTATGCAATCACTTAAGGAAGTTTTAGTGGCATTTTGGGAAACAAAAACCATTTATTGGCGACGTCTGCTTCTGCGCCTTCGCTACTATAGCTTTCGCGGTCCATGTACACACCTTCAGATGATGATGACGACGAAAAAGAAACATCGCAGTAACGCCACTCCACGTACTCGGGAAAAACCGACTGTCCCGCAACAAGTAGCACACCGGCCCATGATTCTTAGCGCGCCCATGGGGGCTGAAGTGCAGCGCCCTCAGCTTTCCCTCTAGTTAGTGTAAGGAACTCTATGTGTGAACCATTTTATTTTTTAGCAGAGGTGGCTCAGCAACAGAGCCAGTATCAGGCCCGTGCATTTTAACGCAGTAGCATTAAGGGCCCCCTGTGTCAGAAATGTCGGTGTCGTCGTCGGCGGCCGCCGTCCCGCGTCGTCCGGCGTTGGCCATGAGCGGAACATTCCAGAAGCATTAATAAATATAAACGAGCAGGAAAACTCGCCGACCTGAGGAAGTGAACGTGGGCCTCCGGGGTGCGAGACGAGCACGCTAATCACTCGGCCATGCCAGCTAGATTGTTTTCTTTTACTTCTTCCTACAGCCAGAATAACTTTGAAAATGCGCGTAGTATTGCTTTCGCAATAAAACAACAGCTGGTCTAATTTAAGGAGTCCTTCACTACGGCGTCTCTCATAGCCTCAGTCGCTTTGGGACGTCACATCTTACAAACCAAAATAAATTAAAAAGATTTAGGCGAAAAATGTATTGAAATAGATAAAACATTAACCACTCTAAAAAGGAGGGTACAAAGGTGCCAAATGCTTAGAATTGAAATCCAATGTTTGCTGATGCCAAATATCAATGTATAAAAATAAAAATTACTTTAACCCTAAAAATTGAAAAACGTAAGCGTGTGTGTGCAAATCGCATATTGCGTCATGCCCTTAACAATGGACACATCCTGTGTTCCATTAAACGAAAACACCGCGTTCCGCTTAATGCGGCGCTCTGGTACGCATCCAAGTTCAAGATGCGGCGTCCGAGCTTATTTGTGACGTCAATGCCGGGCAGGCTATCACAGAAAAATTATATATATAGATAAATGTTGAAAACTACCCGGTTCCACAAGTAGAGGAAATTAGAATCCTAGGAATGATCCTCCAAGCAAAAGGGCAGAACACAAACACCATCAAAAAATTGGAGAACTACGCAGCCCAAGTTACGGGCATATTCAGAAGAGTAGCGCTTAGAGGACACGGTCTCAAGGAACGTAGTCTACTCAAAATGACACAGGCCTACATCATCAGTCGCATATGTTATGCCACACCTTTTCTCAATCTCAAAAAGACAGAACGTGAAAAAATCGACGTCATAATTCGAAAATGCGTCAAACGCGCACTAGGCCTCCCTGTCTCTACATCAACAGAGAAGCTGGAGAAAATGGGGATTCATAATACATGGCAAGAGCTCACTGAAGCTGTCAGAATCTCTCAACTGGAAAGACTAAGTCAGACGGAGACAGGCAGAGCCATCCTAGACTGGGTCGGACTCCAATCAGATAGAGGCCCACAGACGAAAACATCTATCCCACCCAACATAAGGGAACACATACTGGTACCACCCTTACCTCGAAACATGCACCCAGACTACAACAAAGAACGCAGAGAACACAGATCCAAAGCCATCGCTAAAAGGATGAAACGCAAAGCAGTCGATGAAGTTGCTTATGTAGACGCATCATGCGGACGACATGGAGCAGCTGTCTCGGCAGTAGTAAATGGAGAAGGTGCACCTAAAATTGCGGCCTCAACACGCACCCGTGACATTAGTACAGCTGAAGAGGTCGCAATAGCGCTCGCATGCACTGGTACACAGGCCAAAACTATAATCAGCGACAGCAAAACGGCTGTCTGGAATTTTGCAAAAGGACGGATCTCAGAGGAGGCCAAAAAGATTCTTCTCACAAATCCCATTACTAGAACCATATCCATCATATGGATACCAGCACACGAATCTGTCCCTGGAAACGAAGCTGCGCACCTGCTGGCCCGAGATCTCTACCACCGGGCAGCGGTAGAACAGCCCGAATGCAAGGGAATTAAAGATTGCGCTATCACGTACAATGAGATCACAGAATCTTACAAATTAGATCGAAAAGTATACCCTCCCCCAGATCAGTTTCTCACTAACAATGAAGCACGCATCTGGAGGCGATTACAAGCCGATAACTACATCTGCCCTGTCTGGGTTTTCTTAACACAGACCGGGGAGGAAGAAGATTCTAAATGTAAAAATTGCGGACAAAAAGGCACGCTAGATCATATAATATGGCAATGCGCCGATTCCCCAGGCGCCGGCATTAACATTGATAGTAGAGAAGCCTGGGAGGTTTGGCTGCGGAGCGGAGATCCCACCGTTCAGCGGCACGCGACCCGCCTGGCGGCTGAGGCCGTGAAGAGGGCTTGTAACCTCACCTGACCTCAGCCTGCGGGGTCCTCCTGACCCGCTACCCGACCTGCGTGCCGGGGGCGGGAGATGAAGGGCTCCTTTTCGGTGGAAATAAAGTTTTCATTCATTCATTCATATATATGAAGAAATATAAAAATATAAGAACACCGTCTCTGAGCGTTTGCATAGCGTCAATACCCTTACCGGCGAAGCTTCTGTGTCTTCTAATTTTATTGTGCTTATTTTTATTTCATCTTACTTTTCATTTCTTTTTATTTTTGGTATTTCATTTTTTATAACTGCTTTTGTTTTGCTTTTACTTTTGTTTAGTACTATGAGTAATGTCATTATCTATTTTTTTTATTTAAGCATACTGTAAGCCCTGCTAGGCTCTTACAGTAGTGAACGAACTAATGGGACCGTTATACAAAATTCAAAACATCAGAAACACACATAAAATGAAAAACATACGCACTGCAACACTATAATGGACATTTGATTTGTCGCATATGAAGCACTGAAAAGAACCGCGAAGCGACACAATAAAAGAACGCGTTAGACAATAGGTCCTGATAAGATGAAATCTTAAACTGAGCACTCGCAGTGAATAAAGAAAGACATTTTAGGAACGATATTTTGTTTACACCATTTGCTTCTCAAAAAATGACTCGACGTTTTTAAGAAAAATATCAAGTCAGATACCGTCCATTCATGTGGCAGCCTATTCCATTCTTCAATAGCTAAAGAAAAAAAATGAAAATTTGTATGCGTTGCATCGAGCTGAGACGGGTCTGATGCACTTCTCATGATTGAACCTCTTTGAACGATGATATGGTGCATTGATGTACTGATGTGTATCAATTTTGACTCTACCGTTATAAAGAAGGTATAGTAACATCATGGGAGCGACGCGTCGCCGACAAGAAAGGGTAGGAATTGTTGTTATTATTGATTGCCATCCACTAATTATCATTGTTAATTTTTACACTGCCTACGAATGCATTAGTAATCGGTTTACATGAATGGGAAGTTTGGTTGGTTTGTTTTGTGATGTTTAACGTCCCAAAGCGACTCAGGCTATGAGAGATGCCATAGTGGAGGACTCCGGTAATTTCGACCACCTGGGGTTCTTTAACGTGCACTGACATCGCACAGCACATGGGCGTCTTGCTTTTCGCCTTTATCGAAAAGCTACCGCCGAGGCCGGGATTCGATCCCGCGTCCTTGGGAACAGTAGTCGGAGCGCCGTAACCACTGCGCCACCCCGGCATGATTGGTTTGGTTGGTTTGTGGAGTTTAACGTCCGAAAGCGACTCAGGCAAATGAGAGGCACCGTAGTGGCGTAAAAATAAGCACTACCGACGTTTAAAAATTCGGCTAACCCGGCTTGAAAAGGAAATCGATTCTTACTCGTGAGAACTTAGTCGAGAACAGTGGCATCAGACTTGCAACCGCCTTAATGGGCAACTGGGTTTTTACTTAGACATTTACTGGATCCTACGAGAACTAAGGCTGAATCCCACAAGAACCTACATAGGATCTCGCAATCTTTCCAAGGCACTGACGAGGAGCTCATGACCACATTAAAAGATCAATCCATTAACACCTCCAAGGATATACCCACGCCAGATGGGTACTCAGGATTGGATAATCCTCACATGGATAACGTCTTTACCGTAGCAGAGATCAGATCTGCTCTTAACCAAATTAACACCACCTCGGCACAAGGGGAAGATTGCATCACCAATAAGATGTTGCGCAATTTAGAGGACCAGTCAGTAGAGGCTCTTACGGACCTCTTCAACAGGTACTGGACAGAGGGCACCGTCCCTGCGGAATGGAAGCATGCTAAAATTATTTTCATGCCTAAACCGGGTCAAAGACTCGAGATGGGGAACCTCCGTCCAATCTCGCTAACGTCACGTCTCGGGAAGGTAATGGAACACGTTGTCTTAAACAGGCTCCTTGTGCACACCGATGCGGAAGGCACGTTTCCCCCGTCCATGATTTGGTTTCGAGCAGGTCTTTCCACTCAGGACATCACGTGGCAAATTCAGCAAAACATTCCAGATCCAAATCGCATAAGAGTCACGCGAACCATCCTGGGACTCGATGTGAGTAAGGCCTTCAACAATGGGTCACGCGCTTCCATCCTCACTCACCTCTCACAGATAAACGTAGGCAAACGGACATACGACTACATCGCTACCTTTGTGAATGCGCGTACGGCTACGCTCCTTTTCGTTGACAAAACTAGCGACAAAATTACAGTAGGGACGAGAGGAACACCGCAAGGCGCCGTAGTTTCATCTTTTCTCTTCAACATCGCAATGAGCGGCCTCCCGCGTCTGTTTGCTGATAACCCACAAATACATCATACGCCGACGACATCACCATATGGACCAATTCTGGCTGCGATGGAGAGATTACGGAGTCATTGCAACGAGTTATCGACACGGCACAGTCTTACGTGCAGGAAAAGAGCCTTACGTGTTCACCGGCTAAAACAGAACTCTTAGTTATAAGGAACAAACAAGTTTCGCAGGCAGAACCAGATTCTCGAGAACCTATCCAGTTACACATTGACAACCATCCGATACCCCGGTAGCCACGATCAGAGTTCTCGGAATGTTGATTCAGGTTAATACGCAGAAAGAAGCTATACGCCGGCTACGCGTCACGGCACACCAGATAGGTGGGCTGGTGAGGCGCATTGCCACACGTTGCAGTGGTTTGAGAGAAGCCGACCTGTGCAGGATCATTTCAAGCCTTCATGATAAGCAGAATCATGTACGCTTGCCCATCGTACATTAAGTGCATCTGCGTCGTAGGGACGAAGATGCACTTAATAGCATAATTAGAACAGCATACAAAGTGGCCCGTGGCTTGCCAGTACAAGCGCTAACTCAGGTCTACTGCAGTTAGGAATTTTTAACACGCTATCTGAACTAATTGAAGCCCATAAGACACCACAAGTGACCCGCTTGTCACGCAGCGTTGCGGGACGCGTAATTCTCGACAAGCTCCACATACACCCCACTGAGGAGGTGTGCGCAACCTCGCATTTATCGGCTGACATAACTAGTAGACTAGTTGTAAACCATAACCAAAACATGCTACCAGGTAGACATGATGCCCGCAGGAAGAAAGGGCACAGACCCTTGAGAAACAGTACGAGGACGATCCACAAGCAGTGTACGTGGATGCAGCTCAACACATCAAAAACGGAGCATACGTGGCATGTATGGCCACTCCAAAGTCAACCTTCATTAACGCCATAACATTTTATGCTAGCTCCATTTGCGAGGCAGAAGAAGTAGCTGTCGCACTGGCCATCGCGGATCCCCGCACCAAAACTATTCTAAGCGACTCAAAGAACGCCGTTCAAAATTTCGCCAAAAATTATGTAAGCGCACTCGCGGCGCGAATTCTGCGCAACCGATCTCTCAATCACAACATCCATCTCGTATGGGTTTCAGCTCACGCGGGTAACTCCGGAAACGAAGGAGTCGACCGTCTAGCCCGAGGCTTAACCAACCGTGAGACAGGGGATCTATCGGGAATGGACGCGCCTGTCGAGGTGCCCTGCACATACGCGGAGATAACAAACATTTATCGCGAGCTCAGATGCACGTACCCCTCCCCTAACCCCGATCAGGACCGGACGCAAGCCACAACACTGAGACGCCTACAAACAAAGGTGGCATTGCAGATGGCAGGGACGCATCGTGCTCGGCCAATCAGAACGCCCCAAAAGCGCGACACTCTTCGTCCACAACAGCGTGAGCCAATAAAGGCTTTCGCTTTAATATAACATGCAGAGAAGCCTAGGATACACTGCTGCGAAGCGCAAACCCTGCGATCTAGCATGGCACCGTCCATCTGGCGGAAGAGGCCGCAACAAGCTAAGGGCTACCTGCCTGTCTCTAATCCGCGGGCGCGCGACACTCCGTCTTCCTCGGCACGCGTGCTGGCGGCGGGGAAGAGGATGTCCGTTTTCGATGGAAATAGAAGTTCTGCAACCAACCAAATCCCGCAAAATGCTGTAAGATTTGTGTCGCCCTATGGTGTCGCCCCACGGAAAAAGCAAAAAACAAACAACAACAAAAAAAAAACACAGCATGATAGAAACTGCTACCACCTCGTTTCAAAGGGGACGCTCCTATAGGGCCATTTGTTTAACCTACGACTGCCAGAAGATCAAATCAGTCGATATTGTCGACCATAAACCCTGACTGCTCATTGGAGGGTCAAACTCTAAAGTTAAAGCTCAGCTACTTTGGTCATCTGATGAGAAGAGAGGAGTCGCTGCAGAAAGATTTGATGTTGGGAAAGGTTGAGGGTCGCCGAAGAAGGGGTAGGCAGCGAACGCGATGGTTAGATGGCATCCTCGAGGCACTGCAGATGAAGTTATGTGATGTTACGAAGATAGTGAGAGACCGGAAAGCGTGGCGTGACATGATCCATAGGGTCACGAAGAGTCGGACACGACTGAACGACTGAACTGAACTGAACACCAGCTACACCAGTGTAGCAAATCTTCTATACCTACAATGGATTTTTTTTTACACTGGTGTAAGTGGTGTAGGTTTAAAAAATGGCCCTTATATTCCATCCACCCATTCATGCACCCACGCCGTCCGCGCGGTCATAAGTGGAAAAAACTAATGTATGCTAATATTCTTGTCAAACGTAATTAAATATGTCTAAGAAATAACCTCACGTAATAACTTTGTGGCTACTTTTGGGCTACAATAAATGTTTTTTTTTTTTTTTTTGCTTTTGACTACAATTGGGCTACTACGGAAACGAATGTGGCGATCTGTGGTTGGGGCGACCTGGCAACCCTGGCTGTGATCTGCGTTTTGCCCTTGATTAGGCACTATTCGCAACTTTCACGTACAGTGCCGCCGCCACGCGGCCGCTTCCGGTACCGCCCTTAAGGGGATACTCGGAAAACGGCTCGTGCTCCTCCAGCTTGCTGCTGCGTCTCCCGCGAAAATTCTTTACGTGGAGCTCGGTACTGCAGCTCCTGTAGTGTGTAACTGCTTTTCGAGTTGACTTTGGCTCGCAGCCATGACAATAGATTAATAATATAACTTCTATTTTGGTATGTGGGGCACGCGTAGTATGAGGGGAAAACATAAAAGCAGTCGAATCTTCCATACACCGATGTGTTCTGACTGCACGGTCAAAGGCGGGATAAACTTTCACATGTTACCTCCAGATTATATGCCCCGGAAGGAGAGGATAATTAAGTTAATTAAGATTTCGGTAAGATCAAGTCGGTTACTTTATCGTGAAAAGCATTGTGATAAATCCTGGTCGACAAAGAAACACCCCCTTAGTGACAGTATGAGCGGCGTAGCTATCTCATTTCTGGGGTTATGCATGGGTCTCGTTTTTCATTGCCGCTATAAATTCTGAGCACAACCAAGTTTCGCAAAAAAAAAAAAAAACTGCGACTAAAGCTATGACGGTTTTCGGTGCGCATTTTTGATGTGAAAAGTTAGACTGGCGTAAGTTGCGAGCCATACCTGCCTGATATCATTTTTGATGCCGACCAATTCATGGCCCACACATGTTTGAGAAATTAAGAATGTTTGTTTCCTACCCGGTTGAGTGAATGCAGTGTTTGCAATCAGCACCTGCCATATGAACGCTAGATTAGGAGCATGTATTGAACGTTACGGAACATACACTCGCACTCCACATTTAGACTGTTCTCAAAGCCGGCGCTCTAGCTGTCTTGCTTTTCAAGTAACTGTTCCTGAAAAACTGTCTGTGTCAGCACTGGGTCATCACTTGCGAAAGTCAAAATCACTGCCTATCAGAGGTGCAGCAAAAAAAAAAAGAAAGAAAAGTAAAACAGGTTGGTTGGTTGGTTGGTTTGTGGGGTTTAACGTCCCAAAGCAACTCAGGCTATGAGAGACGCCGTAGTGGAGGACTCCGGAAATTTCGACCACCTGGGGTTCTTTAACGTGCACTGACAACGCACAGCACACGGGCGGTTAAGGTCATCACAGTAGACCATCATTATTACCTTGTAGTGATGTTTTCTTGTGCCCAAACAGGGTAGTAGGTACTTCGATGCGACGGCGTATATTTTGAAGTCAAGGAAAAACTTTGGCCACATAAAATTCGGGGTTGGCTGCTCGGCATGCCTGTGCTACGCGCGTGAATGCACAGCACGACTTCTTGAAATGCTGCAGTTCGCGAGTGCCCGTGATCCCTGGATAAAAGTGGAAAGTTTTATCTATATGCATGTTTATTGTCGAACGTTTCTCTGTAGCACTTTGTGGCGCAATTAGAGTCGCCTGGGAACCTGTTGTACTTGCGCAGAACACAGTCAGCAGTAGGATGTTTCACATACCTGACCCGCCACACTCGAGGGGTCCTTTGTATCGCACCCCTGCAACGCATGCTCACAAAGGGCTTGCATACGCTGACTCACAACGCCGTGCATACGTTCGCTCCACAGAACACTCGCGCGAATATTTTAATGCAGCTTCAGGAAACGTAGCCCAGCGTCCCAGCACAACGCACTTGAAGCGTGACAGCCGGATCACCTTAAGGGCAGCCATATTGGATTTCCAGTGGCGCCGCCTATAGCCCGTGAAAGTTGCGAATACCCTTGAGCAATGCTATCTAAGAACGTTGCCTTGAGCTCACTCGAGGAGCTGATACCCTGAAGATGGACGCCGTTCGACAGCTGAAAATTAAGACGGGAGTTGTAAAACGGTATGCTTATCCTATTTCTGTTATTACTGTGAATGAAGAATTATGTCAGATCGAAATGCCTTCTCAATGACTGTAACGAGTATACGTCGCCGGTAGTCCGGACGATGAATTCAGCTAAGTATCACGGCGTTTACGCCTCGCTAAAAAAATACCTTGCAAGTTCTGCCCTTTTTAGTGCGCTGAGGTGCTTTCGCCCATTTATGAATGACGCCTACGTCGCTTTTCTCAAATGGACCGACATTTGCAGGTTGACAAAGGAGAAGGCGTTCCACCTTGAGGACGTCGAAGTTCAGAGGGAGGAGATCGCCAAGATGAAAGAAACGGGCAAGGAGGAATATTATGTGAAGCAGCAGGTGAGCGAGAATTGAACACGCATTTACCGCGCTCACGAACTCTCCTGATTGTGGCATGGCTTCCGCGAGAACGCTGTTGAATGAGACGTTTTGTGCTGCTGCTGTTGATGCTGCCGCCACCGGTGTTTCTGACTTTGTGCTTGTAAATCATGGTGTTTTGTTTGGTTGGTGTGACGGTGTAAACGTCAATCGGTGCCGATTACTGAACACCAGAGGGCCTGAGATTTGTCGAGTATATGAAGCACTGCAGGCAGCAACAGCTGCTGTATTGCTGTATTTGTCGTAGCATAGGCAAGCTTGCATCTGCTTATCAAGAAACAGGTGTTTAGAAAATCCCTTACTGGCCTTCGGAGATGTCAGCCACATTTTGCTTGCCATGCATTTGTGCACAACACGCATCTTAAAAAACATTGCCTACGATTGAGCCCCGTCGGGGTGGCGTAGTGGTTACGGCGCTCAACTACTGTGCCCAAGGATGCGGGATCGAATCCCGGCCTCGGCGGCTGCGTTTCGCTGGAGGCAAAACGGAGTGGCGTCCGTGTGCTGTGCGATGTCAGTGCACTTTAACAACCCGTTGGTCGAAATTTCCGGGAGCCTCCACTATGGCGTCTCTCATAGCCTGAGTCGCTTTGGGACGTTAAACCCCACAAACCAACCGTTACTTTCTAATGCGAGATTTGAGTGCAGCTCGTCAGCTGTTTCACCTTCGATAGTTTGCGCCGGGGTGACGCAGTGATTGCGGCGCTCGACTACTGTTCCCAAGGACGCGGGATCGAATCCCGGCCTCGGCGGCCACTTTTCGATGGAGGCGAAAAGCAAGACGCCCGTGTGCTGTGCGATGTCAGTGCACGGTAAAGAACCCAAGGTGGACGAAATTTCCGGAGTCCTCCACTACGGCGTCTCTCATAGCCTGAGTTGCTTTGGAACGTTAGACCCCAAAAACCAAACCAAACCGATAGTTTGAGGCAAAGATTTCGAGCAAGACATGTATGCACTCAGGCAGCGCGTGGGCTCATAGAAACGTAGCGTGGCAAAGAGACTAATGCCACAAGCTGCAGACGAGAAGAAAGAACCTTCGCAAATATCTTAAACTCGCTTGAAAACGCTCACGAACTCTCCTGATTGTGGCATGGCTTCCGCGAGAACGCTGTTGAATAAGACGTTTTGTGCTGCTGCTGTTGATGCTGCCGCCACCTGTGTAGCCAAAATTAAAAAGTGTCTCATTGAATTTCTAGCAATATATGTTTTAAAGAAAAATGAGGGCGGGCTAGATCTGGCCCAGGCCTTCCTCGAAAGCCAAGGAACGATCGGCTAGAGATCCGAACTATCAAACTAGCTGTATATACGCAAACTACATAAAAATATGATGTTTTTCTTTGTGAGTGTGTAAATTCTAGGTTACTGCACATGTTACCCGGCAGTTCGGTGTGGGCGCTCGCATTGTACAAAAATTATCTTAGCAGTGTGTACCATGTGTGGTCACGTCTTCCACTTGAGCTCTGAAACGTGCCTTTCATAATTGGTTCACAGGAATGTAAAGGCGCAGTATATGTCACACTTGCTTGTGTGGACACCTGAATCATGCAGTAAGGGAAGGAAGAAAGGTGGGAGTGAAAGTGGAGCTGGTTACGATGGACAACGCCGCCGCCGCGAAACCCAGGAACGGGGAAAATGCACGGTTCAGTAGCAGGCCCGTGCATTTTCTTTTCCTTCTTCCTACAGCCACAACAACTTCCTTCACTTACGGCGTGATTCAGGTGTCCAGAGAAACAATTAAGTGTGACAAATACTGCGCGTTTCCATTCCTGTGAACTAATTATGAAAGGCAAGCTTCACAGCTCAAGCGGAAGACGTGACTACACATGGTACACACTGCATAGATGATTCAGGTGTCCACAGAAATGTGTGACCGATGTACGCCTTTCCAATTATGTGAACCAATTATGAAAGAAACGCTTCAGAGCTCAAGTGGAAGACGTGACGATACACGGTACGCACTACAAAGATAATTCATAAATAATGCAAGCGCCCACACTGAACTGCAGGGTAACATATGCAGTAACCGAGGATTTACACACTCACAGAGAAAAGCATCATATTTTGATGTAGTTTGCGTACATACACCTAGTTAACCACGGTAAAAAGAACTTCGCTTTTCAAAAAATATGTCGAATGGCATCGTTTCAGCATTAAGCTCTTTAGTGACCGTTCCTGGGTTTCGCGTCGTCGTCGCCGTTGCCGTTGTCCCTCGTATGCAGTTGTCTGTAATTGTACATGTCTTGCTCAAATTCATTGCCTCAATCTATCGAAAAGCGGAAACAGCCGACGAGCTGTGCTCAAATTACGCATTTTTACTCGTTTTTTTTTTACCTTGGTGAACTAGGTGTATATACGCAAGCTACATCAAAATATGATGCTTTTCTCTGTATGTGAATTCTCGGTTACTGCATATGTTACCATGCAGTTCGGTGTGGGCGCTCGCATTATTCCTGAATTAGATTCGCAGTCTGTACCATATGTGGTCGCGCCTTCCACTTGAGCTCTGAAGCGTGCCGTTCATAATTGGTTCACAGGAATGAAAAGGCGCAGTAATTTGTCCCACTTGTTTCTGTGGACACCTGAATCATCGTTGCAGTGTGTACCCTGTGTGGTCACGTTTTCCTCTTGAGCTGTAAAGCGTGCCTTTTTATATAATTGGTTCACGGGTATGAAAAGGCGCAGTAATTTGTCACTTGTTTCTGTGGACACCTGAATCGCGCCGTAAGGGAAGGAAGGAAGGTGGGAGTGGAAGTCCACT
>JAJIZL010125824.1:153087-171520 GCA_023969395.1 Amblyomma maculatum | reverse complement strand
GCCTTCCATAATTTGTTCACATGAATGGAACGGCGCAGTACTTGTCAAACTTGTTTCTGTGGACACCTGAATCGCGCTGTAAGAGAAGGAACGAAGGTGGGAGTGAAAGTGTAGCTGGTTACGAGGGACAACGCCGACGCCGGGTTCAGAGATTCTAAAACTGTAGAACGGGCCATCGGAACGTATTGCTTGCAGGGCGCCTTGTCCAAGTCTTGCGCACACCTGGTACACGACTGCGTCGACATTCAAGTTATTTGGATAAAGAAAGCTGGTTTTCCTGCCTAGGTCATTGTTGCTGTGGCATAGACTCTTCTGCACAAGTTAAAGATAGGACATTCAAGTTATTTGGATAAAGAAAGCTGGTTTTCCTGCCTAGGTCATTGTTGCTGTGGCATAGACTGTTCTGCACAAGTTAAAGATAGGACGTGCCGGGGTAGTGGCCGTTTTAAGGAAATGAGAACAGCAGTACTGCTGCATGTGCACACCGTTTCGCACAATATGAAGAATGTGTCAAAGCGCTACGATGTGCCGGTGGTTTTTTTTCAGCCCCATGCAAGTTGGCCGCATTGTGCCCTCTGATTATGTCCGAAGGGAAGAGTAAGGCCGACTGCATCAAGCGTCAGGCCACTCGTTTCGTCAGGTGCCTGATGGGTGTTGTCAGTGAGGTCGCCCTCATCTGTGGCAAGATTTAAATCGGACAGACAGGCCGTTGTCTGTATGATCGCCTAAAAGAACACCAGCTTTCGATGAAATAAGGTACGGAGTGCAACTTATCCCTCCACTGTGGCACATGCCCAGACGCTACACATGTTAAGCCATGCCTGCCTCTGTCGGCAGATACTAAAGCTTTTGAAGAGGAGCCATGACCAGGTGGCACATGAGTTGGCCGAGGCGTCCTGTATAAAGAAAGGTGAAGTTTGCGCAAGTGACCCATCAGTTAGATTGTATCACAATGCAGGGCAGTACCCCCTTTTATTTATTATAATGTGGTTGGGCTGTAAGAACAAACCAAACAACGTTTTTTAGAGCTTATTGTGGTACAAAGTTTTACTGTTGCATGATTCACATCTGGCATATTTGCACAACACATTCAGAAAATGTAACCCAAGGACGTGGCCGGTGGCTTTTCGATGGAAGCAAGGAACAAGGCATACTGTGCTATGTCAGTCCATGTTAAAGAGCCTCAACTGGTCTTGCCTTCTCTTTAATAGTCCGGTGGAACTTTCTTCTTCCTACAAGTATTTGGGACTACATCTTCAGTCTAATTTAACGTGAGAATTACCACCTGATAACTGCTCTTTTGGTCTCTTAAAAGGTAACCTTAAACAAGCGTCTTTTCACCTAAAAAAACTAGCATACGTTACCTTATTACGGTCTAAAATCGAATATGCGTCGGTCATCTGGGACCCGGATCAAGCATGCCTTATAGATGAGTTGGAATCATTACAAAACCGTGCCGTTAGATTCATCTTTTCGAATTATTCTAGCCATACCGGCTTCAACGCACAAAAGGATCGCGCCGAACTTGATATCTTATCACATCGTCGCAAAATAACACGCTTGGCTCTTTTTCATAAACTTACAATTACAATTGCAAATAAAATTACAATTTTTTTCAATCTCCTGAATTAATTTTTCTACATTGTGGCCAACCGCAAAACTTTAAACGCATATATGCCTCACTTCTACTTTTACGAACTTTTTCATACTTCCTACTATCGTCGACTGAATAATCTACCATCATACATCGCTTCAGAAAGGAACCATAACAAGTTCGAGACCTACTAACCCAAATGTCTGTCTAGCATTACTCATTGGTTATACCACTTGCCGCATTCAGCTGTTTTGTTTTGTTCCAGCAGTTATATTAATCTCTAGTGCCCTTTCTGTTCTCCTTTCATGTGATAATGTATATTAGAGGTTATTTTTTGTTTTCTGCTTGTGTTTTGTTCTGTATTTATGTACTTCACCTTTGCGCTTGCACATTTTTGTCTTGTAGTTTTGTGTGTCAATGCTCCCTCCTATGCAATACTCTCGACTATGGCATCTCGTATAGTCTGATCCGCTCTGGGACATTAAGCCCCATAAACCAACTAAACCACATTCAGCAAATATGGATCTGTAGACCAAACAACAGTGTGTCAGAGCGTAGAAATCATAAATTTTAAAGAAGTTAAACAAGGTGTTTAGTGATGCTAAGCACTTTCAGGATAGAAGCATTGATTCAACATTCTACTTCTAGTCAGGCACAAATCTCTAAGCGCTTCCAGAATGTTCTTTACTTTTTAACTTCATTGGTCATGAACGTACTAGCAGCTGTGCTGGAATTAAACTGCTTGTTTTACATGCCTTTGTTCTCTTGTAGGTGGTTGTTACTTCATATTTGGATTTCGCTATCATCATCATCATCAGCCTGATTATACCCACTGCAGGGCGAAGGCCTCTCCCATATTTCTCCACTTAACCCAGTTCTGTGCTAGCTGCATCCACTTGACCCCTGCGAACTTCTTAATCTCATCCGCCCACCTAACTTTCTGCCGCCCCCTGCTACGCTTTCCTTCCCTTGGAATCCAGTTTGTTACCCTAAGCGACCATCGGTTATCCTCTCTTCGCACTACATGTCCTGCCCATGTCCATTTCTTCTTCTTAATTTCTACTAGAATGTCGGTAACTTTGGTTATTTCTCTGACCCCCTCTGCACGCTTCCTATCTCTTAATGTTACCCCTACCATTTTTCTCTTGGTTAGCCTCCACGTTTCAGCCCCATAGGCTGAAACGGCACAGGCAAGATGCAACTGTTGTATACTTTCCTCTTGAGCGATACCGGTAAGCTGCTAGTCATAATCTGCGAGCGCTTGCCAAATGCGCTCCATCCCAATCTTATTCTTCTTGTTATTTCCTTTTCATGGTCCGGATCTGCGGTTACTACCTGTCCTAAGTAGACATATTCGTCCACTACTTCTAGTATTTCGCTACCTAATGCAAACTGCTGTTCCTTCCCGAGGCTGTTGAACATTACCTTAGTCTCCTGCATATTGATTTTCAAGCCTACCTTTCTACTTTTCCTGTCTAGGTCATCAATCATTATTTGCAGTTCATCACTCGAGTTGCTTAGCAAGGCAATGTCATCAGCAAATCGCAGATTACTGAGGTATTCTCCATCTACCCTTATCCCTAACTGCTCCCATTCCAAGTCTCTGAATACTTCCTCTAAACAAGCTGTGAATAGTACTGGAGAGATTGTGTCTCCTTGCCTAACACCTTTCTTTTTGTTATACCGGATGCTTTATCGAAGGTAAACCTGAATATTTAAACATAGGCTTTTTGAGATCGCAAAATGGCATCAGCGCTGTTGAAGTACTAAGTTGGCTTACATCAGAAAACAGGTGTATCATGCTAACTACAATGCCATTTAACTAAATCTACTGATTTAATTTTAACTGTTAGGTGCTTCAATGTTATTGAAGATATGTAGCAGGTCATGAGAAATAGCCTTTTCACTTTTTTAGTTTTCGAAAATGGGAATCTCCGTGGTGCTGTAGTAAAATAGCTTTTCTCCATTACATGTCCTTCTCGAAAAGCGGGGGCTATGAAGGATGTCATTTACTACGCGTTGCTCCTTCCGGAACCTGTCACGCGACCTGCCATGTCCTGCCCGGGTGCGGTCTGTTGCACTGTTCACTGCCCCAGCCCAATAGAGGTGACATTATACACCTTGTTTTTGTGTAAAGAGATGTCGAAACACCTACTCTCTGGACTGCTGAAAAACCTTTTCTGCTGCCGCTTCCACCATGCTAGCGCCAAGTGCGAAAGCTGACCAGTGAACAATATGGCGGCGCTCATTGACTGCTTATTTAAAAGGTGTATAGGTTCGCCATTGTGTCATGTACCCACCCAAAAGATGTTTTCTTTAAAAACGGTGCGAGTTGCATCATCGTACCCAGTAATATCGCATTTCTGAAATTATAAAAAGGGATACGGCTGTTAATAATGGCCGACTAAAAATTTGTATTACAACCTGGTGCTTAATAAGAAATGTTTTTTAACCAGCTTACTAGTTAGCGTAATTCATATTTTTTCTCAAACTGCCATTACTGCTACCACAGTGCCACTGAAGCCACCACAATATCTAAAAAGTCCTAATTAAAGAAAGTTCTAATCCACGTTTACTGAAACACCTGGTATTTTATTCAAATGGCCAACCAAATGCTACACTTATAAAGTTTTCACTTTGAATATTGCATAGTCTTAGACCTATTTTTACTGCATGGTGTCCCTTTGCTTTGGTGTTATCGGAGGTGGAACTGTCTCTCATCTCGTAAGCACTGTCTGATATTCTTCGCTTGATGCCTCTTTTATTGCAGGAAGATGTAGTCGCGGAATCCCAGGTGATGGTGATACATGTTCATACAAAGCTGTTAACAACCTACAATAACCTAAAGAAAGCTCTGGTAAGTGATGGGTGCATGCACAGAGCAATTTCATGCACGACTTGACTAGAAAAAGACGTAATGCAAGAAGCTTTCTCTTAAATAAAAATGCAGAAATTTTGAAAAATGAAAACCATAAAGTTCAAGTCCTACTCATATCTAAGAGGCAAATTCTGCAGTATTTATTAATATATATATATATATATATATATATATATATATATAGCATTCCATATATTAAATTATTTGCATAGTTTGATTCCAGTGGCTACCTTGTTTTTCTGCTTTATAAATGAGGGCCTGTTTGTCTTCTAGTTTGCGACTCGTTACTGCTATATGTTCCTTGAACCTTTAATCATACAACAAATCTTAGTTTAAAATGTTGGTTCAGCCAATAATAATTGTGTGGCTAGGATGTGCATGCTCTTTAGGACTGTAAACTCAGCATGAAGCGAATCTGTGCCAAAGAGTTGCAGCTCCCTGGGCGCGTTGGTTTTGTATCTTTGAAATTTTTGCCATACATCTAGGTGTGAACTTCTCAGGGCAATTGCAGGGTCGTGTTCATCTTTGTGCTTTTATGTCCATGTTCTGGCGCAGCATGGCGTTGGTAATGGTCATTCAACGGGTTACTCTCCAGCGGTGGCAGATGTGCTGTATCACTGAAACGAGCTTTGTAAAAGAAACATCACAAACATAAACTACCTCTGGTAATCACTAACCATGTACTTCAACATGCACCAAAAGGTGGTTGTCAGTATTGAATGAAAATACAGAATACTACACTAACAGGAAGACCTTCAACCAAGCTAGTGAGGCCCTTATAAATGGCTTGCGAAAATTAACACCCAAAACGTGATGAAAAAATGTAAGTGGCTGGGAGTGCTGCTGCTTGTGCATAACAGGAAAAAAAATATGAAAACCCTCTGAGAGATAACCACGCAGTGTCACCATTTTCAGCCAGCCCGGTCATGGACTATACATTAATGATATAAAACATTTGCTGGCTGTGGTGTAAAACATTTTATCACCTGTGAGTTCCGTAGTTGAATGAAAATCCTTCTATGCCATACAGCCAAGGGAGTAATTGCAAGGGACCCAGCTATCATACTGCACCAGGGAAGTTGAGTTTACACTTGCTGTGTTACTCACGAGTTTATCAACAAGTAAACATGTTACCAGTGAACTTACCATTTAACTACGGAAAGTGGTTAACGTTTTACTTGTTTTATATTTTTGCTGTTGTAGGAGGGTTCTCAAGAACTTTCAGAAAGTGAAGCCTACGTTGCTGCCAAAGAAGTACTGCAGCAGGCAGAGCTGGTATTAGAATTTCCCTAATTTATCAACGTTGCGTAGTTCGTGCAATAAAAAATGCCACCCATTGTTAATGTTTTTTGCAATTTGCTTGCCTATTTAACAATTCATTTTTACTCTTTTACACTTGCTTAAATTTACAGGATGATCAGTGTGGAGCTTGATGAATTTCCTCTCTATCCTTTCTTTTTCTGTCTGAAAACTGTCATGAGGTTGTCTTCCGAGTGCATGGGTAATTTACAGGAATATGTTGCTAGCTAGCAAAATTTTTGATACATTTTATAGCTGAAGCTGATAAGTATGGGAGTCGGACTCCACGAGTGAGCTTGTGAACAAACTGAAAAATATTTCATAAGCTGGTAAAACAAACTTTCGAAGGAGCACATTCCAAGATTATATTTGTCCATTTCGTATATTTGGTAATCAAAGTAAAGGAAAAAATTGAACGACGTTGAAACTTCGCCTTAAGAGTAGACGTGATGTCGCGTTTAACACTGTTTTCATTTCACTAATTATAAGCATTGAGAGACCTGGCATAGAGTTTGGTAGTGTAAATGTCTTTATTCGCTCGGTGTTTAGGGGAATGGAAGGTGCAATATCTGTCTCATTTCCCGGTGGACACCCATACTTACAATAAACGTACGGCATACAGACAGAGGTACATCTGCTATCGGGTAAATTCCTGTTGCAACCTAGCCTCCAACTTTACTAGGAAAGGTTGGTAAATGGGCACCCAAACCATATAAAACCACCCTGAACGGTGCAGAAAAACAGGTAGGGTCACAATTTTGATAACAAATCACGTGCATGCTTTCTTCGACATGCTTTTCTCAAAGCTTGGTTAGGCGACCCCTTTTCGACCAAACTTTATACGTTGTCGTGTAAAAGTAAGTAGGTACATGCTATGGTACTATAACATGGAGGATAAAAAAGTTTTTAGCTCACGTTGCATGCTATCTACCATGTTCTGCAACTTTATCGGAGCCGTTTTGAAAAACTTCCTGCCTCGACCAGAGTCTCGTTTACGGTGAAACCATGCAGAAAGCTTACGCGTTGTTCACCTTTTTGTTGTGTAGTGAGTCTTACAGGTGTGCCTATCTGGTTTAGCTTCACACGAGAGGCCAGAACCGTCTGTGAAGAGACTGGAGAAGCAAAAGACGCCAACGCCAACTTTCCGGTAAAGGGCAGCGGTGGCACCATCTACCATCATTGCAAAACGTTCAACGCTTGCCTAGACACTTTAGAACCGCGGCGCTTTCCTCCAGCGATGCCAAATGGCGCCACAAGTGCCTTTTGGCGAAAACTCTGCGTTGGCGTTTTTTTTTTGTCTCCTCAATCTCGTTGCAGACAGTTCTAGTATTTCATCATGCATGACCAAACCAGGTAAGTAGCACAGTAAGCTTACAACATAACAAAAAGGTCAACAACCGGCAAACTATATGTGGTTTCAGTGCAGTTTAGCCTCCAGCTGACTATGCGGGAGAAATTTTCGAAACTATTCCGATATAGTTGCAGGGCCGTCTAGAATGCTTTGGAACAATAGTGCCTTAGTTTTAAGAACATGGAAAGTCAGCCAGAGTTATGTACCTATGACGCACACCTCATATCGGGTATAGGGACTGGCGCAAAAAGGTGGGGGGGGAGAGATATTAGATGATGTCATGATACTTGCTCATGATGTTCAAGGCAGCATGCAGAGGTCCACTCATGAACAAGCCAGTTCTACTGGCTTATGTTTTCTACTGGCAAACTATATTCAGCATGTTCCCCAGGGTCACATCAGGGTTTTAATTGTAGAATATGCATCCACATGGCGCATAGTTTTAGAGAGATGCACAGAGGCTAGAATTCACAGCTTTCATTATGCACCATCCTTGGCTGATTGCTGCCCAAGCACGAGAGAGACTCATCCATGATGAGAACTGGAGTTCAGTCACCTGGCAATGACTTCATGTACTTTACTCACCCACGTGATACGTTGTCTCTGGTGTAACACATGAAGCAGAATGTAGCTTTCGAGAACGTGTCTAACATTGCATGTAATATATCTCTGTATTTAGCATTCAACAATATAGATTAATGTATTGTGGTTAAACTTATACCTTCGCTTTGTATCCCCTCACATATTTTCTTTCCAAATCATGTCAAGCAGTGCTTGAAGTTATTCATTATTATTGGTTTGTTATTCGGTTGGAAATATTTTCTGAGGTCTGTACACTTGAGCAGTTTTACTGCGTGCTCTATTTTGTAATAAATTTTAAATGCGCTTAAGTCCAGTGTCTGTAGTTTTGGGTCACTTAGGGTTTTGCTTACAATTGCCCTCTCTTGGGATGCACAGTAGGCTAACTGATTCAGAATATCCTTCATAACTATCTGACATTTCCATGAAATAGTCATCAAATCATGCTTCCTCCTTATAGCACTGAAATAAATAAAAACGCTATTGGCAGTTTTCACGAAATCGACGCCACGTTGTGGCTGCACTACGAGCTATATATATTCTAGTACGGCCGGGCTAAAGGGGAGAGGCGCGCGCTCTTTCTTGGCTAGGCTAAAGGGGAGAGGTGCGCTTTCGCGCATTTCCCCTTTAGCCGGGCAATGCTAGAATTGATCATGAGAAAAAGAGCGCATATTGGACTCCTGTAGCAAGAGTTCAGGTGCTTTATGCTTGCGCTTTACCACTGCCATTACAGCATGAATTTCATTCGTATCACCCTCGCGCCCAACTGCTGGATTACAGCGCGCTTTATCCCCAGCTCTAGTGCCCTTAGTCTGAATAGCAAGTGCAGGGAGTTGTTATGCTTTCGTAATCTTGACATACAACGCGAACACTGGCTCTGGTCTTCAAATTAATTGCATGGCAAATTTCAAAATGCATATTCGCAAATGTCTGTTCAATAAGCCTCCGTAGTGGCTCAGTCTTTTCAGGCGGATCGAGTTATCGGGACCGAACTCGACCGCGCCGCACGCGTTTCGGTGGAGTCCAAGTTCAGTCGTTCAGTCGCGTCCGACTCTTCGTGACCCTATGGACCATGTCACGCCACGCTTTCCGGACTCTCACTATCTTCCTAACATCACATAACTTCATCTGCAGTGCCTCGAGGATGCCATCTAACCATAGCTGAGCTTTAACTTAAGAATTTGACCCTCCAATGAGCAGTCAGGGTTTATGGTCGACAATATCGACTGATTTGATATTCTGGCAGTCCAAGGAACTCTCAAGAGTCTTCGCCAGCACCACAATTCAAACGCGTCAATTCTTCAGCGGTCAGCCTTTTTCACAGTCCAACTCTCTCATCCATACATCACAACTGGAAAGACCATAGCACGAGTTGTACGGATCTTGGTTGGCATACTAATGTCTCTGCTCTTTACTAGGCGGTCAAGGCTAACCATTGCTCTCTTTCCCAGAAGCAGGCGTCCTAATTTCATGGCTGCAGTCTCCTTCCGAGGTAATCTTGGAGCCCAAGAAGAGAAAATCTGTCACAGCTTCCACTTCTTGTCCATTGATGCTCCAGGACTTGATAGAGCAAGACGCCATAATCTTTGTCTTTTTACTGTTGAGTTTAAGCCCAAACTTCTCACTCTCTTCTTGTACGCGCATCAGAAGTATCTTGAGTTCCACTTCACTTTCTGCCATTAAAGTGGTATCATTGTTGATACGTAGATTGTTGATACGTTTTCCAGCAATCTTCACTCCAGCTGAAGACTCGTCCAGACCGGCCTTCCTCATGATGCGCTCTGCATATAGATTAAATAGGCAGGGCGACAGCATGCAGCCTTGCCTCACTCCTTTTTCAATCGGAAACCAATCAGTAAGACCATTTCGGTGGAGGCGAAACGCAAAATGCAACCGTGTGCTGTCCTCTAGCTAAGCGTTTCACTAATCTAATACGTATTGTATCTTCCCGCCTAGCAGAGGCGACCTAGTTTAAACAAAGAAGTGTTCACGGGAGGTGCAATGATAAGCAGAACACACTGAAAACAGTACTCAGCCCTGCCACACGGCAAATTTAATGTCATATACATCGAATGACATTCGTTCAAATTGATGTTTACTCGCTTCCACACGAGAAAATATAATGACATGCGATGAAAACGACATTAGGTATCGAGTTTTAGATACTCATCCGAATGCGATCAACGAGGAAATAAATGTGTTATCTCGACACCAAAGACTGACTGAGAACATGCACCCAAAGTAAAATACAAAAGTGCCACAGGCATTAAATACTACTGCACTCCTGTAATTTTGCAACTAGTCATTAAATTATGTCATCATCATAATCATGCAGCCTGACTATACCCACTGCAGGACGAAGGCCTCTCCCATATTCCTCCAATTAACACTGTCCTGTGCTAGCTGCATTCACTTGACCCTTGCGAACTTCCTAACCTCATCCGCCCACCTAACTTTCAGCCACCCCCTGCTACGCTTTCCTTTCCTTCGAATCCAATTTGAGCGGCACGCTGTTTCTCTCCCTCTTCTTTTCTTTCTTCTCTACTATCTGTCTTCTGTTCGCACGAGGCAGCAGAGGTGGCTCAGCTACAGAGCCAGTAGCAGGCCCTTCTTCCTACAGCTACAGCAATAGCAACCATAATCGACCATTTGTTATCCTCGCTTCGCGCCACATGTTCTGCGCATTCCCATTTCTTCTTTTTTCTACTAGAATGTCACTAACTTGAAATATTTCTCTGACCCACTCTGCACGCTTCCTATCTTTTAACGTTACCCCTACCCTTTTTCATTCCAAAGACCTCTGCGTTATCCTCAACTTAAGTAGAACCCTCTTCGTTAGCCTCCACGTTTCAGCCCCATAGGCGAGTACAGGTAAGATACAACTGTTGTATACTTTCCTCTTGAGAGCTACCGGTAAGGTGCTGGTCATAATCTGCGAATGCTTGCCAAATGCATCCCATCCCAATCGTATTCTTCTTGTTATTTCCTTTTCGTGGTCCGGATCTGCGGTTACTACCTGTCCTAAGTAGACATAAGCGCCTACTACTTCCAGTGCTTCGCTACCTAATCTAAACTGCTGTTAATTCCCGAGGCCGTTGATCATTACCTTAGTCTTCTGCATATTGATTTTCAAGCCTACCTGTCTATTTTTTCGGTCTAGGTCATCAACCATTCTTTGCAATGTAATCAGCAAATCTCAGATTACTAAGGTATTCTCCATCTGCCCTTATCACTAACTGCTCCCATTCCAAATCTCTGAATACTTCCTCTAAGCAAGTTGTGAATAGTACTGGGGAGATTGTGTATCCTCGCCTCACACTTTTAATTATAGAAATTTTGGTACATTTATGCAAAACTATGGTTGCTGTGCAGCCCCTATATATATACTCCAAAACTTTTACATATGGCTCGTCTATTCCTTTATTTCGCAATGCCTATATGACCGCCGATGTTTCTACTGAGTCAAATGCTTCTTCGTAATCAATGAATGCTATCTATAAGGGCGGCTGGTTATATTCCGAGCATTTTGCTATCACCTGGTTGACGGTGTGTATATCATCGATAGTAGAGTGCCCTTTCCGAAAACCTACTTGGTATTTTGCTTGATTGCAGTGTAAGGTTGCCCTGATTCTATTAGCGATTACCTTAGTAGATACCTTTTACGCGACAGTAAGCTGATTGGTCTGTAATTTTTCAGGTCCTTAGCTCCCCCTTCCTAATAAATTAGGATAAAGTTTGTGCTCTTTAATGCTTTCGGTACCGTCGATGACACCAGGCACTGTGTATACAGGGTGGCCAGTTTTCTAGCACGTTATCCCCACCGTCCTTCGACAAATCTGCAGTTACCTGATCCTGTCCAGCTGCTTTTCCCCTTTTTATAGTTTCTAACGCTTTCTGAACCTCGTATTTCGTCACTGGCGGAACTTCTCACTGCTTTTCCCTACTGCCAATCACAATATTGGGCTGACTACTTTGGCTAATGTAGAGATCAGTATAGAACTCCTCGGTTACTTTGGCTATCTTGTCCATATTCGTGATGACGCTACCCCCCTTGTCCCTTAGCGCATACATCTGATTTTTGCTTGTGCCCAATTTCTTCTTCACCACTATAAGGCTTCACCCGTTCTTTACAGCATGCTCAATTTGCTCCATATATGTTATACTTCCTTATATCGGCCACTTTGCGCTTATTGATTAGCTTTGATTTCTCTGCCAAATCTGTCTTGTCTGTTAGATTGGAAGCTTTCATTCTTTGGCGTTTCTTAATCAAATCTTTCGTCTCCTTAGACACCTTACCGGTATCCTCTCTAACTATCTCACAACCTACTACTACAGCGCAGTCAGTAATGCTGTCTCTGAAATTATTGTTCATTGCTTAGGCTAATGTTTTCATCCTCAGTTAGAGCTGAATATCTATTCTGTAGCGAGATTCTGAGCTCTTCTGAACTCCCCCTCAGCGCTAATTCATTGATTTACTTCTTTCTTACTAATCTGTTTCGTTCCCTCTTCAATAGGCCAATTTGAGACACCATCTTGTGGTCACTGCATCGCACTTTCCCGATTATTTCTATATCCTGCTTAATGCCGGAGTTAGAACACAGTATGAAGTCAATTTCATTTTTAGTCTCACCGTTAGGACTTTTCCATGTCCACTTCCGGTTCTTCCGTTTGCTAAAGGCGTTCAGGATTCTTACGTTATTGAGCTCTGCAAACTTAACTAGTAACCCACTGCTATTCCTAGAACCAATGCCATAGTCCCCCACTGCGTGGTATCCAGCCTGTTTTTTCCCTACCTTAGCATTGACGTCGCCCATTAGTACAATATACTGCGTCTTCCTTTCCGCATTTCTCCATCTTCGTAGAAGCTTCCCTGGTCATCATGACTACATGTAGGCTCGTGGGAGTGTATAACCTTCAATTTATACCGCTTAATAATCTTAATTACCATGCCTGCCACCCTGTCAATGCTATACAATTCACCTATATTACCAGCTATATACTTATGGCATTTCTGTTCGCAGACCCTGTTCGCAGACCCTGTCCGCAGACCCTGTCCGCAGACCCTGTCCGCAGACCCTGTCCGCAGACCGCGTCCGCAAAATCGTGTCCGCAGCAGTTGCGGGTAATTGAGAAGCGGTAGAGGTTAATGTGCGATAGAAGCTGACGTAGTGTTGCTGCAGAAAAAATAATTAGGCCAATAAGATAATTAGGTAATTAATTACAATAACTGGTTCACAGGAAAGGAAAGGCGCAGTATCTGGCACACTTGTTCTTTGGACACCTGACCGCGCTGTGGAGGAAGGGAGGAAGGTGGAAGCGAAAGCGGAAAGAGAGAAACGGGCACCGTAGTGGATATGACATCAGGGATGTGACGTCACGCACCTGGAAGTAGAGCCGAAAGTAAAGGGCATAAGAAAAGATTGGCGCACAATTTGAAAGTACCAAAGACTAAAAGGGGTGAACAAGAAGTGAATTATTGTGAGGTAGAAGATGTGACGTCACGGAACCGGAAGTAGAGCCGCAAAAGGGCACAAGAAAGGATTGGCGCGCAAATGGAAAGTACCAAAGACTAAAATGGGCAAACAAGAAGTGAATTAGGCTACTAGAAGCAACCAGAAGCAACAAACAGCAGCATTCGCTTTACTCCAATGTAGAGTCTGCAGTGCTCTTTAATTTTTTGACGTGCAATCCTCCTAGTTCTCACCTCTCTGGCAAACCTTGATAACACAGTGCATGCCCGTCCTTCAGTACAGCATATGCCTCTTTCGACCTCCAGCCTCACTAACCCCTATGATATTCCATTTCATGTCCTCTAGTTGCTCTAACAGCACTGCTAACCAGCTTCAATAGCTAGGGTTCTAGCGTTAACCGTTGGCAAGGTCAGTTTCCAGTGGCGGCCTGTCCAGTAGAACGAGAAATTCTTAGCACTCCGCGCGGCGTCACAGGTCTGACCACCGCTGTTGTCAGTTGCTCCGCAGCCGCTGGCGACTGAGGGCCGAGGTTGCATTGGACTAATCATGGGAGGTTGCGGCCAATTACTGCATCAGGGTGGCCAAGTCCTCTTCTGGTAAGGGAGTGTGTTACCGGTGGTGTTCACCGGCATCAGGTCGCACCCCAAACCAGTTTATGCAATTCCATCGAAACGCGTTTTTTTTTAATCCAGTGTAGAATTGCGCGACACCGGGATCCAAACTCTTGCATGCGAGGACTTTGTGAATTATACCAAATAACATCGCACAAAAAAAAAACTGGCGCATTCACTACCAGGCAACCCGTAACCACTGCACTCAGCGCGGGCGGAACTGGTAGCTCCTGCTGCCACGGTCCGTCGGCGGATTTCTTTTGTCACCATCAGAAAAGCCTGCCGTGTTGATCTTAAATAATACGCGATTAATTTGATGAAGGAATCTAAAAAATAATCTTTACTGAGGATTGCTGTTATGTAACGAGATTTTGGAAGAAGTGATAACAGGAATACAACCAAATTTCTGCTCACATTAGCAGCTGCCGCCGGTGTGACGCAGTTCATCAGATTTCGTTCTTTAGCTCCGCTGCTAAGGCATCGCCGAAGTTACACCTTCCGTTTAATGTAAGACAATTTGTGAGACAACTGAACTGATAATAAGGTAGTTAAAGAGCAGAGACATCAGTTTGCCAACCAAGATCCGTATAACTCGTGCTATGGTCTTTCCAGTTGTGATGTATGGATGCGAGAGTTGGACTGTGAAAAAGGCTGACCGCCGAAGAATTGACGCGTTTGAATTGTGGTGCTGGCGAAGACTCTTGAGAGTTCCTTGGACTGCCAGAAAATCAAATCAGTCGATATTGTCGACCATAAACCCTGACTGCTCATTGGAGGGTCAAATTCTAAAGTTAAAGCTCAGCTACTTTGGTCATCTGATGAGAAGAGAGGAGTCGCTGGAGAAAGATTTGATGTTGAGAAAGGTTGAGGGTCGCCGGAGAAGGGGTAGGCAGCGAACGCGATGGTTAGATGGCATCCTCGAGGCACTGCAGGTGAAGTTATGTGATGTTAGGAAGATAGTGAGAGACCGGAAAGCATGGCGTGACATGATCCATAGGGTCACGAAGAGTCGGACACGACTGAACGACTGAACTGATGAATCAAATGGGCCCTAGCAAACGTCCAGAGCGTAGTCCTCGGCCGCTCACGCGGGCAGCATCGTTGCGGTAAGCTCGCGGCATCCGAGGTGGCAAACGTTACGAATTTCTCATCTAGTTTCTTGATGAGGCTAAGCTCGGGCAATTTTCGAAGGGCCTTTATACATGGAGCAAACGACCTTGAGAAAACATTACGGGAGTCGACGAGGATGTATTATGCTGCGCCGTCGGGCGATACTCGAAGGTTCTATAAAAGCCCTGTCGGACAGTACACTAAATACTGCCTATTTTACGTGTTGCTGTTGACACTTGCAAAGTGTACGTTGTTGAAACTTGTACGCTCTTTGCAGCCGAGCGCCGACGTGCGCACCTTCCATACCCTTTGGTAAAAAAATAAACAAAAACGAACCGACAACGTCGCTAACTTCGTAATTGATAGTCCTAATCAAAAGGTTGGTTACAAGAAATGCAAGACATGCATTTCAGTTTAATGGCTGGTTTCTTTTACAGCACTGTCATCTTCGCAACATATTGAAGGCACACCAACATTTGCGTATCACTCGCAATTACCTTAATTTGGAAATGCATTAGTTTTGTTCGTGTAGCAGCACGTCGAAAAAATGATATTAACCTGAACAAATGTCATTCGGTGGGATTGCTTTGCTTTCTGCGCCGAACAGCCGCGATTCACCGCCACCGTCATTCTCGTGAGGCATCACTGGAAGCGTACACAAACATGTTCCTGGCGAGGTTTAGTGTGTGTTCGCAAAACCATTCTTCCCAGACATTGCTAAAGGTTGACAGCGGCGTTATATCTGTTATACAGCGACCAAAGACGAAAACACGACGCATGCGCATAGACGCTGACATGAACAGCGCCCGACCGAGCCCGCCCACAATTTGCGGCTTTGGCGACAGGCGGCGTTGTCGGCGTTTGCGTATATGCTTCCTCAATTTCTACAACAGACCCACCGAAAACCGCTTTTTCAAACCGCTCTTTTTCACTGCATCACTATCTCCCAACCACGAGCTGCTACTGGCAGGAGATTTCAATGCCCCGCACGTCAGTTGGGGCTACCTGACTAACATTACGGCCTGGCCGCATTTTTCACACAGACATTATGTAGCATCACTTCTCCAAGATTGATGCTTGTTGGGCTAGTTGGTTAATCATGACTTCAATAATAGCGCAGGTAAAAAGAAGGGACGAGAAGGCGCAAGAGAACAGAGCGCTGACTTCCAACTGTTTATTTCACCAAGCGTGCCGTGTATATATACACCAGCAAGTGCGAAATCATAGAAAGGGAAAGGGAAACGATACTCGTCATGATGCCAAAGCATAGCACCAGGAGCCCAATCTCATCCATCTAAAAATCTGAGTTCCTTCTGGCTCAAAAAGACTGATGGCATGCGTATCTCCAGCACGCGCAATCTTCACCGCCTTGATAATTTCTCTAAATGCCTGATCCTGATGTTTACTTTTAATCGTGCATTGATTAAAAGCTGGTACGCATGGGTTTTTCCGATGCTGACGTTCACATTTATTGTCGCAATTACGGCAGTGCAGGCTGAGCTGACCCTGGTTCCCTTCCTTTACGTTGTTATTGTGCTTTCTCAATCTTGTATTGACACATCTGCCAGTCTGTCCAATATATTCGCGGACACACGACAAAGGCACGCGATATACTACACCCTCTTGACAACCGACGAAGCGGATTTGATGATTAATACTGCAAGGGCTCTCCTTAGTTGCAAATGGGTTTGTTTTCTTACATAATGCTGATAGTTTCAACGGAGCAGAAAACACAACTTAAACCCCTATTGGCTTTCCGATTTTTTTCAGATTAAGTGATGTCTGGTGCACATATGGAATTACAGCTACTTTTCTGCGATCATCCTTCTCGTGTACAAATTTTTTCTTCCTAAGCATACGTTCAGCCACAGCGCTAACAAGGGGTTCAGGGTGACTAGCATCCTAAAGCCGACTAATCTGTAGCGCCAGGGCTCCACGGAGCACATGTACACAATACTTTTTTTAGAGCATTAATTATACAGTATTTCACTACACCTCGCTTTACCAGCTTCGAGTTCGCTGATACCGCACGGAGAAGCGCTTTTTTCGCTCGAGGTTCATAACTCCAACAAATGTAATCATCAAGAAACTTGAGTCGTACAACTAAAAACCTGATAGAATTTTCATGGGGCATTTCATGCGTCAGAATTAATGGTCATGCATCAGACACTCAGCAAGATTTCTATCATGCTGAGTGTCTTGAAGGGAGCAGCGTTTTAAAAGTGTTTAGATTCGTAGACGACTTTTTAATCACCATTGACGATGCCAAGGCGAACTTTACCCTTCGCGCTGCAAATGTATGTAATGTATTTAGGCGAAACATGTCACCATAAATTCTCAGATGTGCACAGATACTGCGCCTTGCCTTTCCGGCGACCCAGTTATTCTAATTATCTAATAACTTATTGGCCTAATTATTTTTTCTGCAACAGCATTACGGCACCCTCTATCGATTGACACCGCTGATTAACCTTTACCACTTCTCAATTACAACTGCTGTGGACACGACTTTGCGGACATGGCCTACGGACAGAAACATGTAAACATAGCGAAACAGTGCTTTCGCATTAAGTATACGTTTCGTGAGACAGAATCGACATGGACGGGCCTTGCAAAGTACAGCCGCTGGAAACGAATCATCTCGCAGCATGTATACCTGCATGCCATACCTGAAAGTACAGTGACATGCAGCAAGCCGCATTTCAGATTTTTTTTTTCTCATACAGCTCACGATGAAAACACCTAGACAAAAAATCACTGATCTGATTGTGTTTCGTACTACACGTAGAATTATTATTTAAAATTTTGCGGGGCAAAACAAATTAATGCGATGAGAAACAATAAAAATGCTTTTGGTATGGAATGTAAACGTGTACACCTTGGCGAGGTAAAAATTTCTAGGGCGTTTTGGCCCAATAGAGTGCGATGAAGCGAAAGCCTTTATTGCGCGGTGGTCCGAAGACCACCACTATGGCACCTCTTTCTCTCTTTTTTTCCACTCCCACCTTCCTCCTTTTTCATACGGCTCGGTTAAGGCGTCCGCGAAGAATTGTGATCCCCAGGTGGTCGAAATTACTCCGTAGCCCTCCACTACGGCTCCTCTTTCTCTCTTTCCACTTTCACTCCCACCTTCCTCCCTTCCCTTACGGCGCGGTTGCGGTGTCCACAGAAAACAAGTGAAACAGTTTCCGCGCCTTTCCGTTCCTATAAATAAATCAGTTTTTTTCTCACTTCTGTCCGGTGGCGAGGCGTCCGTGTGCTGTGCGATGTCAGCGCACGTTAAAGATCCCCAGGTTGTCGAAATTACTCCGTAGGCCTCTACTATGGCTCCTCTTTCCCTTTCCATTTTCCCTCCCACCTTCCTCCCTACCTTTACGGCGTGGTTCAGGTGTCCACAGAAACAAGTGTGACAGATTCTGCGCCTTTCCCTTCCTGTAAACCAATCATTATTATTATTATTATTATTATTATTATTATTATTATTATTATTATTATTATTATTATTATTATTATTATTATTATTATTATTATTATTATTAT
>JAJIZL010125824.1:138419-153077 GCA_023969395.1 Amblyomma maculatum | reverse complement strand
ATTATTATTATTATTATTATTATTATTATTATTATTATTATTATTATCATCACTTTTGTCTGCGCGAGGCAGCGGAGGTGGCTCAGCTGCAGAGCTAGTAGCAGGCCCGTGCATTTTCTTTTCCTTCTTCCTACAGCCACAACAACAACGCCACTGCTTCGGTGATGGACGACGACTGCACTATAGTTGCGGCGCGCGTCTTTCTTTCCCTCTTCCTTTTCTTTCTTCTATATTTTCTCTTCTGTCTGCACGAGGACTCCGTAGCCCTCCACTACGGCTCCTCTTTCTTTCTTTCCCCTTTCACTCCCACCTTCCCTTACGGCGCGGTTTCGGTGTCCACATTAAACAAGTGAGACAGTTACCGCGCCTTTCCCTTCCTATAAAATAAAAAAAATCAGGCAACGGAGGTGTTTTTGTTGTTGTTGTTGTTGTGGCTGTAGGAAGAAGGAAAAGGAAATGGACAGGCCTGCTACTGGCTCTGTAGCTGAGCCACCTCCGCTGCCTCGTGCAGACAGAAGGGAAAACAGAGAAGAAAGAAAAAAGAAGAGGGAGAGAAAGACGCGCCCCGCAACAACAGCCGTCGTCCACCACCGAAGCAGTGGCGGATGTAATGACGGCCTACAACAGATAAAAATTGGTGGCTGGCTAGCCCCCGCCGCTGCCACCTCCCCGATCATCGCAACGGATGTGGCTCTGGCTACAGAGCCAGTAGCAGGCCCTTGCATTTTCTTTTCCTTCTTCCTACCGCCACAACTATAGCAACAACGTCCGGGTACGCACTGCAGAAAGCGATAAAAAACTATCTAGCCCGACAGCTTGTCCTCTTCTTATTCATAGTGTTCCGTAACTGATTGCGGTATGTGTGCCATGCAGTGTAGCTGTTCAGCTCAATCCCCAATTTTGAAAAAGTGACGAAGAACGGAACACCAAACGACAACGCACTCAAACGATGTGATCAAAACGAAAATGCTAAACCACCTATGCAGCTCCAGCTAGAGCGTTAGTATTAAAGTTTTTTTTTTTTTTTCGTGAAGATCAGTTGGGGGCTGAAACATGGAGGCTAACCAAGAAGGTTCTACTTAAGTTGAGAACAACGCAGAGGGCTATGGAACGAAAAATAGTAGGGGTAACATTAAGAGATAGGAAGCGCGCAGAGTGGGTGAGAGAAATACCTCAAGTTACCGACATTCTAGTGGAAATCAAGAAGAAGAAATGGGCATGAGCCGGACTTGTAGGGCGAAGAGAGGACAACCGATGGTCGCTTATGGTAACAAATTGGATTCCAAGGGAATGAAAGCATAGCAGGGGGCGGCAGAAAGTTAGGTGGGTGGATGAGGTTAAGAAGTTCGCAGGGTCAAGCGGATGCAGCTAGCAAAGAACCGGGTTAATTGGAGAAATATGGGAGAGGCCTTCGTCCTGCAGTGGGTATAGTCAGGCTGATGATGATGATAATGAAGGTCAGTTCAGTATGTCTAGGGCAATTCCCTGAAGGTGGAGCAGGCTTCAATTAAGCGAGTAATTTCTCTTCAGGCTCAATAACATTTATGAGGCTCTAGGAGTGAGAGTGCATGTGTCGTAGAGTACCCTCTCCCTCCCACGCGGAAAGGAAAGGCTGAAGCAGCTATTAATAAAAAAGGTCATTTCTATGCATTGTCGACCACTTTACTCCTGCCCTCACTTAAATTTACTTCGGAGGATTCCCCTATATACATAGGACTAGTTCGAAGTTTCATTTAAGTAGGACACTGCATGAAAGATGAGCCCCATGGTCGGAGAGGGCAGAGCGATCCACCTTTCTTTTCTATTGTGTGCCACTACGGAAGGGACAAAGTGCAGGCGGCTTTAAATACTCTTACGGCTAGTTGCGTAATGATGCGGCCGAAATTCGAGAGAGAAGAAAAAAGGCAAGAAGGCAGACTAAAAGATGCAAGAGCAAAACAGTAATGGCGCGTCGTCCGAGGTTTCCTCGAAGAAGTTACGACATTCTTCATGAGTTGGAACGACGGCTGAAAATTTAAGCCAGCGGTTCACAGGAAACGGGCCAATTTGACCGGGTGCCTGCGTATATGGCACGCACATATAACGCAAGTAAGTAAAAATGTGCACGGTTTCATCTGCTAAAACGTAGTGCAGGCAAGCAGTAGAGGACTGCCGCATATTGGTTATGGAGAATCCACAACTGTTGCAGTGCTAGATGCGTGTTGTAATAAAATGCTTCTATCTTTAAATCGCTCGGTTAAACGCTTCAACTCGGCACACAAATAACACACATCATCTATACCAGTATGTGTATACTTACCTGATTCTATCAGAAATAATTCGAAAGTGAATCCAAAATAAGTGGAGAATTAATTCTTATCGAATGTCGAGGAACCATGGCCCAACATAAAGCGTCTGTGCGTGAGAGTAATATCTGCAATATAGCAGATGTTTCCTCATGTCTTCATTCTGTTTGTGTCAGCTCAGTCAGTAGCATTCCGCTGCTTACCTCTCATGTGCACTGAGTGCTCTGTCCAACTACATTCTCTAGCTGATGCTGCTCTTTGACACTACACCTATCATTTTCCAATCAATTATTCATTGCACAGTGTTCAGTTTCTTTCCAAGCCATTTCGTATGCCTCAGAGCTTCAGCCCAATAGCTGCGTACTACAAGGATACGTTGTTTTATTCCGGACTGCATCTTGGATCTCTAAATTATTTTTTTCCATGGGCTGCGAAGTCGTTGCGCATTTGTAAGAAAACAAAGGCAGCATCTTTTTTCTAGAGTTTCCATGTTTCCATAGGTCGTTTCGAGCGTTTCGAGAGAGACAACGACCGCCGCGCCTCGATCTCTACTAGTAACTCTCCTTTTCTCTTACTGCCTGCTTGCGACGACAATTTCATGTCGAGTGACAGCGCTTGGCGAAAAGCGCCGTGCACCTAAGCGAGTGTGCTTGGCGCTCGACCCCAAAGATACGAGATCGCACGGGCTGCGTCAGCTTTCGAGAACGCGCCGGCTGTAGCAGTTGCAGCCGCCTCAATACGTTGCGATTGAGAAGCGATATCGGGCAGCAATATAGATAGATACAACTCGATATCTATAATATAGTCATCTATAAAGAAAATATTAATCACAATAAGGCAGAAAGGCTTGATCTCTCCGGTTCTATTCACCGCTTGCTTACAGGAAGTATTCAGGAAGCTGGGTTGGGAACAGCAGAGATAACGATTAGTGGAGACCACCTGAGTAATCTGAGATACGCTGATGGCGTTGCCCGGCTGAGTAGCTCAGGTAACGAACAGCAAATGATGATTAATAATTCACACAGGCATAGCACAACCATAGGCATAAAAACCAATATGGATGAGACTAACATAACGTTCAACAACCTCAGAAAAAAAAAAACTGCTTGAGATAGCAGTTCACGAGAGCAAAAAAAAAAAAAAGGTTGGTGTAACCTTAAAAGAAAGAAAGCGTGCATAATGGGCAAGGGAAGAAAAACGTGAGGCAATAACATTTTTGTAGAAATCAAGAAGAAATATGCATGACTAGACCACGTAATGCGAAGACAGATATTCGACGAACCACAATGATGACAGGCTGAATTGCAAATGAAGTCCAGCATAGGAAGGAATGGCAGAAAGTTAGATGGGAGAACGAGATTAGAAAGTATTTGGGGATCAGATGGATGCAGATGGCACAGGACTGAGTTAATTAGAAGAATATGAGATTGGTCTTTGCCCGGTTGTGGATGTAGTCAGGATGATGATGATTAGGTATCGATATATGCCCTCTTAAACTTGTTCTCCAAGTACGTCTCCTAACGCAGTACACCTATAATACAATAGAGCACGAAACGCAATACAATTCCATCCTGTCCCTCATATATGACGTACACGGTTCTTCAAATTCACTTACTTAAGGCGAAAGCCTTACTAGGCTATGTTGTATCCGCAAAACTTATCACAATGTGTCGCCGGATGTGACGTCATCGCCTGGTAATGTCATATGGAGTCGTTTATCATTAATAATAATTACTAATAATAAAGATATAACGATAAATATAATAATAATTACTAGTGGTGACAATTAGTAATAAAATTATTCATGATAAGTAGTTAGTGATAGATGATTAGCGGTGAGAAAAATATTACCTATAACGTAATCAGTGATAGGTAGTTAGTAAAAAGTCGCGGCAGCGCTAGTGCTTTCACATTCTCGGAATACAGATTTTCCAGGGACCTCTAACTTTTTACGTTTAGAGGTTAACTACAATTAAAAATATTTTTGCCGTCTCTGAATGTTGACGGAAGAAACATGCGCCGGTCTGGTGTCTGGCTGGCAGAAAACTACACAGTGTAGCTGCGCACATCCGTCTGCACAGTTTCGTAACCTACGCGCAATAAAGGGAACGTCCGATCCAGCGTTCGCTCAGACCTCTTTCGCCAGGTTCCGAGAAGAGACAACGACAAAGCTTTGCTGTGCTGCTGTTCGACGAAAAAAGACAAAAATATAAGTTTTCTGAATCGCCAAGTCAGCAGTAATCCATTAGTCCTTATTTCTCTCAATATTTGGCTTTTTAATCCCTCTACATCGTTCAGGATGCCATATATGACCTTGTCTTTAATAGCCACCGATCTGTAGACCACTCAACAGGAAAAAATAAAAAGAGATGTGGAAGACGATAAAAGTATTTCAGTAAATGCGAAAGGTGGTCTGCATTTGCGGAGCTCATTCTTCAATCTGGTGCGGGCTGTAAAGTATAAAAGCTATATTCAGTGACGCATTCTGTACCCTTGTCCAGCCTTTTTTCTTAATTGCGCGTTGAGCTGCAGCATTTTGTTTAGGTCGTGGTAGTGATCTTACGACGGCAAAGAAGTACCCGTCTCAATGTAAGTATTCCACAGCTACATACATGTCTAAACAAAATAAGAACAATAGCGGAGCTGTGTACGGAAAGCGAACAAACCCGAAAACTAAATCGAAGACAATAGATCGCCAGACAAAAGGCGCAGCGCTCGGAAGCAGAAGAAAAGATCTATGTGACAAACAGACGACACGCGTATAGCGAAGCAGACAATAATGTAACGTCAGTACGACAACAAACAGACGACGCGCGAATAGCGGAGCGGACGATAATGTAACGTCAGTACGACGTGCCCTTGCGGCCGTTGGCAACAGTACGGTTTGAAAGCGATGTGAAGCCGTTAACCTACTTCTGAATGCGAGACGTTCGGAGGAACATTAGGGCGGACACAACGGCAAAAGACTTGATGAATTGACATCGGACTCGTTATGCAATGCGCCTCTCAAGTACCGACAAGAATTCGAAAGAATAAAATTTGTTTCGCAATCGCTATTTTTCATGTTGCTATGTGCCTGGCGGTTTGCTTTTTTCATTCAGGACGAAAAATAAAAGCAGATGAGCATGCGTATGTGCCATGACGCCCTATACACGAGGCGTTGAATTGAAACCATGAAATAGACGCGTCGAGATGCCAAAACAAGGGTCGTGTTTGGCGCATTGTCTGCCTTTTTATCCCTTTTTTATCTCCTTTTCTTTTAAGCTTGAGAACGATATGGGATATCTCCAGCTCAATGGGCCCCGTGAGCACAAAGTGTTGGACTAAACGAAGGATGTAGGTTTTGTGTACCACTACCGTGCAGCGTGCACGAGTTTCACTTAAGGGCAAAGTTGGCAGCCTTAGACACTTTCGTTCTTCCTTTCCTTCTTTTTTTTTCTTCCTTTCTTTTCTTTCTTTCTTTCCTTTATTTCTCTTTCTTTCTCTCTCTCTCTTCCTTTCCTTCCTTCTCCCTTTCCTTCTTTTCTTTCTTCCTCCCTTTCTTTTTTTCTTTCTTTCTTTGTCACTAAATTATTTAGGGCTTCTCCACGAGCTCCGCAGCTGTGCAGAGAAGACTGATTGGAGTTTTACGAACAGTTTTTTGCGCAGGCTTGGCCTCACCCTTCAAAGGGTTAGTGAATTACTCACTTTTGTCGCATCGCGCTCTGTTTATCCTTATGTACGTACATACTTATAAAGGCTGAATTACTGTCATTAAACAATATGTGGGAGCCCAACGAATAGTATCACCTCCGGCTGTGAGGTGGGAGAGAAGAGGCGAAAGCAGAGTGCAGCGCTGGCGAACTTCTTGGGGCGACCACAATTGCTCTTATAATGATTTCCCCTAAAGTCAATTGATGCTACTCTTGCATACCACTGCTCTTTTCTACCATACAAAGGCGTAACCTAAATGGGCTTTAGGAGCTCCAAAATTGTAACCGCTATTTGAATGTACACATGTTTTGTACAGTTTAGATTTTTTTTTCGTGTTTCTTCATAGTGTAGCGAATTCTGCAAGATTCTTTTCTTTTTCACAAGACAGAAATGACAAGCAGTGAAACCTTCTTCAAGCAACATTTTTACGTAATGTTTGAACTAAAGGAACCCTACTGAAGTCAAGATTAGTGTCGTTTTATTCAGAAGTTCCAAGAATTGGACGCAAAAAAATATTCTGGTAAATTTATTCCAATTTTCTTAATTTTTCCTTAATAAGCACTGCGTGATTGAAACTAAGAAAATTGGCACCGGCTGAAACTAGGTAGAAAACCAGTGGAAATGCGGACATCGTTGTTGACATCGTGTCGCATCGCTTCTTTGTCGTCCTCTTCTTATACAGGCTGCTGTTGCCTACCAATATTCATTAGGATTTGAATGATGCTTCATTCATTGTCTCTCGGGTGGTTTATTCCCAATCCTTAGCTCACCAATTCAACATCCGTGGCTTACCACTTCAATATTCACAATTTGTCACTGAGCGATGAGCGCGCAAATCAGATTTCCACTCCTCGCGCTGCACTACTTCGAAAAAGCCTTCCACAAAACAAGCATCTTCGATCGTCTCTTATTATCTTTCTCTCACGCGTCACGAATAGCTAGCGTTCCACTAACGTGTCGTAGCTGTATTGGCCGGGTAGACGCACTGGCCGTGCATTCGCGCACAGGCGTTCTCGAACAAGACTCCGCGCGACAGCCCCGTAATCAGTTTATCGCTCCACGCGACAATCTAGACCCACCGACGAGGCAGAACGCCTTTGGCTGACCCAAATTCGAACCTCAGCAGCCATTGTTTCTTCATTTCCTTTCTTTTTGATGACACAGGCGGGAATGGCCGAAGCACCGACACGGGTGGCTGCGTTAGTCTTCGCGCTGTTCTCGCCTCGGGCGAAGGAACGTGCCGCGCGCCTCAATTTTGTCACAGAGGAATATACTTAAATCAAGTTAAACCAAAGTATAGTGCAGCGTAGTGTTGTGTAGTGTAGTGTAGTGTAGTGTAGTGTAGCGTAGTGTAGTGTAGTGTAGTGTAGTGTAGTGTAGTGTAGTGTAGTGCAGTGTAGTGTAGTGTAGTGTAGTGTACCGTGTTCACTCATAAGTCAAACATCGTATATTATTCACCATGGTCGGCATGATCGTTAGCCCGGTTATAGCCCGGTCGACCCCGAAATTTGGCATGGGTCACACACAAATTGACCTCAGCTAAACTGGACTAGTGTTGATATCCAGGTATAATACACAACGGCTAGTTCGATGGTCGCATCAAAATTTGGGCCTCGGTCACCCGAAAATTGACTTCAGACAAATTCAGACAAATTGGACCAAAGCTGATATCCAAGTATTTTTAATTTAATATAATAGACCGCGTCCAGTTCAATGGTCGCGCCCATATTTGGGCCGGGCCACCCAATAAATTTGTCCCATGTCACACGTAAATCAGCCAACATAAATTCATCAAGTGGGCCGTACATTCATACGAGCTATCAGAGTAACTATATATGTATACGTTAAACTGCTAATTTTTTTAGCCGCTATGTTTCTAACCCATACATGAATAGCAGTAAGATACAGGTGTCATATAATTTACCCTTGAGGGATACTGGTAGCGATGGCCTATATGCAAAGCATCCGTCTCGTGTGCGAGAGGCCATCAGTTCGAATTGTGGGGGCAAGCAATTTTCCACGGGATAAAAAAAAAAATATCCGCCCGTGAATGAAATTTAATAACCATGACCTGTAAGGCGGCTGGATCTCGATGATCAGAGCCCACAACTCACTCCTTCACCAGAAAAGAATTCACCTGCCGGGGTGTAATACTTAGCCCCAACATCTTATATGACTGCACCAAATAATCCCCAATAAATCAAATAACCAATCAATCTATCAATAAATAAATTATGGCAATCATCATCAAAAGCGATAAATTAATAAAATAATCTGCCAGTAACGCTACCAATAAATCATTCCATAAGTCACTTGCTCAATAAATGATCGATCAGTTAGGCAATGAATCAGTGTTTCAATCAGTAGCCGACAATTCAGTCATCATCCTCGCCCAGCTTAGCTGATGTTCCTTTGTTCTGATTTATGCATCGCCAACAACCTATGCGCGCCTTACGCAGACGGTCTTGCAACCTGATTTAAAAACAAATTCCACGTGCACTGCTCCGCCTGCACTCAACTATATGGACCTAAGTACGTAACAGTGCCAGCGTTTCGCGCCAGCAAAGGACGATTACGAGGACTGAACGAGGATAGAACGAGGCGCCTAAACACTTCACGCGCTTCCTCTTTCGTAAGGAGCCGCCGATATAACTTGTTGAGACAATTATTCCCAAGCTTGGACCTCGTGCGATCCACCTCTTTTAATCCTCATCTTTTTTTTTTTCTAATACTTGGAGACAGCGTTTAGCGTGCCCAATTGAATGAGCGACACATTGTCTGAGATTAGACAGGAGACAGAAGTGAGGAGAACTGTTTTAACGGGTGGCCTTGGGATGAATTCGGTTAAAGACTGGCGCTTTCTTTTCCGTCTCCGAGGCTTGTGTTCCTTTCAGTCGTGTCCACTTGGAATGAAAAGAGGACACTCTTCTGCTCTTAAAGTCCACGTGTGATGCTAGACATGAGGCCCAGTCGCTCGGCATAGTCACGTGGCCTTTAGACTGAGTGCGAGAAGCTCATGCCATTATGTCGATTATCGTAGTGGCGGAGGTATACTTTAATCGAGATTCCTTTCGAAGAGGGTTGGTTGAATGGGACGTCCACCCGACGTTCCCTGGATATTGGGGCCAGGACAGGTAAGATGGGATGAGGGTCGAGGCCACCTGCGAAGAGGACATAACAAGGAGAGTTCGTGGGCCCCAACTGCCTCCTCTGCCCAGCCGGTGGTACTAACTAGAGAGCCAGTGTCAGGACAGAGCAATGCAGACCCCCATTGCTCTTCATCGCTACTAATTTGACGCGCGCTCAAGACAATACATAATGGTGATTTAGACTTGCTATGTGGGAGCAAAACTGACATTTATCGCTACATACCGTAGGGTGGAGGTGGGACTGTGAGTTGGGTTGGCGTGTATGTTAGTTTGGGCCAACCAGAAGCTAGGTTACCTCTGGACGTTTCGTGAGGAATTTGTGTGCCGGGATAAAGTTGGGCCAGAGAGCCTTACAGTGGGTAGTGATCGCGTGGTGTGCGACTATGTGATTCCCAAACAGCTAATTAAGGTAGCGTTGCTAGGGATAAGGTCTGTGTAGATTGAGGGCTGGCTTGTGAAACCTCGAGTTGCGGCGTCCTCATTTCCCGGCACAAGGACATGCGCCCCCTGCCGCGGACACTAACCCGGGTTAGGGTTGAAGGTGTAAATTCATTGCTCGAGGGAAGAGGTTGCTGACATAAAGTCTGCGAGAATGTATCTGGTGCTGGTGTGAAAGGCCGATGATGCTGTGGCCAACGCAATAGCTGCCTCTCAACCACTTATGCAATTAAAATATGAATTGATGCGTCGGTCTGTACGGTTTTGAAACTATCGATCGACTGCCACCATAGTGAAAGCTCGTTGATGCTCATGAAATAGGTAATTAATATTTGGCTGCGTCAAGGTAGAGCATGTCTTTGTCATCGAGACATCGCCGATGAATGGCCTCGGCTCGCTGAGCACGTCGAACTTTGTGGCGGATCGGATGCACGCTTCATGAGATGGAGTTGATCTGCATCTGTTTCAGGTGTGCATGTTGATCGCCCACTTTCAGAGTTGAATGCCTGATTCGCCACCAGGTATGAGCTCCGTCTAACCACGTGGTCATGTTTTGAATGAGCGCGTGGCTATGACTGTTTGCTGAGAGGCGTCGGCTGCTTGCGTTGCGTTCTCACCGTTACCCTAAGCCTGATTGAAGGCTACCCGCCACCTTTCGTCTGATAAACTGGAGCACCTGCACAAAATTTGCCACATGCGCTGTCGCACTTCAATTTCCTCGCCTAAAAATATTGAGACGAAAGCCTTTATAGGCTCAATAGCGTGGGCATTTGTGCTCCTGGGGATGGTGTCACACCTTCATTTCTAGAAATGAACTGAGCGAGTATTACAATGCTGCTCGCTTAGACCGCAAGCTCTACACCGACCCTCATCCTAATCTCCCTGTTCGGGAGGCTCATATACTTCGGAAGATACAGCTGAATACACTCATAATCCCTGCACGGCTCTACAAATTCCGTCGTGATCCATCATGCCCCAACTACCCTTCCCCTTATGCCAACCTTTCACACTGCCTATTTTCATGTCCGGTTGCATTGCAATCGGGATTCTTTCCCACCCGCTCCCATACTACCTGGACCTGGGTGGACTGGCTTGGTGCTGAGGGTCAAGAAGAACAGAGCCTGCTCGACTAGCAGGTCATCGATGTATTAGGCGCCTAAGTGTTGCGCCTCAACAAAGTCTTCTACTACTAAAATAATAGTTGTAAGAGGTAGAGGGTGAACGAAATTGGTGTGTGTGCAACATTTTGTTCATCCGGAGAGCTTAGTTAACTGGGCCCAAAAAAGTCATTAGACGTAAAAATAGCCAAGGACGTCGTTATAGTGCAAAGATGTCAGAACAGCCATGGACGTCGAAATTGTGCAAAAAACGTGAGAGTTAACTAATAAGAAGACGAGAAAAAGGAATCAAAAAAGAAAAACAAGAGCAAGAAAGAAAGAAGAGAGAAAAGCAGCAAAAGAGCAAAAAAGCGGCAAATGAGTGCAGAGCCGCAGGAAAGGCTTTCGCCTTACCGTACTTAAGAGAGCTCTAAGTGCATCATCCAACGAATTTTCCCCAAACGGCAAAAAGAATAGTTGAAAAAGAAATATCCAATTGTGAGCGCACTGGTAACCGTTAACGTGCACACTTTGTCAAAAGTTTACAACCCAGAAGGTTTGCTTTTAAGCCGTACATTACGACTTCTTTAACAATCGTGGAAGTCCTAGCCATTGGAGAGGGTAGGACGAAAAATCGTCTTGCCTTCAGCAAGTTTGGAAACTTGGGAATGCATTGCGAGCTCAGACGTAGACCCCCTGGGCTCAGCTTTTGGCAAAGGGTGTACGTTTGGTAATACGTGTGCCTAAGGGCAAGTGCAAACACTGCCCGCAAGCTGCTGCTTCTTGACGCGTATGCTGGCACGTGGCTGGCACCCGCACGACAGCAAGTCAATGCACAGGCACTGAACTGCCTTCATTGTGGCACTGCGCAGTAGAATTTGATTGATTTCATTTCGTGAATTCGTGCCCTGTGACCTGTCATTTTGTGCTTGATGCTTCCATGTAAATTCTTCCTATTTTTCTGATGCTTGATGGTGAAGTCCGTCTGGCGCTTGAAATGTGCCAGCCAAATTACCTAAGGGCATACGAGAATTCGGAGAACTTTTTTGATGGCGAACATTTGAAAGAGGAAAGTCGAGTGCAAGGCAGCTTCACAGAAATAGAGAATGCCGCGAAGTAATTTCTGAAGGCTGTATACAAAAAGTGACAGTTGAGCTACTACAACCAGCGCACAGTGTGTGTAGTCACACACACGCCAATATCCTTCGTTCGGGGATACGCTCGACTGTCTTGTGTTCACGTTACGATTGATAAGATTCACACCTTATCCTTTTGATATTATGATTGGCTTTTCCATATGTAACAATTTTATCTAAGGCTGCTACGACGTGTTCTAACAGAACTATGACGTTATATGCCTTAGATCCCTGGAGCCATATTTCCGTAGTGTGCGCTCGACCATTTGTTCCGGTGCTATTTTCCTGGCCGTATTTTCTGCAACCGAACGGAGGCTGCAACAATTCGGTGTTCAGAAATAAACCGAAGCCGCCCTCCCTAATTATAAAGCATTTGAGGTAGCCCACGAGTCCAGACATAAAACACGACTTATCTTAACAAGTGGTGGTCGTATACAACCTCGTCCACATTTTTTTTTTAAGGGAAATGGTTTCACCTTGCCTACTGCGTTGTTCGGAGTCTCCCTAATCTGTTCGGGCCCACGCTTCTTCGGGTATCCCTGCGCGATAAATTGCTTAAGTCACTATGACAATTTCAGAGTGGAGTCGATCGCCACTCATACGGGCTACCACGGTAAAGAGAAGAGGTTATTGGACATTGCAGTTAGTTCTCTTCCATCATCTTTCTTCTGGAATAATAACCCTGGTACATCTTTTGAGAATCTCAGTTCGTTGTTCTATAAAATCTGCACTGGCCCGGCCGTTCGGTCTATCCTATCTACCCAAAGTAAATCGGTCCTTTCCAATGAGTCCTTTACGATATCAATACGCAATTTACTTATTTCCTCCGTTGAAACTGAATCATCCTGGATTTTCTCTCACAACATCGTTTTTTTTTGTTTGTAAATTTTAAAATATATATTAGATTTTTTGCTTCTTCTGCCTTCCTGAGTGAATATCTGCCAATCGTTGTCTCAAGTGTTGTTTCACATTGTTGTTCACGGATTTTTAGAGTAAAATAACTCCATTTACTAAGTATTTTTCTCACTTCTATTGTGAATTTGTCTCCGGGATGTCCACCTGGCAGTCTTCGATTTAGGTCTCGTTTTCTATTAACTTCAGAGCAGTCATTTCTTCATGAGGATATTTTCAAAATGTGAAAAAGTCATCATAAACAGTTGAAAAGGCTTTCATAAAAAACAGACATGTATTTATCAAGACTGAGCAATTTCGTTACTTCGCGGAGATTATTTATTTCAATCACCGGTGCCAACTGACGTGTGTGAGTCTGGTGTGATCCAGTGGAACAGGTATAAGCGGGTTGTTTTGGCAGGGGTAAACAGTCGCGACCAATCTGAGGATTAGAGCAAGATGATGTGCTAATTTTCCACTGCACGCGTGAGAACGCAGGGAAGGTAAGTATAAGAATTTTGCAAATATTAAAATTTGAAAACTGTAAAAAAAAAAAGAACAAAACAAGGATATGGTTTGGTTTCCTTGTTAATGAGGTCTAACGAGCCAAAGCGACTCGGGTAGCGAGGAACATCATAGTGAAAGGCTACCGAGGGCTCCGAAAATAGGTAAGGATGGAAATTAATAAAAAAAAGGCAGAAATAAAGGTCACGCAGAGCGGATTAAACAAAAGAATAATTACGAGGGACTTTAGCGACTAAAGTAGTAAAAGGCCAGAATGCAGCAGCCTGAGTGCTGCATTCTGATACGAAGGCGGCAGTAATCCGTAATTAAATAATTAATAATAAATAGTAGTAATAATTATCAATTATTGAAGTAGTACCTAATTAGGTAAACAACGAATTACTTATTTAGTAATATATATATAAATAAATAATTAGCCGTTAATTAGTAATTGGACATTGATTGGCATTTAGCCATATAAGGCACGCATTCGCGCATACTGTGATGATACTCTGTGATTGGTCGAGACCTCTACGACGTCATCACGCCTCAGCCAATCAGAGCCGCCGCAAAAGCGGGACACATTTTGTCCACGACAGCATGAGCCAATAAAGGCTTTCGCCTTAAGAAAAGAGACTGTTTACTGCGACAAGAGTATAGGATTGGCACTTGGTGAAGATGCTGGTGCTGTCTGAGTGAAGAAATAACTTTTAGTTTGTGCGAACCCTGGATGAGTCAAAACCACCATGATACAGAAGTGACAACCTACGCAATCACATCCACCTACCGCAAGGCCCTCACAAAGTAGAAGCCTATATGCGCAGGAGCGGAGTAAAAAAAAAAAAAAAAAAAAAAAAGCCGCAGCGAAACGAAATTAGAACGCAGTGAGAAAGGTGGCTGTTCTCCAGAGCACTGCCTACTAGCCACTCACCCATCTATGTCCACCCTCACCACCAACAAAAATTATGTGTCGTACGTAAAAGCTCGGCGTACAGCAAACGCTCCAAAGAAACCATCAGATGCAAATCCAATTGCATTTGTAAAATTTAGGCGTCATTCTTTCTTTCTTTTTTTCGTGAGAGCTGCCTCGGTGCCTGTTGTCTGTGCTGCCTTGTTCGAGGCAAAAGATCTGAAGAACGCGAAACGAGCATCATTCTTGCAAACAAAAAATTCTAGCGTGTAAACACGGTAGGATGAAAAAGCTTCGATGCAATCATCATTCGCCAGCTCAAAAACAGGCACCACAATATGTAAAGAAGCAATAATGCAATGTACAGTAATGTCTTATCTATCGTTACCAAGTCGAAAAATGCAACCAAAATGTGGTGTCTGTGGCATTTTAAGGATGACAAAATAACTTAATGGATTACTTACTGATCAATAACTTAGATATAACAAATTATATGTAGTTGCAGTGTACGTACGATTGAGATCTGATACAGCCGGGAACTACCCCCCCCCCCCC
>JAJIZL010125824.1:92105-113909 GCA_023969395.1 Amblyomma maculatum | reverse complement strand
GTCAGTCGGTCTCAGGACAATTGATTCATTTTGAGGACGTTGAAAAACCTCCACCGAAATTTACGCTATCTTAGCTCTTCTCCAGCTACTGCGAGGTTGGAAGTTAGCTAGAAAAGAATATTTCCAAGAATGTAGCCTTCTTAAGAAGATTAAAGCTGTCAGCCGCGCAACGCCCGACGGTAGGAAATTAACATCCTCTGGCAGCCTTTCAAAATAGGTTGTAAAAAGTCAGGATAATACCTGTTTCTCCATAGTTTCACCATTTTCACAGCTGCTGTGAAATACTCCTTGCGAAGAAGAAAAAGTTCGTTTGGTAGTCGACGTTAGAGAGCCTTAATAGCCAGAGTTTCTGATCCGCGGGGGGGGGGGGGGGGGGGGTGTAATTAATTACTTCTTGAAATATCCCCTGAGAGTTGGTGAGTCCGTATGTAAGCGTGTCAAATCGCAATTCAGTATGGCGCAACCATTTCAGAATCGCGTTCTACACAACCTTCATTTTGAACACGGTGCGTTTACTGTACTGAGAGTCTAGCTGGAAATTAGTACCGTAACCACCGGTAAAGAACTCTACGGCCTATATAAGTCGAAAATCTGATATCTTCCTCTTTGAGCATGATCTATAGGTGTGGAGTAAACAGTATCATATCTCTTTTTTCAATATCGCCGAATGCAGGAAAAAATTACAAGCGCTCACTCTACTACAAAGTTTTCGAATACATGTGCTGTGCGTGTAGGTACATACTGGTTTTTATTAGGCAAAATTTAGCATCCCTGGACATGCACTGGCTGCGGACAGTATAGGGGAAAGTACGGGAATGATATTAATCAACCTTGAGACAATTCTCCCCCCCCCCCCCCCCCCAAAAAAAAACATTTTTGAAAATTCATGTACCAGAAGCACAAGGAAACACGCTTCTATAGTCTCTATCGTCCTTCGTGAAGAATAAAAAAATGAGGGTGAATTCTTCGTGCACATAAAATCGCATATTGTAACGTCAATTTTGCGAGAGAATCCAAGGCTGACAGTGGGAACGTTGTAGCTTGGAAATTGATATGCATTTAACCTTTCTCACAACACCTGGAATTGCGCCGTGCTCGATTTTCTCAAATAAAATTAAAAAGGACGGAGGGGAGTGGAGGATTTCTTTACATTTTGTTTTTGTTTTTGCAGAGGGGGTTTAAAGCGGCTTTAGAAAACGAAATTGTTGTGGAATCGTGGGTACTAGCAAAGGAAAAAGTTAGAGTGTTTCTTTTGTGCCTCCGTATTTTTCTTTGCATGAGAACTGAGGCACATGCTTCAAAATATAAGCACAATTTTTCTCAATCTGCACTAGAAAGGATCTACTGCAGACATTACCTGCCTATTTAAAAAATGAATACATTAAATTGACTATAACTCGCACAAAAACTTATAAAAAAAAATAGGGTGTTCAATTAGATCATGCGTAGGAGATGAGTTAGGATTTTTCTTTTTCATAGTCTCCTGGTGGTATTTCACTGGCTTCTCTTTATTGCTGTAGCTGATGATGTCACATATATGCTAGCTTCTTACTGATTTCCGGGGTGATGAATTCACACAATTCGGCAATGGGAATTTAGTAACGTGACCGGTGACCGCATTTTTCCCTAGTGAGGCTTCCACTTAATTAATTAAAACCAAAGAGCCCATCGCAGATCTCTGGAGAAAGTTTGTTCGATGGCTCGCTGCCTAGTGAGTTACAAAAACAAAAAAAAAACGGTCTCAGGCCTACTGGAGCACTAAAATACAAGGAATACTACTGTGTAGTGGTGTAGACAGTGGCCTCACTATGCTGGCGAAGACAAACAAAGGGCCGGGCACACTTTCCGATTTCATTGCACTTCGGTTTACATCAAGACGGAGCTTGGACATTTTTAAAGGGGCGCGAAGGACGAAGTGCAGTTGGCCAGCACAAATTAAATTATGCTAATGACAAAGGGGTCATTGTAACTGAAAACGATGGCCTTATAAACTAGAAGAGGAACTAAATGAAAAGAACGCTTAGCAGTAATCCAAATCGCTCTATGTCGATAAGGTACAGCGTACTAATCGCGAACAGACCGCTCTCACTAAACGCGCGCTTTGACCAGGCTAGAAAAATACCAAAAAGCGAAATGCACTTGTCAATATCACCGGATATTTTTGAAACCGTACTTGCACGGATGTCAAAAGAGCTTCTTTTTTTTAACGCTTTTCGAAGCTAAGCTTTCTTCCTCAATACACACATGCTGCGGCCAAGATTAGAACCAGTACGCGGGGACCTCAACAAATTTCGACCTCATCACCTTAAAACAAGACATGACCGACCATGACAGCGGAGCGGTTGTCGTAGGCGTGGTTCTTTGTATTAAGGTGAAAGCCTTTAATATCTCATGCTGTCGCAGACAAAATGTGTCCCGCTTTTGCGACGGCTGATTGGTCGAGGTGGGATGACGTCATAGATGTCTCGACCAATCACCCAATCGACCAATGCGCGAATACGTGCCTTATATGGCCATATGCCAATCAATGATCAATTACTAATAACTGACTAATAAACTATTAAAGAAATAACTAAATAATGCCTAAATAAATTATTACTTAATTACTAATTAGTATTAGCTGTTTAGCAGAATGCGGTACTCATACTTTCGCCTTTCACTACTTCAGTCGCTGAAGTCCCTTGTAATTTTTTTTTTTTTTTTGAACGTGGCGGCTTCGACTGATGTTTATTGAGTGAGCACACGTATTTATATAAGCGGGACCCGTCACACAAGACAACCAATAGACAAGTATATATGCCCACAAACTAGTACATCGTCATACGTGAAACCGAAAGAAGATCAAAATTCGCGATGTAACTACTTCCTTATTAATGCACCTTCAATGTCGTCGTATCTGCGCCGTTTCGATGTTGCTAAACATTTCTTGTAGCACTACCGCAGGCTCTAGCAAAGGCGCTTGTAGCGTCACGTGGCTTTGGGGAGTCATGACGTACACACATGGTGGACCAGGTGGTGGTCTATTGTATGGATGGTAACGTGGTAGTTAAGGAATTATTAAGGTGAAAGCCTTTAATGGCTCATGCTGTCGTGGACAAAATGTGTCCCACTTTTGCGGCGGTTCTGATTGGCCGAAGCGGCATGACGTCATGGAGGTATCGACCAATCACAGAGCACCACCACAGTATGCGTGAATGCGTGCCTTATATGGCCGTATGCGAATCAATGATCAATTAATTATTAACTAATTTTGAATGAATGATTAATAATGACTAATTATTGATAACGAAGTAATTTCTTAACTTTACTAATTATCGGCTGTATATTTATTTCATTAAATACTGAAATATTACCTAATTAGTGACTAATTGATTATTTACTAATAATTATTTATATACAATTACCAATTAGTGCCAACTGCGGGTCATAATGCGGCACTCAGGCTTTCACCTTTCACTACTTAGTCACTAAGAGAGAGAGAGAGAAAACATTTATTGCTCTAAAAAGTTTCTGGTTTTAGCGGCGGGCCGATGTCTTCATATCTGCAAGGGTAGAAGAACGGGCTAGTTGGTAATTCATCTTGGAAATCAAACTAGCGCACTTCAAAACAAAGACACAGGAAGAGAACGACAACACAGCGCTGTAATAGAACGGGCTAGTTGGTAATTCGACATAGGAAGGCAACGACAATAGCGCTGTGTTGTCGTTCTCTTCCTGTGTCTTTGTTTTGGAGTGCGCTAGTTTGATTTCCAACTCTTCATATCTTCGGCCTCTTCACAAGGTCGGCACCCCTATTCCAGGGCACCGCTGAGTCTTGCTGCTTCGCAGGCGTGCCGCACCAGTGCCCTTTGGGCCGTGAGCTCGCTGCTGGTCAGCAGACCCTCCCATTGTTCCGCACTCGGGTTATTTAGTTTGTGGAAGGCTCTGTTTCGTTCGCATTCCCATGTGATGTGGTATAGTGGGGGGGTTGCCCCGCACCACGGACATGTGTTCCTGTATTGTGTAGGGAACATCTTGTGTAGTATGTATAGATTGTGGAATGTCCCTGCTTGCAGTCTCCGCCAGCAGACCGCCTCGCGCTGTGTTAATGATGTGTGGGGTGGTGGGTATTTGAATCTCCGCCCTCTGTGGCAGTTTGGTATTTCTGTATACGTTGGTTCCACCATTATGGGGTCCTCCAGGGCTTCTGACTGCCCTGCTCGGTTCGTGATCTCGCGAACTAGGCTGTCTACCCTCGAGTTACCCTCTATCCCGGTGTGTGCCGGTATCCAGAAAATCCTGTGTCTTAAGGTCTTATTTGGAAGCCTTGCTTCGAGGAGGATGCTCAGCGCTTCCTTGCTTATTTTGCCCCGTGTGTAGTTCCTGCATGCTGCTTTGGAGTCTGTTAGGATTATGAGAGACTTATTCCTACGGTAACCTTCGGCGGCCGCTAGAGCTACGGCAGCCTCCTCCCCCTCCGTTACCGTACAGTTTCTTAACGTCGCACTGCTGATTGGTTCCCCCACGTGGTCTACCACTGCTGCCGCGACTCTGAACTTTCTGGTCCTGCGGTCCCATGGGTATAGGGCCGCGTCTGTGTATACCGTATTTTCCATTGTGGCTAGGTTCCGCTGCCCATAGTCTGCCCTGGCCTGCCTTCTAGCGGCGTGGAGGTTGGGATCCATGTTTCTCGGCAGAGGGCTGACATCCAGTGTTTGACGGACCTCGTCTGGAATGGTGGCTGTTCTATCTACGATCCCTTCTACGTCGTGTCCTAATCTCTCTAGGAGCTTGCGGCCGGTGACTGTCTGTTGGAGCCTGACTATTTGTGCACTTAGCTGGGCTTCCGATAGTTCTTCGAATGTGTTGTTTAGGCCCATTTGTAGCAGCTTTTCATTTGATGTGTTTTTTGGTAGGTGGAGTGCCGTCTTGTACGCTATTCTTAGCAGTGCCTTCATCTGTTCTTTGTCTTTCTTGGTCATGCGGTGGTATGGCAACGAGTACGTGACTCTGCTGACTATCAGGCTTTTGACGAGCTTGATCGTGTCGCTTTCCTTCATCCCGCTTCTGTTCTGCGATACCCTCTTTATCATGCGGCTTACTTGTTCTGTTGACGTCTTGAGTAGACTGATTGTGTGGGTGCATCTTCTGCTTCCTTGGATCCACATGCCTAGGATGCGTATCATGTCCCTTTCCGGTATATTTTGGATTTCTGACCTTACTGTCAGGTCCACCTTGGTGGGGTTGGACCCTACCCTAAGAAGTTCCGACTTCTACGTGGCACAGGCTAGGCCCCTTTCTCTCACGTACTCTTCTACACATGTTGCTGCTTCCTGCAATCTCTCTTGCTTTTGTCCTAGCGAGCCTCGATTCGTCCAGACCGTAATGTCGTCGGCGTACATTGCGTGCTGGATGCCATCGATCTTGCTGAGTTTTCTGGCCAGTCCGATCATCGCAATGTTGAAGAGCACTGGTGCGATTACGGATCCTTGCGGCGTGCCCTTTCGTGGGGTGGTGAAGGTGTCGCTTCGCAGGTCTCCCAACCCCACTGTCGCTGTGCGTTCTGATAGGAAGGATCTTACGTAGTCGTGGGTCCTCCTTCCGCAATTGGCGTTGTTTAGGCCTTCCATGATGGCTTCGTGGCTAACATTGTCGAAGGCCCCTTTGATGTCCAGGGCCATGATAATGTTTTCGCCAGTTCTGGGTGCCGTGTCTATGATTTCTTCCTTGATCTGCAGTAGGACGTCTTGCGTTGATAGGTTCGCCCGGAAGCCGAACATGCTGTGCGGGTACTGCTCCTCGGCCTCTAGATATTGTTGGACTCGCCTGGTGACGATTCTCTCGTACAATTTGCCAAGGCACGACGTGAGGGAAATGGGTCTCAGGTTCTCTATCTGAAGCTTCTTGCCGGGCTTGGGTATCATAATCACGACAGCGTGCTTCCACTCCTTCGGGACCATCCCCTCTGCCCACAGCATGTTGAGGTACACCGTGAGCTGGTCGATTGCCTCGTCGCTGAGGTTGCGAATCAAGGCGTTCTTGATCTTGTCTGCGCCGGCTGCTGTATTTCGTGTTGTCGCTCTTATCGCCGCCTGGACTTCCTCTCTCGTGATCGGCCTGTCCATTGCAGGATTGTCCGCCCCTTGGTACTCCCCGTCGTAGCCCTGGGGGTTGTCCTTTCCGTAGCATTTGATGCGGACTGCTTCTAGCAGTTCTTCGTCTGTTCCGTCGTACTGGTGGACCAATTTCTGAATTGCCTTGCACTTTCTGTTTTTGTCTTGGTTGGGTCCATGAGGGCCTTTAGTATGCGCCACGTGTTGGCCGTGCTCAGCGTGCCGTTCAGTGAGCTGCTGAACTGCTGCCATCCCTGCCTGGCCAGTTGTGTTGCGTACTCCTCTGCCTTTATCGTGATTTCCGCGATCCTCTTTTTGAGTTTTTTATTTAGCTTTTGCTTTTTCCAGCGTTTGCTGAGCCCGCGTCTTGCCTCCCATAGCCCGAGCAGCCGCTTGTCCACCTCCGGTACTTGTTCTGTTCTATCTATTTCTTTCGTATAGAGTTCTTGTATTTGTTTCAGTTGTTGGCCCCACTCCTCCACGGAAGTGATTTCCCCTTTTAGTTGTTCGCAGTGTTTTCGGAAGGCGTCCCAGTTGGTAAGGTGGGCCGTTCCGATCTTCTTCTTTACGTTGGCTGCTTCAATTGTCGTTCATAGTATGTAGTGGTCACTGCCTAGGTCTTCCAGCAGATTTTCCCACTCGGCCTGCTTTGTTCCTTTAGTGTAGGTGAGGTCAGGGCAGGTATCTGGACTCACACTGTTACCTCGCCTAGTCGGTTGATTTTCGTCCGTCAGGAGGTCACAGTTTATGCTTTCCGCCGCCACGCACATCTGTTTCCCCTTTCTCTCTGTTTTTTGGTATCCCCAGCTCGCGCTTCTTGCGTTGAAGTCATCCGCGATTACTAAAGTGTTCGTCTTGGCTAGTTTATTTGCTTCCGAAAAGAGCTTGCTGAAATCGCCACCCTTTTGTTTTGGGGGGCTTCAAAGGTTGAGGGTCGCCGGAGAAGGGGTAGGCAGCGAACGCGATGGTTAGATGGCATTCTCGAGGCATTGCAGATGAAGCTATATGATGTTAAGAAGATAGTGAGAGACCGGAAAGCGTGGCGTGACATGGTCCATAGGGTCACGAAGAGTCGGACACGACTGAACGCCTGAACTGAACTGAAAGGTTAACTACGAAGGTGCTCTTTGCCTTGTGCTTCTTTTTGGGTATAATTTCTGTTATTATATGTTCTATCTGTGTGCCCTCAATCTCTTTGTGTGCTATGGTGACCAGCTTATTGCTGATGAGGGTAGCGACGCGTCCGTTTTCCTGACATGTGTATCCCTTCAGGGTGGGTGTGGTGTTAGTCTCCTGTAGCATGATGATGTCTGGAGGTGTGTGTCTGGTATTGATGAACTGCTGGAGGAGTCCCTGCTTGCGCCGGTATCCCCTGCAGTTCCACTGCCATATATCTAATTGGTTCTGTCCTGCCATGTTGCGTCACTGCCTTTTCCACTTTGGTTTTCTGCCCCGAATCTTCTTTCATTAAAAAGCCTGTCTCTGGCGTCGTTTGTGGTTTTTTGTGTGTTTTGGCTTTTAACGTATGTTCGGAAATTTTGATCTTGTAGCGCTACTTTCTGCTGCAATTGCATCAGTTGGTTTTGCATCATACTCATAAAATTTTCCAATTTGCTCTCTAAGATTTGTGGTTGTTGTGTGTGCTGCTCCAAGGGCTGTTCCGGCGCTTGCGGGGCCGGGTTCATTATTCGCGGGGGCGCACCCTGTCTCTGGAGCTGCATTTCCTTTATGAGGTCATCTATTCTTTTTTTAAGTTTCCGCGTTTCCTCGCGGCAGAGTTCGAGCTCCTTTTTCAGTGCCCTATTCTCCTCAGCGAGTTTCTTTTCATTGTTTGTTTGATTTTGTTGTCCCGAGTTAAAAGTTAAATTGGTTCACAGGAAGGGAAAGACGCAGTAACTGTCACACTTGCTCTGTGGACACCCGAACCGCGCCGTAAGGGAAGGGAGGAAGGTGGGAATGAAAGTGGAAAGAGAGAAAGAGGAGCCGTAGTGGAGGGCTACGGAGTAATTTCGACCACCTGGGGATCTTTAACGTGCGCTGACATCGCACAGCACACGACGCCTCTTCGTTTCAAAAGTGAATTGGGGGGGCCTGCTCCCCAGCTCACCTTCACTCCACCTTTCTTCTGTTGTTGCTTTTGTTGTCCCGGGTCTCCGCTTTGCTTTACCAAGGGTGGGTAGGACTCGTCTCTGGTCCGACTCTGGCCCCGGCTCTGGCTCCACGACCGGCTTCTGGACGGGCTCGCCTCATCCCGGGCCTGGCTCCCGGTCCGCTCCGAGCTGAACCACCTTGGTCCACGTCCTCCCTTTCGGTTCCGCCTCCGGCTTTGTCGCTGTGTGGGCCCGCCTCGTGTGGGTCCTCCTCGCAGCTCTTCGGCCGCCTTGAGCCGGTGCTTGCGCTCCCTCGTGCCGGCTGCGTGATCGCCTCCGCAGACCAGGCACTTGGTTGTGCACGAGTGTCCTTCCATTGGATTCTGCGTTCCGCAGAGTCTGCAGGCCTTGCTTCCCGGGTTGGGGCAGACGTCCGATCTGTGTCCTTGTTGACAGCAGATATAGCAAATCTGCCGCGTCGGGCGGTATGGGTAGCACCACATCTCTCCTCCATAGCATAGTACTCGTCTTGGTGTGGTGGGTCCGTCAAACGTGATGACGGCTGAACTTGACTTTCCAAGCATCCGGGGGCTGTGGATCTTGACTCCCTGCGTCCGCACCCTTAGGTTGGCTTTGAGTTCGGCAGATGATGTCCCCGGTTCTATACCGTGGATCACGCCTCTCTGAGTGCCTTCGGGGGCTGCTACGTAGGCGTTGACTTCATACGCTCTGTTGTCAAACGTAAGATGGGTAATACGTCTTATGTTCTGGGCCGTATCTTCATCGTCTGTGCTGACTATGATGATGTTCGAACCGTTTCGTAGTCTTATAATTATGTCTTCGCTCTTGCACTTTGCACCGGTCGCTGCGACAACGGGTCGGGCGACTTGATGGGTTCGTAGCGATCGTATCACGAGGCCCCTCGGTCTCAGCATCACCTTGAAGTCGTCTTTCGGGAGCGGCGGCAATCTTGGGCCTGGCCGGCGCGCCGCTTCCTTCTTGTCTTGCTTCAGCGCAGCTGGCGTTCCAGCTGCCGTCGAGGCGCCCCCCGGCGTTTTCGCGCCTAATTCCGCTTGGGCGGGTGGCGGGAGATCTCCGGGGTTTTTCCGTTCCTTGCGGGGTTTCCTCTTGCGTTTCGATCTGGCTAATTCCCAATTTTGGTCGTCTTCCTGCTCGATTTCGCTCTGCGAGCCCTGCGGGCCCAACATGGCGACCTTGTTTGGCGCGAAAATCGCCGCGTTTCCCGCCTCAGCCGCTTGCCGAGTGCTGACGTGGCAATCTTCTGAAATCTTTTGGTGATGCTTCTGATGTCCTCTCAGTGTTGGGTCGGTTGTCGAGGTAGAGGGCCGTCTCCATCGCCGTCGTCGCTCGTGACGAGGCCGGAGAGTCCTCGAACGCCCGTTGTCGCGCTAGGCCTAACGAGGCTTAGCTCGCACCCCGCCGCTCGGCAAACGCAAAGTCCGGTAGAAAACCCAAAAATGGGCCCACCTCTTCGAATTTGCTGTCCAAGTGGTCCGCTTCTGTTCCTCTTCAAGCTCCAACAAGAATTTTGGAGATCCGTTGAGATGATCGGGCCTGGCTGTATCTATGATCACGTGAATTGGTCGCCATCTTGAATCTGAGAGCGACAGAGAAACGGACATGGAGGAAGGAAAAACTAGGACGGAGCATGACGTCGCGCGGCCAACCTTCGCAAGCCAAGTGCCGATGAAGCCGCTTCTTACCCCGTTTTTTCGCTCTCCTAGTTAGGCCCTATGTTTTGATGTCGGTGCGTTTTAGTGCTGTGTGGGCTGCTGGGTGATGCGCGAGCGGCGGACCCCGCGCTACTCGCGCGGCGCTGATTCGCACATGCGCGCGGTAGTAGAATACGTAAGGGCCGACTCGCTCTCTTTTATCTTTTATGACTAGGCTTCACGGATATTGCCGCACGCTCCCTCCTAGTTTTTCCTTCCTCCGTGGAAACGGACTAGAAAGTGGCAAATGTATGCAGTAAGAGCCAACGCATTTACTATAGACGCTGAGAACAACGGAAGGCGTTCGTGAACTCAAGAATGCATACAAGGGTTTTTCAATGCCGTTGTGTTTGATAATGTATTCATTAGAACTTGCGAAAATCGCAACTCTCATAAAGTTCGCAAAGGAACATTCGAGATAGCTCTCTCCAATTTCGCTTATAGTGATATTTGATTGATTTTGTGTTTTTGTGCTAGCCTTATTCATTGCTCAGGGACGTGGATATAAAATAGACTATTACGTTCTAAAACTAGATCTTAACTCGCCACTTTGGTAGTGGTATAGCAGTTATTATGGACTCCGCAAACTAGAGAGAGAAGTGGGTGGTGATAATAGTTCAACCTCGGGAATTCAGGCGCTAACACACGAAAAAAAGATAGGGGCATTTGTTGACTTTATTTCAGTATGTTAGGAAAACTACCAGTAGCGGCGTTACATACATTTAATTTGTTTTCCTTTTCTAGTTTATCACCGTTTCGCTTGAAAGTATTGGTTCTGCTACTATAACACAGAATTTTGGGAAAGTATGCAGTGTATGTTTGTCGTCAATAACGCATAACTTAGCAAGAGCCAGCTCCACATATCAATGAGCAGTTTCTCTCTGGACCTGTCGTTTCGAATTTTCTTTGTGCTGTTATCTCATAACAACTGCAAAGACTGCGCAGGTTGACATTCGTGAAAACTCCCGAGTATCGCAAGACAGTCGGGACCACTTTATGTGCGATTACTGCGACCATAACTTATTACGGTCGAGTCTTTTTGAGGCTCTGCAAGAACATTCAGACTTGGTTGTTATGGGCGGTAGCTGCAGAATCGTTTCGGAGCTTCAAGCAAGCTTTATGTGATTTATCTCCAACAAGTAATTCATGCTTGATACTACGTTTAGTTTCATTAGTTAACAAAAATAGTGTGTCGCGTCTTAAATTTTCTTATCAAATAATTAACGAATTTTACAAAGTAGATTTTGCAAACATTATTTCGCTTTCATCAGCGTATGCTATGAGGCAACGTAATAATTCGACAATAATCCCCTTTTCGCTCATATAATAACACCTTTAAGTACTATTCCCGGAAAGTCTTGCTGACGGGCATTTACTGACCGTCGACCAATTTCTTCAGCAATCCTTGAAAATATTTGAATGTCATCTGTAGGTCTTCTGTAAGTTCTTGTCAAGGCATGTGTTACTGCCCTCGATACTATCTTGTTTTTCCACTGTTGAAACATGTCATTGTTTATATTTACCCTGCTCCCGTGAATTGCATTCTTTGTTTATTTACTCCCATCCTGCTTAAATCCCTCCACAGGATTGCAGTATGTGTAAATATATAAATGAAAATAAAGATTATCAAACGCGGATTTAGAAACAAATCTGACCCTAAAAATCACGAAGCATAAATTAAGAAAGACGAAGAAGTGAGCCTGACAGGGGATCTGTTAGCGAACAGCATTGGCCTATACATTCACGATGTGTGCTCCAGACGCGATCAGCTGCCACGCGCATGTTCATGACAGTGTAGGTCGATCATTTTCATTGATTTGAGGGGTCCCTTTCAGGGGAACTTTCTGTTTCGCTCATGAATCGCATCAGATACAAGTTAACCATGGGACTCTACTAGAACTACTTCGAGTCGTTCTGCGGACCAATCACTGGAGCCCAAAGAAAAGAAAAAAAACAGAAACTTCTAAAAAAAGTGGAGCGCTGACCTCATCTCTTTCACGGAATGTCCTTAGGACAAGACCCTCTTGCTCTTCGTCCACGAAAGCATACAGCGAAACGGCGTTCATGACCAAACGCTGACGTCAGCAATGCTGAAAAGTCTCTTTAATGCGTGATGTTTACAGGCGCCGTGTATGGGTGCAGCTTGCGTGACTTGTTCTAAAGAGCTTGAGGTCGTGGGCGGGGCATTAATTACTCGGCGGATTTTTGTTTAGCGTCAAAGCAGTGTTATTGAACGCGTTATTCATTACCACTATTCGTAATCAGCATTGCTGAAGGTCTTCTCTAGCCTCCCGACTGGCCATCCCCTGACGCCGCCGCCGTCGGTCCAACAGGAACTTTTTTTGCGGATTAGCTCGCAGTGGCCGGAACCCGGTGGTCAGATGAAAAGGACCTCGTCTAATAGTATACATCCGGGCCGCCACGTCTATTGTTTAAGCTCCTGTAGTTTTTATCCTATCAGTAACCAGCCAACCCTGACATGCACGCTAACCATAAACAGCACCTCTTACACCGCATATATGCCACTCGAAACGTGCTGGCTTGCAAATGCTTCAAAAACGAGCTTTTCAATTTATTGTTCGGAGCCGGACAAGGAGAAAGAAACCAGCAAGCAAGCAAACGAAACCTTCGAGGTTCGCCGACGAACCATGAATAAGAGCAACTATACGCAACTGAACAGTAATGTTTTGTAGCATTACAGTACATGCCACATCGTCCGTGAATAAAGCGTTGGGGCTATGTCCAGAAATGGAAGGATGAAGGCACTGAATCTTTCGATACAATGCGTACAGCACGTTGAACAAGAACTACTGGTCTGTGTCAGTCATGGGCAGTATCGAAGATGCATGTATCTTCGATACTATCTTTAGATACATTTTGTGTATCAGTGTTAGGTATCGTGTGCTGAAAATGAAATTATCGGAGTATCGGTATCGAAAATACATTTTTTAATGTATCGTGTATTTTGAAGATACTCAATACTAAAGAAAACTTCAAATATTGAAACCTATGTGAGACTTTGGGTTGACGGCGCTCGCTGGGACGGTAGTACAGGCCCTGAGACAGTTTGGCTTGTAGTACCACTTGAGTTCGTTACAAATGCCCCGGCCCCTCACCGTCAGCCACATTTCCAGATTCCCTTTCTTTAAATCTGAAGGAGGCAATGGTAAATAGATGCTCACGAGATGCCTTACTTTTAAGCACCGAGTGCGTACCAAGAAACTGCTTAGCCTTTAACAGACACACAGATAAATATGAACAAAGCGGAAACGCAAGGCGAACACGCAGTAGGAATCACGAACACTACTTTACCCGCTCTTCCCGCCCTTTGGCATCCGCCCCTGTCTCTGCGGCGCTTGATTCTCGTCAAGCAGTTCCCTCAGTGTGCTGTCGGATAGAGTAACTTATGCACAACCCAAAACTCCTGGGTTCCGCATGCCGGATCTGCTTGGCGGCAAGAACACAAGCTTCTAAGGCCTCAGTCCACCACGATGCAGTCGGCTAACCACGTTCTTGTAGTTAAGGCGTTTGACGGAAAACAAATCCATCCTTTATAACTGCACAGGCAACAGGTTTCCACTAGAATTTCGTTTCTGGAAAAAATATTACGTGTATAATTTTATGAAATGTACCACATAAAAGCTATGAGTGCAAATTTTCAGCCCAGTTCGAATAACAAATTATGCATTGTCAAACAATTTTTTTTGCAAAAACATTTGAGCAAACACTGAATAATACTTGTAAAGATATCTCTATCATAAAAAAAACAAAAACTAATTTTTGAACTATGCGAATTGATTGACACCATATTAGTCACTTTATGTTAAAAAAAATACTTCTATCTTTTATCTACAACCAGACGACGTTTTCCAGCGACCCTAGTGAACCTCGAGTGTCCTAACTACATCCAGGATACGCGAGTACACAAAGAGAAGTTTATTGACTTCCAAACTGATAGAGCACGATACATTGACAATGTGAACCACAATATACATACACTTATATGTAAAGGATACCGAATAATGTGCCAATACAATACAGATGTTTTAAGTCACTTTACATTAACAGTCTTATCTTCGTATCAGAGTCTGCTTATCCTTTATACAATTTCAATCAATTGGTACAAAAAAGGGATATACAATAATAATGGGAGAACCACTCAAATCTCTCCATCCCAATGCACTAGAAGGGGAAAGGGAAAAAAAAGGGGGGGGGGGATGTACATGCATACATGTTATGATCCAACGCGCGTTACATGTGGTCATCAATACAACAATGTCGGCATCGTTAGCCCATTTGGTCTCACAACAAAGAACCGTGTGTGCCAACGCTGCAGAAACCGCGCCTCCCCGTCTAGTTCGAGCCGCTCTGACAGGTATTCCCAGAGCAGGAGGCGCAGGCTCTGCAGCGCCGGGTACATGGCTCGTACTGGCTGCCTGCGTGCTTCCGCCAGTAACGATGCTTGAGTAAACAACGTGGCTATGGTTCAATTTTGCACGCTGATAAAAGGCATCTTCATCGAATGCAACACTACGGTGTGCTCATGGCTTTTCTGATTTGCGCCGACTTTAGTACGCCACCGCCGCGCTCTTTCCGGACTAAATAACGTTCAGCCACTTTGTTTTTCTTGTTTTCCTTCTAGCTTTTAACAATATGCAGACCTTCAAAAGTTTGTTATCGCACTAATGGCAAAATAACTAGCAATAAAACACGATAGAAACGCACGCAGGTTGCACCTTTGTATTTGGTGTATAGTCAAGTGCTCACAGGTCGGTTCGCATGAAGAGCTTTAGTTTAAAGAAATATTTCGCTAGGCTGCTTGCGAAGTCAATTGCTTAATTGTAACCATGGCTTCAATTTAATGGGAAGTTCTGACAAGGACAGCTGCCCATGCAATAACTCCGTGCTGGCGTATTCGTTAGCCCTTTCAGAAAAACTACGCTATAGGAATGCTCTAAACAGTCCAGAAAAACACGGTAAAATTTTCTAATGCCGCTAATTGTATTACCACTTTTATTATGTTAGGATATCAGTGATGTATCGAAGTATCGACGATACAGTACCGATTATCTGCATCAAAAGTCGATTTCGATCCTGTATCTTGTATCGGCATCGGAAATACAACTTTTCAGGGTATCGAGTAGCAGTATCGTTTTCGAAGTATCTTGCCCAGCCCTGGTCTGTGTCGACAGCTACCCGACCCCCTTCCCTGTTTTCAAAATTTTAAGGATGCATCTAGGACTTCATGCTGATTCTTATGCCTCCTTAAACCGCAATAGTCAGAAACCCACATCAAAACACACAGGCATCCCCCACTTGTCCCTCAATCAATCAACCAATCAGTCAATCAATCAGTCAATCAATCAATCAATCAATCAATCAATCAATCTATCGATCGATCGACAGATCACTAAGTCAATCAATTAATCAGTCGAAATATTTAATACTGAACATTCACCTCGAGCACCTGTTAATCGAAGCCTTCAGGAAGCCTATGACTGTACAGCGAGAAAAACATGCTACAAGTAAATCAAGTATATAAGCAAACAATGTGTTGCCTTTTGTGTGGTTTTGCCGGTGAGTGATTTCTTAATAAACATATCTACTAGTAATCGGTATTTTATATAGGCTAAGTCAATGATAGCAGGGCTTGAGTGACTTCTCGTAAAACGTATCTCTCTTATATATAGAGGAGATGCGGCTAAAGTGTAATTGTGGAGTTAAAACAACGACGTACTTCTTGTTACGCTCGCGTCCTACGCAACGTAAGAACCTCCACTCCTAATGATGTTTGGTGCACACAATTTTTTTTTTTTTTGTGGGGGGGGGGGGGGGGGGGGGGGGGGGGGTTGGTTTACAGAAAAAGAAAGGCGCAGTATCTGTCACACTTGTGTCTGAGGACACCTGAACCGCGCCGTAAGGGAAGGTAGGAAGGAGGGAGTGAAAGTGGAAAGAGAGAAAGGGGAGCCGTAGTGGAGGGCCCAGCACACAATCCGAGTCCGTTTACACTGGTCGCCTCGAAGCAATTTACTCGTAAAGAAGTCCAAACTGAAAAAACTGGGGCATACACTTACCTGTTATTTTTCAGCCGAAAGCAGTAACATAAAAAAATTATTCTTATTCGTTAGGGCAGGGGTGAAAAAAATATATACGCATTGGTTTCGTCTTGGTTATTCGGACGCTAATGTGAGCAAATACGAACTAGATGCTGTTGACATGGTCTTGGTTTGATCAACGAAATAAGAAGCCGTTCTTCGACATATGTGCAGAATAGTATTGCCATTAACTTTGGTGTCACGTCTTTGACATTTTCTTTTGAATTCAACTGGCTATTTGCTTCAACTACCTACAAAGTTGTTCCCACGTCGTCCAGCACTTATGTTTCTTCTTGCATTTCCGTCCCTGATTCCGTCTTTTTAACTAGGTGTAATGTAGACAACGTTTATTCTGTTTAGCTTTCCTTCAGTTATAATCGAAGGAAATCTCATGGTGAATCGATTGTCTATCGAAGTGCTACATCGCGACACTGAGCATTTAAAGAGCATTTTGCTTATGATCCTCAGTACTATAATTACTGCACAAAGTTCTACGCGCCGGTCTGAAGAAAGAACATTGGTTGCTCTGTATAAAAAGGAGTCTAAACACAAAATCCAAAGCTATCGAGTAGCTTCAATTTTGTCAGAAAATGCCTTGATTGTAAAAAAAAAAAAAAAAAAAATTGCTATTGCATAGTTCCCTTTTTTTTTTTTTTTTTCTGGTCCACAATGTGCTTGTCGCTCTCACGAAACCAGATTGGTTTCACAAGCGGTCATGGCACACAACATGCTTTATAAGAGTATGCAATTTTCTGAATCGCGCGGTTCATCAGAGCAAGCTCGCCTGTTCTCTATCCTTAGACGTAAAGAAGGATTTAAATTAATCGATCCCAGTAGTGTACTTTCCAAGTTGCATGCCCATGGATTCCGTGACCTCTGTCCAGTGTTTTATAACCGACTAGTTACCCAACCATCAGCGATCAGTATCACTTGTAAAAATAACAAGCCAGTCTATTAAGGTAATTAAGGATGCACCGCGGGATTATACATTGGCTTCACTTTTGTTCAACGGTTATCTAAATGGTGTAAGCAATTTTGTTTGTTATTGTCGTGCGTTTGACTATGGCGATGATAAACATCTTGCGTCACAAGTCGTGTCACTGAGTACGCCATCGCTACAGCCAGCCTTCAAAAAGACTGTCAAAATGCTGTAAAATGGTCTTGCTCCAATTTAATATCTGTCAACAAAACTAAAACAGCTTGTACGTCTTCGCCACTATCAAAACCAGATTCTACACACTATCCCTGTATGCTTGTATAGGCCTACGTGCCGTAATCGTAACTGTCTAGCCATGGGACGTAGAACAACGGGAAAATACTTAAGTGGGCCATTTGATTACATTATGTCAAAGAACAACCATGCACAATACATTTGTCAAAAAAAAAAGCGTAAATTTGCCTTTCAGAACTCTATTAAATCACATCGCACGTTTTGTTTTGTACGCAAGCAGATTGGTCGCGCCTTGGTACATGGTGATCTTCGTTTGGCTTTTCTTTTTCGTGTTTACTTCCGAGGTAGTTTATTAAAGAAAATAATTTATTGTGGTTTAAAAAGTATTTTAACTTTTGTGAGCTACGGTTTGTCTCTTTACCGTAAAGTGAGCTTTTATGTATTAAAATGTCCTACTTTGATCTAGTATTCACTGAAGCTATTGTTCTTGGATACACGTCAGCTACGTTCGCGCGAACAATATTCATTGCCGAAAATTCGCACCAAATACGGTGAGCATACCCGCTCTTGCTACGTTCCAAAAATATTAAATGAACCTCCCAACAATACTTTCTCCTTGAAGACAATTACAGCACAGAAATCATCGTTTATTTGTTTGTTTTTTGTGCCTATGCAACACTTTTTTCCGTGCACTTCTTTGTATTACTTCGTATTTAGTACATGTTTCTGTGAATATAAAACTAGGCAGCTATTGTTCACCCTCTCTTGTGCCGCTTTCTGCTGAGCACTGCCACTCAGGCCAACCACTGGCTTTGGCAGGTCCCGAAGTCGTGATCGTGAGATACGATAATGAAAGCTAATGTTTTACAAAGTGCGACGTAATCGGCAGATTCGTGCAACCTTCGGACGCGGGTGTTGCCGTTGTGCCTCGTAGGTTCTTCCTGTGGTATGCGGTTGGAAAGTACCGTCGTCTGGCTCAGGAAGGCTGGGTCGTGCAGACGAGGTTTCGTGTAGGAAATGCATTCCTTGGAGATTTTACCATCCACGCTCACGCATTGCGGTGATTTGCACCTATAAGCGACACTTGGCCATGCCCTTACGTCGATCAGAGTCATTTTCGGTAGTGAGCATGATGAGATTCTCCTTTTAGGCCCTTGCGGTCCCGCTGCTCAATGTGGCAGGGACAGAGACCCTTCACTACTGTTTGCTCATTTTCCAACGGCTGCAGCTTCGTTTCTGAACTGGCACGATTCAAGCAAATACTGCCAAGCGTGAATGAGATACGCTTGGGTAACTTACGAAATGGGTCCTATGAAGAGCATTCACTTTAAAAAAGAAATAAATGCGAAATGTTTTCTCGCTTTTTAACCCCGTGTGTCTGCTCTGAGCGACTACTGCTATCGTATGACCAAAGGATGATGACCCAGAACGAATCAATGATCCGAGCTGTAATCACTGCAGTGCGCATACATTTCCACCTATTTGCATATTTCATCGTTGCTGTGAGAGCGTTTTGATATCGAGCTTTCTCGACTAGGCTATTGGAAAAAAAAAAAGCAATAACGCAAAGTTTGCCAGCGTTATTTTCACTTACACACTACTGGGAATCTGCGGGAGTCAATAAACCTCGGGCAGAAACTTCGTTGAAATTCGATGCTGACATATGAGGCTTTATTTTTTTTGCTGCAGATGACACTCTACAGATGCGAAGGAAAATGTGTACTTGTGAAGCGCTTCAGTCATCGTCGGTTTGCTGACCTCTATGCCATAAATGTTCGAAATGATAGGCTTAGCGTTTCCAGCTCTATCAGGACAGATAGGGTAAGCTCACGCGAATCGACGTATATTAAAGGGATAAAACTGACATTCAACAAAATCCGCCTCTCTACTGACAAGGTTTGTTTCATAACCATTAAAATTACATAATATACACGCTGGGTGCGACGAATTCGTGGCCTAAAATGCTTCAATGTAATTTCGTCCTATTCAAGAGTTTAGGATGAGTTTCTGTCACCTGATAGATTGGCACCCACTGCAGTTTTGATATAGTAACATTCTGATTTTCATGTTACATAACTTCAAAACTCCAATTGCGTTACCTTTCTGGTACTTTAGCATTAGAGCTCTCTGTCCGAGGAGAGACTTTATTTGCATGTGTTTTTTGCTTGTCGTGTGGAACAGCGACACTCATCTCGGTGTCACTGGTTTGCGTGATGCCAGGACACCACATGTCATGGAGAAATCGCCAGTAATTGGCGACCCGAAATGATCATTTCAGATGCGAATATGGAATAAGAATCAACCTCCTGCAGTGCTTTTAGACGCCATATCAGGCACACTATACCCCTAGGCTACTCAGGTACCCTCATATGGCTTGGTTAAAGTCGGGTTTTATGTGCTTGGTTGTCGCCTCCCCTATAGCGCCATATCCTTTAATAATACGGAGCTTAACTATCCCCAATATCTTTTTTACCAAGGCGAGAGCTTTTCTACAGGCTCATGGTGAATATCTCGCGTCTGTGAGATGTGTCCGTGGGATGTGTCAGTGATATTCTGCGAGATTTCACGAGATGTGTCAGCGGGACGTCGCAATAGATTCTCACGTTGACACAACTTCTCATTTCGGGAAGTAAGGCCTTCATTCTTGCGTGTCGAAGAGAAGGGTTCTGAGATGCCGATGTTTCTGATGAAGAAGCCAAAGAAAAGACATTGTAACAAGTACACAGACAAACAAGATAGAGGAAGAAAAGGAGAAGGAGGAAAGGCTTTCGCCATTAAGCTCTTAAGCAAAGATAAGTGTATTCCTTTAATTTTTGCCTTTTTTCTTTTGATTCATTTATCTTCCTTCCGCCTTTCCTTTCATTTTTCCCTCTAGGTTCTTCGTTTCCATGCCAGCAGGTAAAAAGGTTCACTGCAGTTGCAGCAAGGGGTCTGAAAGTGCTACACGTTTCGAAAAGATACACATACGAGGAGGGGCTCCTTCCGAAGTTTTATCGTTATTTCTTCCTTGATTACTTAGTATGAAGGGCCCGCGTATAAACACAGATCGGTAAAAAAAAAAAAAGAAAGCGCGCAACTTGAGTTGTTGGATGAAGATCATTAATCCAATTTCACCGCTGGAATATGCGCCGGCAATCACAAACTCACTTCCGGCATTTCTTGTTCTACAGTATATATATTTATTTACTTGATCGTAGCCAATATATTCGAGGTCCTCGGCAAGATCCGAAGCATCGGCGGCGGGAATACGATGTAGACGAAGACACAAGAGCCTAAAACGAAGGTGTACGGAAATAAGTTGTGAACTGTTCAAACCAACTTCGCGCCACAGAGCCGGACGTTCTTAACGAAGCATTCAAAAGTGCTCCCCCGCACCCTTCAGCAACATGGCCGCATATTCAAAGCGCCGAATTCGAGAGCGAATGTGTGGCCCCTAGTCTCAGAGTTCCTAATCATCTGTGATTGTAACAAGCAGATAATAAATAAATGCAAGCTAAGAAAAAGAACTGGCGTGGCCCTGGAGTTTATAGGAAAGGATACAACGCGTGGGCAAACTTTATCTCAGAAGCCGCCGTAAAAGCGGAAGGGAAAAAAAGCGCAAATAAGTAAGCCGCAACGAGCCCGGTTTTACGTTACGTCTTAGACTCGTGCGTAAGACCGCCCCCCAGAGGCTTCAGAATCAACCTCGATGGCAGCCATTTCTGTCAGCTGAATGCGCCGGAAATGAAGTTCGTCTGCTACGTTTGTCTTCTGCGTCCTCACCGTCGCTTCATTGGGCGCTGCAGTAGCGTAGCAGGCGTGACAGACGTGACGTCTGTTGCCTCCTTCGATGTCGCCGACGCTGACTGGACACGTGCGGGGTCTTTATATTTTTATTGTCTCCTCACAAACTCAGTGCTTTGAGGCCGGCTGGATTAAAGCGCCCCCGGCTGAACGACTTCACGCTGATTTGACGAGAGACCCGCCAGGGGGGAAAAAAGAGAACGAAATTGAAAACGAAAGTGGCTGCAGTAAGCCTTGCTAGATCGCCGGCAATAGATTAGGATCAAAAGGCGGCAGACTTGCCGCCATTATTGCCGGCGTTGGTGCTTACAGGAGTCAATGATGAGTTTGCTCGCCGAAAGCAAGCTAGCTCGCTTTAACAATGCTTTTTTTTACGACACAATTGCAATAAAACTGGCGCGCGCTGTGACCTCTGCTAGCGAAACACGCGGCACATCTAATGAAGCGTTAAGTCAAAGCAGAAGGTCGTAAAACGGCCGAGTAGTATGTAGCGCGCTACTTCGATGCAGTTTGACAACACGACACTTGATTTCTTGCTTCGCATGCCAAGTTTAAAAAAAAAAAAGACAGGAGAAAAAATAAAGGCAGGGAACAAAATAATGCTTAGTTATGTGCATTCTATTGAAATTTGTACAGAATCGTGGTCCAACCACTTTTTTGGGGTCGCAGCCGGTTTATGTAGGCTGAGTCGCACCGATTTGCATAGTGTCAATAAAAGCTATACCGCCAGAACGATAACGAAAAACGTAAAAATCAAGCGACATAGATGTAATCCAGGGTTCGCTGTATAATCCGCTTCTATGCTCCAATCTTCTTTATGCGTGCGTGCGTGCGTGCGTG
>JAJIZL010125824.1:0-77105 GCA_023969395.1 Amblyomma maculatum | reverse complement strand
TATATATATATCTGTATTAAGTCAGTGCTTGTCTGTGTCCACTCGCTCGTCCTGTCTTCGCTCATGCGCTATTTTTCCCCCTTTTAGTATTCCATTCCGCCCTCTGCTACGCCTGCCTCCTTGCGGAATACTCTCTTTCAGTCATATGAACTATCGAGGGTATGCAATCCGTACTGCATGGTTCACCCATTTCCATCCAACTTTACTTATGCATCCCTATGAGCTTTCTCTTTAGAATCAACTCACTTTGAGAGCATGTCGTTCTCAAATTTCCCCCTTTCATAATGCCTTGCTGTATTATAACTGAATGAATGAATGAATCTTGTTGATTCTAGTTAGGTTATTATTTTCTCGCGTCTTCCTAATAATTTCAGCTGCCACCACCCACCCTCTTAGCATACCATCATACCGTCATGATGCGATGACGGTAGTCCGTCAGTCAGGAAGATCGCGAAAGGCTTCCAAATGAAACTCTTTATTTGGCTCACTTGCACCCTCTAAGAAAGTAGACAATTCGGCAGCGGCGAAAGCAACGAGCGCGCTTGGCGGTCGTCGAGGGCGCAACGCCCGCCACTCTCAGCTGGGTGCAATTTAAGCATGACGGAAGTTTACAGATAAGGCATAAAAAACAACCGCAATGACTTTGATGAACATCTCGATGAACATAAAAGCAGTTGCACGCGTTCTCCGGTCATGCCAGATAAATCCTACTGCCTCTTGCTTGATTACCAAAGTGATAAAGACGTCAAACGTTACTTTGAGCTCGAGTAGACAACCTTATTAAAAACATTCATGCCCTATTTTTTTTTTTGTTATATACCTCTTTGCAATGATAGGATGTTACGCAATGATTAAACGAAATGGTAGGGCATTACGAAATCATTCAATGAAATGGTATGGTATTATGAAATGATTCAATGAAATGACGAAATGGTTCGGTATTATGAAATGATTTGACGAAATGACGAAATGATGAAATGGTAGGGCATTAGACGGAATGACGAATTGGTAGGATATTACAAATTGATTCGACGCCATGACGAAACGGTAGGGTGTTACGAAATGATTCGACGAATGACGAAATGATTTCATAAAATGGTAGAGTATTACGAAATGATTCGAATTTTCGCCAGTGTTTCAAAGCTTCAGATCTGCAGGTATGTACTAGCAGGATCCAACTGTGACATGCTTAACTGCTAAAGGCGTCGGCGCTGGGTCGACGACTGCGACAGCTAATGGGCTTTTTAGTAGGAGCGAAGTGAGGACCAGAGATAAATATTCACTGAGCACTGCATTGCGGAGGGAGCTGACAACTAACTATAGGGCAGAAAGAAGACGCGTAAAAGGCGTATGCTCGGACCATTAAGCTACCAACACACGCGGCTTTATAGGAGTCTTTAACGCATTAGACTTTTCGTTCGACGAGAAACAATGCTTTTATGAGGCGATGATTCCCATTAGTTGCAAGGGCCTGCAATGTCACACCCCTCACTGAGGATAAGATGATGTGAGGTGACGTCATGGCAAAAGTACATTGTGACCTCCAAGGAAGCAAATTAAATGGATTTCGACGGGAGTAAAATTAATTATTTATTAGAGATGATCGAACAATAGCCCCTTGGGTAGCGAAGCGACCGGGCTACCTTTCATTGTGTACGCGTATGCTTGTACAGCAGCCGTAACGGAAGACAGTGGGGTTTATACAGAGGGACTTCACACACGAGGAAACCCGCACGCTTCTGCCATCAGTTTCTATTGGGGTTACGAATGCGTGCTGGAATGTTTTATCTTTACCTTTTAGTGTCCGGAAATAATGAGAGAAAGAATAAAATGACGGGCTTTTTTTTTTTTTTTTTCGCGCACCAGGCCCGCATTCCAAAGAGACCAAATAACAGTTATGGCTTTCCCGGGCTTGTGAAATGGACGCTGGAGTTAAACAATCCTTGAGAAAAGATATTCAACTGCACTTTGCTAGAAATACTTTCGTTTTTTTTTCTCTCACTGAGATGTCCGATTGTGTTGCCTAACATATTAACAAACAAGACAACAAAAACGCACACCGAAAGAGATGACAAAATGCGAACTTAATAAACTGTCCAGCCAGGACAGGACTAAATGCTGTTTCGTGAATCATTTTTGCGAAATAAGTGCAGAAGTAGACGATACTTTATGCAAGAAAGCATAAAATAAATTTCTCTGCGTCTCTTTCTTGCAAGTATATCGACTCCCGTCTCATTAAGCCATGATACATAAGCACTTACCTATAATGTCTGAAACACAGTTTCCCATGCATTCGCATATAGTATTCAAATGCGTTTAAATTACGACGCGCCTCAGAAAATCTAATTATATTCAGGCAGCACGTCACCTGATTGGAGCTAGCACACTGACACGATTAAAAGGCGCGAAAAATCAGACTCCGCTACTGTGGATACTGAAATTTGGCTCCGGTTCTTCTGACGTCATCATTTCGGTCTAAATCAGTAGGCCGCTCAGACATCGGCGTCGAAAAAGCATGAAAGAAATGGAGGGATGAGAGAAAGGGAAGTCCGAGTTGGGGAGGCAGTGTCGAATGCACGCAGGACGATGACGTCAAAGCGTGTGGGTCCCCTTAACGGCGTTTTCGCCTCTCTCGTACGTGTCATCTCGGGCTGACGCTGGCTGGGAGGGCACTACGACAATAAAGCTACTGTTCTCTTCTTGCACGCGATTTCGCGTTTCGAAACTTGGAGAGAGGGCACTGATATCTCCCCTCGCCCACCCCCAACCCACGTTCTCCATCCCCCTCTCCCCTCACTCCCCGTGTTCTCTTCTATTTTTTTTCCTTACTACCCAGAAAGCTCGTTCATCATCGGAGAATATTTTGTGTACTGTCCGATGGGGTGACCTTTTGGCAACCGTTGCTGTTTGGTTAGGTCGCGCACTATTGCGGATTGCGGGTGAGAATTTAACACGCCTACATGCCATTCAGCCAGTTGCCACAATAAAGAATATATTGACTTGGCACCAGTGAACGAGGGATAGCACCAATAAAACAGGCAGACAAACAAGCGAAGTATTATACTAAATATCTTACAAGCAATCAAAAGAACAAGCACATCTCGCAGGCAAATAAACTGAGAAACGAATAAAAAATCAACAACAAGTATGCGTCAAGAGGAAATGTTCTAATTATTGTTTGGCTGTCTTCGCGCACATTTCAGCGAGAGTGAAGAGCAAGTATTAACGAAGTGTTCTGACGTTTAAAAAAAAAGTGAAAAGGTGGCACATGCTTGCACTTGTTGACGTATTCATAGTGTGTTGCGCATCTCCAGAGTCGTAAATATGGCAAAAGAACGATATTTTAGCGATTAGTATGTGATTTCTGCGTTATTATGTGTGACGAGCGCACGTTTTGCTGTTATCTAACTATAATTTTCCGTGGCTTACAACATCCGGAGACATTTTCAAATTTAGCAGAGAAATAACGATTACATTATCACAAATCTATATTACCGAAAAAAATATGGGCCCAGTATAGTCATGTGTAATATATGTTACAAAAGCTATAGATCATTTATTACACTTTACTTCCGAAACGTGTTCTTGTAATTTTTATGCTTGCATATCATTGTCCGAATTAAAAAAAAAAACTAATGTTATTTGTGTTCGATACCAAAGCCTATTTTTAGTCGCACTATTTTTTTTTTCACGTGCGTTTTTTAAAGAATGCTTATTGCTTCCGAGCATAAAGGGGATAGGTAATCATAGATGAAAGAAAAGGATGACTAAATAAAATTATAAATAAATACCGGTCAACATAACTCGAGAAATCAGCATAGATGGGGTCAGTGCGTCCAAGCAGGGCATGAGTTTCCTAATGTTCTGTAAGGCATCCTGCGCCGCCATGAGCCAGATTCTCTTAGACTCTGTACGAACAGGGGGACGATATCGGTCTTAATGTGTGAAAGGGGCAGGCTTTTTCCATGCCTATTTTAAGGCTTTCTTCTCTCGCCCATGGCATCTGCGCATGATGTCAAATAATTTCATTTGATTGGCAAATATTACTAAGCTGCAGTAGGCCTCGTGACGCCTCTCTGGAGGGCTGCACTTTGTTACGTTGCAGTGTATAGAGTTACACTGCGCTGAGTTCCACTATATTAGTACGTTTTGTGGCCCAGTCGGTGGCGCGTTGCATAATTTACATGCAGCATGAATTGTAAAGTCCATGCATACATGGACTCGACAGAGTCGGGTCGAGTAAGCCTGTCGAGTAAAAAAATCAGTTGTCGGGTTCATATATACGCAGTCGGGTCGAGTAAAATAGTCGGCGGAGCGGGTCGCGTTAACTCGCTTGCAGGGGGTAGGCTAACTCGCTTGAATTGCTTGTCTAAAATCATGTCGACGCTGTCGAGTCAGGAAGTCGAGTTATTGGAAATTCTGAAATGAAAAAGTCGCCGGAGAGGCGAGGAGCGTCAGCGCAGTTGAACGCTTTTTAGCCCTCACCAATGATAAAAAACAATAACCGAAGCTCTCGATAGTAAAAGACAACGGAATCAAATACGAGCAAGAAACTTGCACAATAACTTCGAATGTCGTCGCTACATGCTGCTGCGATACTTAGTCGCTAGAAAGCGAGTTCATGTAGACCCCAACCGGGTCGAGTAATAGGGACCTCGCTTACTCGACGCTGACTCGACCCAGTACTGTCGAGTCCATGTATACAGGGCTTAAGATATTTTCCAACTGCGTTGCAGACTACTGCTTTCCGAACACTGTACGCAGTTTTTTTTTATGTGTTTTATTTCATATCCCTAATTTGGGAAGTGTTGTGCATTTGCTTTAGTTGTTCTGAAGTGAGAAATCTCTGCGAAAAGACAAGAATTATGGAAAGAATGAGAGCCTGTACAGAGTCGGCAGACCTTGCGTGCTTCATGGTGTGTAAGTTCTACAGCCTAAGTGACAAACTGTAACAACTTATGCAGAAACAGCAACTTTCCGAGGGAGCGTTCAAGTTGTTTGCTTTCTCTAAATAAACTTCCTGCTCCTAGTTACCACAGAGCTCCCCAAGTTTCTCGCCGTTCGACTGGAAGTTACCTCTGGTTTGAACACGTATGTACTTAGCTAAATATACGGCATAAAACGTTTACACATATTTCCAAGCGCATTGATATTTGTTGCGCATAACGTGGAGAAAGGTCATCGTGAAATAACTGTCATACCTTATGTCTTTATTATTTTTTTTTTCGTTCATGGAAACACCCAAAGGTGAGAAATGTATTTTGATTTATGCTGACAAATAAAAATATTTCCCCAAGTCTGAAGATCATATGGTACTCAACTTACCGCAATATACGACACTGCGCAGAGCTCTTGTGACTAGAAGTGACAAAAGAGAAGACAAGTGTCTTATCTTCTCTTGTGTATGTTTTCAGATATTAGGCTGTAGTTACGCACTATTACGAACCAACTAGCTCATATTCACATGAGACTAAAAGTGGTTACGTACAAGCTTTTTTTAGCCTCTGTAATCATTCAGTTCAGTTCAGTCGTTCAGTCGTGTCCGACTCTTCGTGACCCTATGGAACATATCACGCCACGCTTTCCGGTCTCTCACTATCTTCCTAACATCACATAACTCTAATCATACCTACTGTCTTTTCTCCACGCCGTTTTGTAAACTGAAGTAATATTATTAGAGAAAATAAAGCTGACTACAACATTGACCGAGGTACACTAATTATTTTATCGGCGAATATCTCGTTCATACTCGCAATATTCGGTACATTTCGATTATGCATGCCGGAGTTCCGTCATGTCTGGGTGGCGATAAGTAGGCAAGAGCGCCAAAACAAGGACAGAAAAGTGCCTGACGAGAAACCAACCAGATGTGAACAGCGGTGGAGCATTAAAGTCTGCATGGTAAAAGAGAATTTCTTTTCCCACACAGAGCATTGCAAGAGTGTTGAAGCATATAGCTTGACGCCACCCAAGATGCTGTGAGGCTAAAAGCGAGTTAACTTACCGAATCCAGACGCGGGCAGACGCACGTTGATAACTAGAACGAGTCCTTTAAGAAACGAAAAATACATACAGAGCAAATAGTTACACTGCCGGAACACGCAACAAATAAGTCCAGACACGCGCGCACGCCACACAAAAATAAATATAAAAAGGGTAGCGGAGACGAACAGGACATACTAACTACGTAACACTGTCACTTCGTCCAGTGGAAGTGGCCATGAGCCGACAAGGAGCCCAAAAGATGAAAAGTAAATGAAAGAAAAAAAAAAACGGTCGGAAGTCATTGGGCAAAAAAGAGGGAAAAGCACAAAAAAATAAAGAAGAATAAAAAATAAGGAAGGAGAAAGGAAGCTTGGAAAATGGGGAAAGAAAGGGAAGAACGGAACAGAAAGAAAACGGGCGCCGAGCGTTTTAGTGCCGCGGAGAGTGCGGTAGAAAAGGAAAAGAGAGAGAAGCGTGGAAGCAAGAAGGGAAGGGGCTGGGGAAAGGAGGCCACGTGACCGCCGCCCCTCCTTCCCGGCGGACTACAAAAGTGGCCGCCGGATCCGATGGGGAGTCAGTCCCAGGGGACAGCGGCCTTTCTTGCCCAGTGTTGCGTTGTGATCTCCGCGGCCACCTACGAGCCCCACCTTCATTCCCTACTAGGGACGTCCCAGAGACAGCAACCCGCTCCCCACAAGCCCGACTTCGCCCAAAGGTGCGTAGCCGAGTCGCACTTGTTGCTCGCCTCTGAAATGTTAAAGAAGGTTAATAAAAGGCATTTAAGCTAGAATATTTGTAGGCCAAGGAAATTAGTTGTTATCGTTAGAACTGGATGATATTACTCCCATTGCAGTTGTGACGTGATCAAAATATTAAAGCCTTACAATATATTTACACAGCGCAAAAAGAGAAGTGGAGAGAAAAATTGTCGTGGATATCTTTTGGTAAAGCCTCCTTAAAAAAAATAACATGCGCAGTTGGGCAGTTAGTGCAAATTACAATGTCATTAAAAACTTCTATACGTTCTAGACTAGCAATAATAGATTATTGCAATTGCACTCTTTCAATGAGCCGCGAAATTTCAAACACCACATAAAAGAATGCAACCGGGTTTTCAAAAATGCGCACAGCCAGTTTAGGCGGATATATCGGCAGGCAAGCATGCAATAGCGCACTAATTACTACGAAGAATAAAAAAGGACAATCCCTAGTGGATCGCAGTATCTGTAAATAATTATTTCTACGAACGCGAACAGAAGCCTACGCTCCCTAGCGGTGCACATGTTCTCTCCTCCCGAGTGGTACCACTGATGATTACATCTGCGTTGACATAAGTTCTCGCATGAACGAATTCCTCGTACAATGAACTTGTGGCGAGGAGGTTTGATCGCGCTTCTTGTATATCGCATTCCGGCGTGCTGATGGTCACCTATGACAAAACATTGAGCCAGGCAGACCAAAATATTTTAGTCAATAAACCTTCGAAAAGCACTAAACTGTAGATAAAGCTGGGAACTGGAAAGCCGGTGGATTCCCGGCGGAACTGCTGATTGAACCTCATCTCATCCCTTTACCAGCTGGAGGGCTCAGATCACTGCGGTTTTCCTAAGAGCGCACGCCCTAGGCTGGCACGTCCAAAGCCAGATTAGTCATTATGAGTAGAGACTGGTTTGTCTTCTTACATAGCGGGCGATTATTATAATTAGGCAAAGCGCGGTGTTATGGCTATAAGGAAAACTATGCAAATTGGCGAAAACTTTGTCCTTATATGGAGCAAGAAACAGGTTCCATCGCAATCGCTTTATAAAGTAAATGAACCAGGATAACTAGAACACAGCAAGACCAGCCTTAATCGATCGACACTTAGGAAATGTTGTTAGTCTGATGTACTTTAGGAAGTTCCCTGTGTGTAGTATATTTCAATTTTTTTTTTAGTTTCACATCACCTGTGCACTAAGCTTGACGCTGCTAATATTTTCTAAACGTGATTGGGGCCGAGTCATAGTTATGCGGGAACTATTTCTTCCTTTCCATTGTTTTTGGTCCTGACTGGAATGGTAGATTAACTACAAACAATTTTAACTTTTGGTCGAACGACTTCATGGGTTGAGCTGATTTAATGGTAGTGGTTTCTCTTTTTTTTTCGTTTCCTTTAACATTTCGCTATAACATACATGTAAAAGAACAAAATCAATTGCGAGATCACTGGAGGTGCATATAGCTCTGGTTGGCATATTTCCAAGCATCTCTCGTAAAGGTTTCGAGAGAAATGGAAGTGAGGAACTGGCGGTAGCGTTTTGTTTCTGGTGCCTTTGTAGATCACGGCGAAAAGCGTTCTGTGTCTCCGAACACCCCATAGAGTGGGGAACTGAAATAGGTGTAATTCCCTAACTTGACTCTCATTCTTATATTGCTGCCTAGCATTAGTAATGAAAAACAAAAGAACAACACTTCGAAACTACGTTAGGATTACCGTCTCCAGCTCGTCGGCCATTGAAGCAACCCCCGTTAGTAACGTCGGATACTCAGTGTTGAAAGAAGACCTTTGATTTAATGCGGATGATTCTTTTGCAATCGTACAATACGTCACGGCCACAACACTGGCTAAAGCCCGAACCACGAAACGCTATGGCGAAATGAAAAGGTGTAATTCTTGCAACCTGGACAATCCACAGGAAAAAAAAAAAAAATAAGACACCCCCTACAACTGTACCAGTTTTAATCCACAATAAGGGACAATTTTAGTCCTTTGTACAGCTCAGGAACGATGCATTGGTTTCAATATAGTCATGGTTCAGTCGAACGTCGAAAGGGCAAACACATCCATCCCTCAACGTCGGCAACTTCAGTTCCAGCAGAGTGTTTGCAAGTTCATAGAAATCAAGAAAGTCAAGGAACATTTAAGGGGACGCTTGAACTTGTTCTTAATAGTAAACGCAATAGCACCCTCATTTCACGAATTTGTTGGCATTAAAGGACTGCATAGAGTATGAAAGTGTTGAAAGCTTTTAGTCGGTTTGGCTTCGAGGGAAGGGAAGGCGCAGTATCTGCATCATTTCTCGGCGGAAACCTGCAATTAAAATTCACGGCATTCCATTGGAGGTTCGCATGTCGTTGGTTCGAATCCTTATCGATAACTAGCCTCCAGCTTCACTAGCAAATAGATTCTGAACCGGAAGTGAAATAGTATGACGTCATACCGAACGCTGCGCAAAGAACGATTGCGTCACAACTTTCATACAAAATCATGAGCGTGTTTGTTTTTTGTTTGGCATGTTTTTTCCCAATTTTGTGTTACGGCGATGGCGACATCTTCTCGCCCGAACGAGCTTTCTAGTATATCGCGTAAAATGAATAGTGCAGCAGACGTTGTCATCACATGTTTGTGGCATAGGCTATATGTGAGCTAGCATTTCCCCAGACGAGCAGTGCTAATAATTTGAACACTACGGGGACGTTGCAATCAAATGCTAAATAAGATGTGGTCCTACCGGCGTTTTTTGACACGAGGAGCTAAGTAAACATTTCTTCAGTTGAGAACAAGAAACGCGCAAACGTTCGTGATCCTATGTTTGCGCAAGTAGAACTTCGTTATAAGCAGAAGAAGTAGCGCCGGTGTTCTGTCGCGTGGAGGAAAGCGCTCAAAGTTACTTTCGCAGCACCTCGTCGTCACGTTAAGGTCAGATCAGGGTCGACGGAGAGTTAACAAGACCATGAAAAATAAAATAATTACAAGTGCCGATTACAATTCTAGCACTGATTACAAAAGTTTGCCATTAAGCTCCAGCGCAATAATACATAGTGAGGCTCTTCCCAGAAAAAAGCTTACATGGCTTGCGATATGACTTAACTGCCAGTCTTAAAACGACTGGCGAAGTTCTTCTGGCTTCTTTTCTGGTAGTCTGTCGATGAAAAGAACAAAAATGTCCATTCAACAGATGCAGTCTGGCAATAATATATTTTTTGATCGCTTCAAGAGAACAAAACAAGGAACTAGTACTAGGATCTTCATGAAATTCAGCAACAACGGCACTACTGGCAGGGCAACTAAAAATTATGTCAGTCTAAACAGTGGAGACAGGAGCACCCCACGGGCAGAGACGTACTGGTTGTGTCTTATGCGCGAGCGAACAGAAATATTCATGCACAGAGGCTCTTAATATCAGCAAAAACCATCCTTCTATATATTGACTTTCGCACAAGTTTGAACACCGAATTTCATCATTGCCTTATCCCGTCCCCTGTATTTTCACCGGTTCCGTCCGTATAAGGCGTTGTGACGGCAATACTAACGTGGTCAACGCAGCCATTTCAGTTGCAAAATCTAGAAAAAAATTTCAAAAGCCGAAAAACCTGAAAAATAAGGGGGTGTGCATAACATCTCGATATGGAAGCTACCGTGTTATGCAAGAGCAAGTGGTTGAAAAAATAAAGCTAGCGCACACGCAAGAGAGCAAGCGTCGGTCAAAGAAGCCTAACACTGTGAAATTTATGACCGACATCGACAAAAGGCGTTCTGCACGCCTCGCCGGCGGTGGTGAGTGAATAGGACGACGGCGATATGGCCGCTGTACCGAGGGCGCACGACGTCTTTTACAGATGGTTTTCGCAACGACCCCTGTAAAGCTTGCTTTGCCGTTCTTTGACCAACTATGCGGGATGGCGCACTTGTCAGGGACGCCCGGATACAATGGCAGGATATGGTATGGTATGGTTAATTCTTTGAAGCTACATATGTACTGCGAGAGCCGCCATAGTGAAATACTCCGGATGGATATTGATCGCACTGACATCTTACTGCACACAGCCAATGAAGCACTGGGCAGATAAGATTTGACGCAGGAGAAAAGCTTGAACTATTTCTGCACCACAAAAAGAGAGGTCTGGGAAAATTTGTCTGGAGTAAATTAATCCGCCTTTAGAGGAATGATAATGACCACGTAGAGGGTCATCTATTCCTGAGGGGAACACGCGACCACCTGGCCGGGTGCCAATACGTCCGGTGCCACCGCGCATCAGAGCTAAGTGGCGCAGGCGTAGAAGGACGTGGAAGCGGTGGTTCTGTCGCCTCCTGCAGCCTTCGAGCTCTTTATCAGAGAACACGAAGCTTCACACCAAGGTCACTTCGTGTCTGTATCTTTTGCTCGTGTTCGTCACACGCTTGAGTGTTAACCGTAAGTGTAGATGAGCGCGTAATCTTCCCGATTATAGTAATAGTCTAAGCGATGTTTATTTTTTTTTTTTTCAAACACTCCTGCAACGTCTTTGCTGTTTGTCTTGGGAATATACTTTACGGGAATCTCGTTTTCTGGTCCTTTTTTTTTAATTCAAGAAAATGTTTACTCGCGTCGCCTTGAAAAAAACTGCACTTAGCAGATAGAGGCTGTGCAGTTTTTCGGAAATATTTGTAATTTGCTTAAAAATCTTCAACCTTCAAAACTTCGGCGACACCACTATCAGGCTATGGCTGCTGACCACCAACTAAGCTCACCAGGACTGTTAGCCGGTAAGATCTGGCTAAACTAGACTATTTTAAGGCAGCTTTATTATGGTAGGACTAGGGGGAATCCTCTAAACCGGAGTACGTTCTCAAATTACACGCTTATAAGTATTTCACTGATTGAAAAAAAAAAACGGTCACTCATACACTAATATTCATTATATTACTTTCCCTATTCAGTCCCTCTCTCGTTCGTTCATTGTGGTGCAGCCAGCTTTCCTGGTGAATCTGTCTGCGCCCCCCCCCCTCCCCTCCCCGACACACACACAACACACCAGCACCACCACCACGCCTCTTCTAGCTCTCTCCGCATTCCTCCTTTCTTCTGTTCTTTTGGTTCCAGGTACTACATTTATAATAACTGCCTACGGTGGAATCCTTACCAAATCTAAACTTTAGGCTGTTAAATGGATAGCAACTTAAAGGTGTTATTGTGTTACGCGACGAGCACTAACTAATACGTACAATGCGGGACCTGGCCTTACCAGTAGAGAGAGCGCTGATACCACCTCAGCCAGTCTCCCATAAGTTCATTTATCGCGTGCTTATTCGCAAAGAAATTTTTCTGGAAGACTACCAATGCCGGGCATCAGTAGAAATTAGAAATGTGCGCTTGTATGTTAGTGAGAGCGTCGGTGTTGAGGTTTATGTAAGTGAACCCTAGAAATTTGAACCTCGTATCTACCTCCCACCTCGCTCATTACTTCACTCCTTCACCTGAGAACGAAATAAATTCGCCAGGAATATAAGGTCCCGAGGTTCCTCTCTAGGACCTCGTCGTGAATGAACTGGAAAGGCCTCCCCTGTGCGTGTCAAAATTCGAGCTCGCAGCTGTGCGAAGTCGGTCATCGTTTTATATAAACGTCTGCCGAGGCATCCTGCATCTTCGTGGCCTGTGAGTTGTTTCGTAATTAATTTTTCACCCTGCACACTGGTGTCTCGAGCTTATTTTCTTCATTTTCAAGCAAAAAAGGAACGGACACCCGAAAACATTATGTTCGCGCCTCTTAAATAGCTTTCTCAGATAACTCTTTCTCCATCATCGCGTGCACGTGTAACATTTAGCATCATAGCAACCATCTCCACCATCTCCTGAACTAGAGGACAAAGGCCTCCCTCGATGACCTTCAATTAATCCTGTCTCGGGCCACTCACAGCCAGGACATTCCGGCAAGCCTCTTAATCCCATTAGTCAGTCTGATTCTGGGCTTTCCCTCTGATGTTCTTTTCTTTTTCTTTTTTTTTTTGCGCACCGTGACACATTTCCAGCGGCAACTGGTCATTTGTTGGGCCTGCAACAGATTCATGAAAGTCACAGCTCGAAATGTTCGGGGAGGAAACACTTGGTGACGGGGACACCAGCGAGCAGTCATACGTTGTTAGTGTTACGGTCAGCCCAAAGCGAGCCGAAGACACAAGGACCTAATCGAGATGGGTTGTACGTAATTGTTGGGACAGGACCGGAGCAAGGTAGACACCATGGACACCGTTGTCCACTTTGTTTTTCGTCCCAGCATTTAAGCGGGACCCATGTAGACGTACACCAGTTATCGGAGTTTGCACCTTTTCACTGTCGACCTTTGCTGCCTGTTGTGGGCTGCTGTAGCATTTGTTTATTCCCAGATGTCACACTATATTGAAGAGAAAGCGATAAGACAGGTAGAACTGAATCGTTGGGCAAACCAGCATATGGTGATGACATCCTAGCAGGAATAAAAAGGAGGAAATCTATACGGGCAAGGCATGTATTTAGGAGATAAAATCAGTGACTTTCTTTGGAAAGGAATCTATTACAAGGGAAGTCAACTGGTTCAAATGAAGGACAGGGTCAAGCTAGTGGATGAGATTGACAAGTATATATATGCCGGGAGGCGGTGGCCTCAGCTGACACAGGGCGGTGATAATTGGAGGTATAGGGAGAGGTCTTGGTCTGCAGTATACTTGAGCTCATGGTGGTGCTAATGATGATAATGAATTTAGAGTTGTGTACATCTAGCCTGAAATCCAAGTGGTTGACTCTCACTTTACTTACATGCTTCTATGTTTGACGAAACTGGCAGGCTTCTTATTCTAACAAATTAGCCGTTGCGACGTGGTAAAGTCTACCGCCTCTGCACCGCTGATAGGTTTCTCATTGCTCCGTGTGCATACCCTTTAGCCAGGCACTGAGACTGCGTTATATTTACGAACAAAAAGCTTACACACGTTGGAAACAATGCTATGTATGGTTCCCATGGATAATGATTATGAGGAGAAGGATGAGTTTGGGTTATTTTTGGGGTGGGATTACTGGACGGGTAATGAAGCCAAGCGCCAAAGTTCTCGGGAAGACAAGAAGACATGCAAACAAAGGGCATCCAAGCGTTTTGTTGTTCGTATTTCTTGTCGTCACACTTGTAAATAAGTGGTAACAAACATTGCAGGGTAATGTTTTCTAATTATCACCGCACGCTTACGGCAGTCACAAATACGAAGGGAGGAAGACATTGCGTCTACGCTGAATAAATATTAATTTGTTCCGAAATCTTCCCTATGTATGCAGAGGAGGAAAGCGTCAAAAGGATCAGTGAAAGGAAAAGCCAGTGACTAGGATGTTCACTGTCACAGAAGTAACGGGTACGCTGCGCTGTCTGGTGATGCTAGCCTGGAAACAAACCCTCCCTTTAGCTTGCGTTGTCACGGCCGTATCCTCGCCCCCAAGAAGTCGACTTAGGCGCAGTAAGTCACCTTACTTATCGAACATTTATAACATCCGGCCTGTGCGTCTTGTTCTGCCTGCTGCGAAACACGGGCTTCTTCGCTTCCGCTTCTTTACTAAACCACGGGTGGACTATGTCTGGCGTTACTAAACCATGGTGTGCTTGCGCCGCCGCCGAACAAGTTCGACCGTAACTGAACAAGTTTGTGAGCGACTTGAGAGACTCGTTACGTAGGAGAAGAAATTTCTCACTAACTCCATTTTTTCGCTAACACTCGTTTACTCCTTTCGACTGCGTATTTCTGTGAGTGCAAGTGGATACATGAGGATCCTTTCTATTAGCGATCCTTAGGCTTAAATGACACGGCGATCAGAAAGAGTAGTGCTTCTACGTCTCAGCAGATAATACTTAAGTTACTAGTTAATCCCGGTCTATTTCCTCGGCCAGTTCTTTTATTTTACCATGTATTGTTTCACTTGCAAAGGCCCATCGATTCTGGCCGCCCCTGCTGTCTCTTACAGAACTTTCTCTCTCTCTCTCTCTCTCTCTCTCTCTCTCTCTCTCTCTCTCTCTCATGACCTGATAGAACAAAAGAGCAAAGGACGGAAGCACATCGCGACATGTGCTCTGAACTAAGGGTCTAAACTCTTTTTCCGTCTGGATACTTGGGATTCGCTCCATTCATATTTTGCAGTAACAGCTGGTGTGTTCGGCCAGCCACGATGGACACGACTGTCGAAATGACTGATAAGGAGGAGAACCGTTATGCACGCCAAGTTGAAATTGTATTATTACACCTATTTTTGCTTCGTTTCCTAGTGTCATTCGATGGTTACAGCGAGGTGGAAAGGAGTAGGAAATAGGTCTCATGTTTGGTCTTGGGTGCCTATCGAAAGTCACGCATAAGTTTATCTTTCCCGACGAACGCCAGCAGTTAAGCGTATACTTGCATCTAAACACAAGTTTGTGAAGTAATTTTAGGAATCCGAGGGTGAATTCGCCACAGGTAGACACTGAATTTCTTCACACATATTTAAATTTGCGCGCACGTAAACGCCGCAAAGCAACGTCAGAATTAAAACGAGTACCAGGACAAGACTTGATTTAACTAAGATTGTAAAGTTTGAAAGAAAACAAAACCTCCAAAATGGACCAAACAAGAAAGCCAAACGTTCGTTACAAAAGCAAAAAGAAGAAAAAAAAGTAAACGACAACTATACACGACGCGCTTCCCAAATTGAATATTTTCTTTTGAAACGGATCAACAGCTTCCAGGAGCTGGAGAGCTTCAAAATCTCAGGCAATTCGAGAGTTTCCGCCGGCGCTGCATTAACACGCGTCCTCGATCCAGAACAGCAGGAGCAATAGCAGCGACAACACTACAATAGAAGAGGCACAGCTGTGAAGGGGAGCTGCCTCCGGCTGGTAATTGAGATAAACGCAGTTGGGATGCGCGCCTGCTGAGACAGAGATGCTCGCGCTGAAAGGGAGAGGGGACATAGCTGCACGAGGTCGGGATATTGCGTCATGAGACTTATGTTGGGACGAAAGGAGGAGAACGGACGACGAGTTAAGGGCATTGCAACCACAGGGGCGCAGCCGCGCTGAACGAGCGGACGAACTTCGCGATGAAAATAAAGGCACGGAGAAAAGCGAAGAAAGAATCAGACAAACAGCTGACGAAGGAAAGAACAATAGAACACAGGAATCCCACTACGGCGCCCATCCAGGATTGAGCAGGCAACGAACGGCGGACGTATAGCAACTGTAGGGGTACAGTGGTGTGTTGGAGATGAGAGAATTTGTCTTCGGGAAGAAAAACATACAAGGGAGCAAAGAAAGCCGACAAGAAGTGGAGCGGGCAAAGGCGCGTGTCTCAAGAAGTTGAACAGGGGGAGAGCAGAAAACCTTTGTTGCAATGAAAGGGAGAAGTTGAACAACCTTCATTCGCTTTTCTTCAGAGCTAAAGGTTCTTGCGCGTGGCGAGAAAGACGTACTGTCAGTATGAATCTCGAAGGTGTCGCGCTGGAACGTTGCCAGACTGAAGATGATGTTTTAGTTACGTGCAGACGTTCCGATATCGATCATAAGTGAAATCGTTTTGCCACGAGTGAAATATCAATCTGAGGGAATAGAGGGCGCAATACCTTAATCACTTCTCGGCAGGCGCCTGAACCGCGCATTCAGGGTAGACAGAAAGGTGCGAGCGAAATAAGGCAGAGAGGACGAGACCGGTGCCGTATTGAAGGGTTATGAAGAAGTTTTGAAATCCTGGGGTTTTAAGCGCGCGTTAACATTATGCCAAGCACGGTGCAATTTGCACTTGGAGAGCGTGGAAACGCGGATGTCGTGCAGCTAGGTTTGAAGTAGCATCCACAGGTTAAACTCAGGATCGCTGTACCCAGTGATACAACAGCGTATGCCCCATTAAGTGAGCGACACAGAAAAAGAAAAGATAGCTCATGGGAACTGTGTAGTACAACCTGGATTTCGCGGCAGCGAGAAACGATTATTAGCCCCTTGAAACTGACGATTACTTGTGCTTAAATAGCCCCAAAACAAGACGAACGCCAGAGCGTCTGTAACAAAAATTCCTGACTGGTCGAAAGAGGTCACATGGTTTGTGACATCAGGACCATCGCTAGGTCAGGTAGGATAACCTTGTGTCTTCGTTAATATATGTATCAATCGTGAAAGTTTGTAACCGAGTTTGCAGATGCTCTGGCAGCCGACTTGGCGAGCACTGATTGGATGAGGCAAGGGGAGGGGCAGTTATGACGTCACCTGCCCTTTGACATTTCCGAGTCGGCAAGAGCACTGACAGGGGTTTCGCAATCTTCATCCAAGCAGCGTTACAAAGTTCCTCTGGCGAAATAAAATCATCTCCGCCGAAAACAAAAATGCGGTAAAGCGAAACCGAACTATGCTCTACCTCTGTGCGACGTTGGATTGTCCATTGTAGCTATAACTTATGGGCCTTATGTTATGTCCTCATACCGCATATTATACCGACCGCAGCCACAAGTAAACTTACAGCAGTGCTTCTGGAAAATTAAGGCCACTAATTAGCATTACTAAGCAGCCCTCCTAAGGTAACATTATTATACTTTGGTCTACTAGTTAAGGTCACTAAGTAGTGTTACCATTGAGTACCCTTAATGAGGGTCAATAATTAGTAGATACCTGTAGTCAGTGCTTAGAAAGATGGCAATGCTACCACTTCAACTGTCAAAGAAGCCTCAGCGTCCCCCAAGTTTTTGGGTACAAGGTAGCCTCTAGGAACACACTTCTACTACATCCCTACGCCTTCTTCCTTCCTCTCTCCCACCTCCTTCCAGGCGCAGCATGTGGAGGCGGAAGTTATCGGTTACGACATCCGACGACAACGCCGTGCGCACGAGGAAAGCTGGAAGGACTGCCTTTGCCGACTCTTAAGAGAATAAGCAATGGAAGAAAGAATGGAGCTAGCACGTTCAGAATGAAAGGAGTAAGGACAGGTTGCCGAATGGCCAGTGCTGTGTAGCGGCGCGGCAGCTAGTCTGTATTTGACAGGTGCCTGCGCCCGATGCCAGTTCGCTTGTGCTCCAGTTTGGATTCTAATTCTACTAGACTGCACCCCGAAGCGCCAACGCCGGATAGGCTCGTACGCATGCTTGCTGCATTGTTCTTTATTTTTTTTTTCTCCTACCGGTGAAGTTTGCTGGGGGGAACAACCAAACAAGATATTCTATACTTCGACCTGCAATATATTTATGTCCTTTCCGATGTGCACAAGTTGGAGAAATCAGACTGCAATGGACGTTACAGGAGCATGAAGTGGGGGTGGGGGGGGGGGGGGGGGGGGAGCGAGGCTGTCAGCTTCCCGGAAGTTTTCCAGTTTGGTGGAGCTGAAAACTTCCTGGTCACTAACAAGAAGCGGTAAAAACAAGAGCCATTTGATTGAACGCAACAATTACTGGTTTTGGATACTGTTTAAAGCACACGCGGGAAAGGAGAGTAAGCAATACTGAAAGGGCGAAGGTAAAAGAAAGATGAGGATGGATACAACAAGATGAATGAAAGGAAACAGCTTGTCGTTTTCCAGGACGCAATCGTTCTTTTTTTCTTTTACGGTGGCTACGGAAGCATACAGGAAGGCTTTCGAATAACAAAGTTTTATGCAAATATGCGTTTGTCTAATTCGAACAAGAGCCCCCGCGTGCTTGTATCAATTTCAAAAATGCCTCGGAAAAACGTAAAGCCCGAATTCCCTATACCAAAGAGCACAATTGCGAAAACGTGCGTTTGTACGTAAGTGTTTCTTCATTTCCATTTCTCCAACACAAGACAGTACTCCGTACCCCGGATGCATGAGACATTAGAGTTCTTGAGTGACGTCAGCAAGGCGCTGGGGTCAATTTCCGCTACTCCTACGACAGAAGCTGTACAACAGTAAACCAAGATTCTGGTACGTGTCGCGGGAAGTGGAGAGTAATTGAGCGTATCGTCATTTTGTCCTCGTTGAAGCAGAAAATAAAAGCATAAAGCCTGAACGACTCCCGCGCAGAAATAAATCATTAAAGAAAATTTATATTCACCGATTCCCTGCTCGGCACGAGAGAAACGTCCTAGCACAGTAATCAATCTTTTGTGGATAGAGGACAGTATACACCCTTGACACACAAAATCAGGCTTAGAGAGTTTGGGACAGTTCAAGGAAACTTATCTCTTGACCTGGAAGCGGTAGGCGGCCACAACGTCCACTAATGCGGAGAGCTTTCAGACCCGAGAGGAAAATTAGTCCACGATCAGTTCCGTCTAAACGAGACAAAAAGAATAAAAGAATGTTAATAAAATGTCAAGGAAGATTTAGTTCTTCACAGCAGAAAGGGGGTTTTCTGTGCAAGGCAAGGAGTGGTTGTAAAGGTCCAAGGCTTCTCTACAGAGGACAACACGTCAGTTCGCAACTGAGTTATGTACGCCACAACTCCGTGAACGCTTTACAATAGCGCGCTAGCAAAAAGGAGCTGAAAATGGCTTTGTGAAGTTTGGAGCAAAATCAGAATTCCGTGACGTGCACTCTTCGATTAATCTTCGAAATATTCTTCAGAAACTTCCTTTATGCAGCAGTGCGGTTAAGCACCCCTTCGGAGACGTTGCTTCTATAGAGCTAGCGTAGGCGATGCCTCAATTACACGGAGCAGGTTTTTTTTTTTTTTGTTACTGTTTTTTTTTTTCAACGAATTTCATGGTAGGATTAGCACTTTGTTATGGGAGTTATTTAGAAGCATCACAGCTCTTATAGTGAACGGTCGACATGCTTTTGCGCATCCCAAAAATTGATACTATGTAGGGGTTGCTGCTGCCCACTGACGTGGTCTTTGGCCTGACAGTACTGCAGATACTTTTAAGCCTTCTTGACTGCCTAACGATCTTTTAGATAGCCTTCTACACTTCAGGGTTCGGATTTATGTTGTGCGCTTAACGAACACTCCCTTTTTCTCCGTCCAAGTTCTCTCTCTCTCTCTCTTTTTTTTTTTTATTAAACCTTATATTTCCCATTTAAGAGTACAGAGCTGCTCACATTTTTTTTTTCTTTTTATTAACACTCTCACTCCATATCGGGACATGGGCTGCGCTGAGACCCAGTTTGAACAGACTTACGAAATTCGAATAACTTCCTGTGTATCTGCCTCTCTGAAAACCTTTAGGGTGTTGTCTATACAGTTGTGTTTATTTCAAACTCGTAGCTTTTTTTATCGGAGAGTGCAATACCTAGCACTCATCAGTTCGACTTCAGACGAATATGACTCCTTTCATGTCGCAGATAAGGAAATTTTCACGCCACATAGTGACTGCAGCAAACAACAATTTACAAAAAACTGATCTCGGAGGGATCGAATTCGCCATTTCTTGCGGATAGTTTTTACTTCCGATACAAACGTTAGCTTTTATTGCCGCATTTCTACTGGCATCATCGAGAAGAAAAATTTATTCCATATTTCCTGCGTATAGAATTTATTACAAATTTCGCTTATTCGCACAGGCTGCAGAAATTTGGTGCGTTGGCGTTAAAAAAATATCATTGTTGGGTTTTATTTCTGAACTAATTAAATTTATTTCTTCTGGCCTAATGTCTCCAAAATATTTGTATTGATTCAAATAGTCAATGGTACCTGAGGGGGACAATAAATAACGCCTTCCCGTTCATTTGTGCTTTGGAAGCTTCCCAATAGCGGTTCCTCGCGAAATTTTCCTTAAAGAAAAGATATATCGACATCGCTTGAGCCATGCCATTATTTCGCACCATCACAACTGGGACTGACAATAGTCACACTCTTCGGAAGCACCCTGGAGTACGCGTATGCGATATCAGGCTGTATATCAATTTTAGACTCTTCCTCTGCGTTCGACAGCAGCGTTGGAAATCCAATTTATTCATCTCTCTCTTAGACATTCGCCTCTAGTAAAGCTTCAAGTTCCTCGTTGCATCACCGCGTAAAATTTTCAAGCTTATATGCCATCTATAGAAGTTTATTACTAGTTCCTTACCCTGTTTTTTTTTATACTTAGCTCTTTCTCCCTCGCAGAAAAAGCGAAGTAAAGGGCCGCTTTTGACACTGCAACAGCGACGCCACCTCCCACTGTAAAGGTCACTTCCAAGAAAACGCCTTCGTTATAGAAGTAAATGCCCCCGCAAGCACTTTCAGCTGTGTTTTTCTCGTGGCATTGGCGTGGGACTTCCCGTTAAGAGCAAATACGAAAAAGTATCTTCTCATTCCCTGCAGCGATGTGTATTCCGTCGTTCTTTCGGCCGAAAACACACATTTTTGTCCACCCGATCGGGTGGTTGCACTCGGCGCAAAAGAATAAGAGAAAACAGAAACGGTTGAGAAGAAGAAGCAAAATGTATAAGAAATAAAAGCTGTAGCTCTTTACTCGGCCTACGAAAACAAAGAAGGCTCAATCTGGGACACTTCGGGCTGTCGGTACCCTCGCTCGGATCCATTCTCTATTTCTTGGAACCGACCCGACACCCAAGGGCAAAGTGACGCTGAGAGCGATCCAAGAAACTTGAATTTCTGCGTTTCCAAATGGCACAGGGTTACGTCACATGCGCGCTGCATGCGTCTCCCACATCATCGTGTGATCCTTCACTGAGCGCGTACAGGCGAGTCCAAGGCGTTCTGGTTACGATAACGTGCCCTGTAAGCTATTATTCTTGACACCATATGTGCTCGCCCCCGCTGCTTTTGACAGCGAAATACCCCAAATATAAAAAAAAAAAAAGGAGGGCAGGAGAGAAAGAAAGAAAGAAAGAAGATGAAGAAATGGAGAGAAGCGTCATAGCCCCAGCGTATACGTAACTCCAGCTAAATTGAATTCATTTCTTTGCCGCACAACTCCTCTTTTGGGGCCTTTGTAAAGGCCGCGCGTGCACAAGTGTCATGCATTCTTTATATTGTTACACTATACCATTTCTCACATTTTATGCAACGCAGCAGGATCTGCGAATGCCGTTAAGAGGACGAGACGCAATTCGTCGTACGTCGTGAAAGGGCAGCAAATTTAATACAGTGGCGCGAGTGTAAGCTGGGTGTCAGAAGTTTAGAAGTCTCTTAAGGTCGGTCAAGATCTAGACTTCTGTAACGTCGAAGAGCTCTGCCGCAGAGGAGGAACCATTCCTAGCTGTATTGCGAGTGCAAATCTGTGTTTACTATTTAACTATACTGACTATTTATTTCCACTTGAAGCGTTGAATGTGTCACTGTAGACGTCTATAATACGTCTAGAAGACGTATAGAAAGAGTCTCTGTAGACGTCTATGTCAAACGGGCTTCACCGGTTCGTTGAAAGTGCACAAAGTCCGAAGACTGAAACTGAACTTCGTAGTGCATGGTTTCTTCCCAATAATAATTGGTAATAATTGGTTCACAGGAAAGGAAAGGCGCAGTATCTGTCGCACTTGTGCTGCGGACACCTGAACAGCGCCGTAAGGGAAGGGAGCAAGGTGGAAGATCAAAGCGGAAAGAGAGAAAGGGGTGCCGTAGTGGAGTGCTATCTTCGACCACCTGGGAATTTTTACATGCATTGACACCGATGGGGCTGGGGCAGGTAGGTCACCGCCGCTTGCGGCGGGGGCTGGCCTGCCACCGAATTTTTATCTGTTGTAGGCCGTCATTGCACCCGCCACCGCTTCGGTGGTGGACGACGGCTGATGTTGCGGCGCGCGTCTTTCTCTCGCTGTTTCTTTTATTTCTTCTCTATTTTCTCTTCTGTAAGCACGAGGCAGCGAAGGTGGCTCAGCTACAGAGCCAGTAGCAGGCCCGTGCATTTTCTTTTCCTTCTTGGTCATGAGCCTTTCCATTCAATAAAGGACATTCAATCAATCAATCCTACAGCCACAACAACAACAATATTGACACCTCACAGCACACGGACGCTTCTTCGTTTCGTCTTGCTGATAGGGTTTGGTAGCTGCGAATTCGAAGAGTAAGAGAGATATACAAATGGTATATTCTCTGTCTATAATAAACTGGGGGCAAAACAAACGCATTATCACAGTATTTTAAATTCTGCGCCTTTCTGAGTGGTCTACCGATGACCTTTGTTCAAGTAATTTTGAGGAAATAAATAGCCGGCCATTGATAGTTTTCTCGTATGCACAGCTACTTCCGTCTAGCTATTACCAACGAACGCCACGTACAGTGCGTCACGTGTTCGGTCATGTGATCGGGGGATCTCTGCTAACTATCGCCGCGATCACTTCGGTAGCAATCATAACAAAGCGAAGCGAAAAAAGCTGCGGGCTGCGAAAAGGACCTCATTTGCAAGTACGTAAAACGAGGCGTCATGCAATACTCGAAACCAGGCGATCACTGTAATGGAATACAAACTAACGGTTACCCTCGATTACATGTGGGAGCAGCTCCGCTTGTAAGCAGAACAGTAGTATATATGTCCGCATATCTTTCGGCAATGCCCAAACGTACGCGCGATAGAGCGTTCGCCCGAAAGTAAGCGTTGAATAAGACATTGCGACGAAGATCGCCGCTTCGCGGCGTCCGGCAGAAACAGCGTAAGGAAGAATTTGCATAAACACGACAAGAATATATTGAGGTAAAAACAAATAGTGCTCGTCAAGCGGTCCGAACAAACGAAAGGATCAGCAGGCATCGCGGACACGTCCCAAGGCTGACATACTATATGGCATAGATGAGGGGATATCCATTGCTGTACCGAGCCAAGACGAGCCTGCAGTCCTCGCTTCTTTGGTGCGCGGACACATTACTTATTCCATCTTCCGGATGGCGATGTGCCTTAGCACCGTATTTTATTCATAAACGGCCCGAATGATTTACTGCGAAGCGGGGATCGAAACAAGGGAGTTGTTTGCCGCTTTTCCATGTCCACGCTTTCAATGTTGAGCTTGGAAAAGTGTTTCAGTACGAGCAGCTACTTCAGTCCCGCTTTCCTATCCTGCTGCTGATCGTGGCGGAGCCGTTATAGTTCTCGGCTCGACAGAGCGTAGCCTTACATATTATGCGTGGTAGGGTAAAGGCAAGCCTGAAACAAGAAACACATATTTGTGAGACTTCATGCCCGAACAGCGATTTGTTAGCTATTCAATCTGTCTAGTTAGTAATTAACTAGTAAGTAGTCAGTGAGACTAAATAGTGCATTCCGAATCAAACACTGGTTAACTGCAGAATTTAAATTATAAAAGTTTATCCGAAATATTGCTCGCGTGTCGACCTTTGTCAAGCTTTTTTTTTTTTTTCTGGATTTTCGTCGGCGCGCCTAAAATCTTCACGATGTCAATAAAACTCAATAGAATTGTATTGAACGTCGCTGTAGGTCAGCTCGTCCTGATCTGAAGCTTCAATCCTAAACCACCACAAACATTTTGGAAGCAATCTCTACGACTATTAGCGTTCATCGCAGCTCTGTAGCGGTGTCGCACGAAAAGAGAATAATGTCAGCATTTTTCGGTTGCCAAAGGCGCTCGTTAATTATGGCCATCGACGCACTCAGGAAGTAATCAGTGGAGGGTTATTAGGGAAATTAGGCGGATCGTTTCACGTAGCCTTGTTCGGCTGAAGCTAATAATTATTTCCTCGTAAAAGCAGGCTCTGGTAGCTTTGCCTATGTGAAACATGAACAATGGTTTCAAGAGCGAAGCATGACGAATGCTCGGGCAGAAAGCAAATATCCATGTACACTTGGCCAAAAAGCTTAGGAAACCCATTTCGAAGACGTGTACTTAACCCGCCTTTTTGATAGAGTTTTTCAATTACGGGAGTAAAAAAACGTCCCATGGGCAAGAACATACGTTGTTAGCGAAGCGTCCTCTAAGTTCAGTGTTGAGACAATAATGGCTGGTTGTTCAGGCCTAGTGCTAAAGAAAACGCAGGCAAATTAAAACTAACAACTCACACAAAAATGCAGAGTGAAGTAATTGGATGCCATTTGTCGGTATTCGGTGCCTTATCAGGAACTGTTAAAACTATAGCTACTATCCAGAGCAACCATATAATGGTTACGCCATTTCTTACCAGACGCAGAAGCTGCCTCACACCTTTCATGAAAATCATCTCCAATTTTAGCGTAACACGTCATATTTATTCCCTGATATTAGATTTAAGTTGACACAACGTCAAAGACATTGTTGACTGTTGGTTTGTCGTGCAATATGATAACGAATTCGACCTCCGACCATACCCCCCACCCTTCGTCATGCCCTTCCTAGTTTGACAAAAGGAGCCTGGGCAAAGCAGTTGAGTGTGTTACTATCCTCGAAACAAGATAAAAGGAACTCTAAATGACATTTAAAACAGCTCACGCAATATGATTCCTTTTCATTCAGGACACAGAAGCGAGTAAACGGGTTGTGAGTTAAAGAAGTGAAATGTGCACTCCATGCGGCAGGAGAATGCACATTTTCCCTTTCCAGATTTGCAGATTTCTTCCGTAGCGTTTCTCTGTCTGAATTATACTTAAATATTTTATTTGCTTTTTTTTTAAATATCCTTCTTTCATTGATAACTAGCAGAACTAATTCCTAATTGACAAATTCTATATAATACAGTCTAAGTCAGAATCACGAATTCAATTCTTGCTCATGCACTGAACCCTATAGAACGAATAACCCACTGCTGGTATGTGCGATAAGTAAAGAGGCGAGAAGAAGAAGAAAGTCAACCGGGGTAAACAGAGCAACCCGACGTACCATACATCTACAGAGGCACAGAGAAAACGCAAGGTCGTCCAGTCTAGTGGCTTGCTCTAGTTCCACGCAAGCAGAACTGGACACGTAGCGATGTTTTCACTGCACTAGCTAAGCGATCGTATGCTAGCAAAGCGGAATACAGAAGTAATCGTAGCTTCTCGACGTTATTGACTAGAGTACGGCTCCGGCTGATATTGGCGCCGTGATTAGGCAGAGCTGAAGGACCGCTAGAGCCAGTCTCCGATTTTTCTTGCCGAACACGCAGCTCTCCACGCTTACAATAAACATGCTAATGAGAGGGAACGAGCTGAGGAAAAGCTAGCTCAGTTACTGCGCTCGAGGCAGAGAGTACATACCGGAGCGGTTTTGCACTGTGCTGTTTTCTTTTCTTTCTTTTTTTTTAACTTTTCGGGGTAGTATGCTGCCACTTCTACCGGCCCTGTTTGGGGTGAAAATACCCCCGAAATAAATAAATAATTACACATCAGTATGCGTCCCACTTCCCCTTGTGGAGTAAAATACAATATTTTATTGACTAGTTCCTGTTGGCAATCCTTGTTTGTTTGTTTGTTGTTTTTCAGCTAACACTTGCTACTAGAAATGTGAAACACGGGGAATATTTTAATTCAGCTAGTCCTGGCAGATGAGCTGATCAATGGCACAGTGAAAAGCTGTGAACATTTCACTGACGAGTCCCAGCTCGGCAACATGTCACGAAATCTCGGTACACACGAGCGTGTCTTTCTTTTCGCCTTCATCTTAATGCCCCTGCCGACGGCCGAAACTGACTGAACCCGTCGATTTAGGTTTTGATGCCGAACTCCACTCCAAGTGACACACAGCGCCTCTATGCATATGACATATACCTACAGTGGGGGACTGGCCAGGGTTCAGTGCAGGCGCAAGAACGGAATACATGATCCCTACATATATCAGGATACATGAGAACGCCGTCTTTTCCTCCGTGGCCAACTGCATCGAACAGGTTGATGACCCCAAGAAGGTACATTGATTCACAGCTTACAGGTATTATATAGCGTGAGGCTACGGACTATGTGCGTGTGAATAACATCTGCGAATACAAAACAAAAAAAAAAGGTTAACCCCGGGCTAGTTTTCTCACCGGATCATGATTACAGCGCAAAGACGACGAAGACAGAAATGAATTCGTGCGCTCATTCTGTCGCCCATGTCTTCATCGGGATGCAGCTTTTAGAATGCCATTTTCCTGTAAATGGAAGAGGTTGAGTGCCGATGCATCTCACACTGTGCAGCAGAGGATATCCCTCGAGTGACAACGGCCTTTCTCTTCTTTTTTTTTTTTTTTTTTGGAAGGTGGCGAGTAATCTCGCTGTAACAGTTGGATTATTAGCTGCCCGTGATTAGCTTGCCGCGAGCGAGGATTTATCCGAAAACAAACGTGACGGTATAAGAAAAAAACTCCAACTTTAAAACGCAGTATAAAATGACATAACAAAAACACTAGTCCATCAAATCTTTCCTCTCCTTCTCCCTGAAAAAAAAAAAAGATTAAATGGCAAAATTAATTAAAACTAAATGCAAAAGCAGAACAGCAAAGGTATGACTAAACATAACTTTCATATTTCGGTTCTAGAATGTCTCCGTGCTTTGAGCTTATTTATTTATTTATTCATTTGGCGGAAAAGTGGGGAGAGAAGGCGACACATCTGTTCAAGTGCTGTTGCTTCCTCTTTGTGCCGGTTCCTTCCGCAGCTTATTATTTCGTTTATTCCATAACACTCTCTCTTTTGTCACTGGGTCACGTTCTCTCGTCACTTCGCTCGCTCACTTGCTCTGCTCTTTTTCGCTCTTATAAAATTACTGAACCCACCTCGACCTTCAACACAAAAGCTTCCCCCGCGAAGAAAACACGAACTCGAAAGTAAGAGTTCGCTTCGGTCAAGAACAGCCAGAGTCAAGGGTGCCGGCACTAGGAAGGACAGTTCGCAGCTACGTAGGACGGTCACGTCTCAAGAAGTGGTCGACGTACGTCTACACGTTGCGCTCTCTATGGGCTGCAGCCAGTGAAATGACGTGGTCTGTGGGGCGCTGCGCGATTCGGTGCATCCTAATGCGCTCCAACTGTTCCCAAGGCGGGCTGGCTGTGCAGATTTGACTGGCTAAGCTGACTGACAATCACGGATAGTCAGCTGCGGCTGCAGCTCAGCGGGACGTGTAATCAGGAGCAAAAAGAAAATGCCGGTCAAGGTCACGTTCTAGTTCTCTGATTCGTTTCTTTAAACTGACGCTCAGAAGTATTTTGCGTCCAACATACTTCACTGCACTAGAGCCCCATCGTTACAAAACTGCAGCACAGTGCGGCTTAAGCATCAGTGCACGAACTCAACTCTTTCAAATACCGGGTCTGTGGAGCAAGGAATGTACCCCCCCCCCCTCCCCCCTTTCCGAACTCAGCGAGGAATTTTACCAGGCGGCGACGCTGAACAAAGGCAGAAAAGGGAATTCCCCTCATCTGGAACCGCGCTCGCCGCGTGCCTCGTGTTTTCAGAGAAGACAGCGGCAAGGCAGGAGAGACAAGGCGATCTTACGAGGTTGCAATGACACCGTTCGTTCCCGCTCAGGCTGGCCACCGAAGAAGCTTGCACTTTGTAGTTCACTTTCATAGTTGGATGCACCAGCGTGAAAGGTGCATCGAGGAGACCTAAGAGAAGACATTAAATATGCGTTCTCTGGACCTACGCAAAAGTTTGATTCACCAGCGAATGAATTTTCTTTTTTTTTTTTTTTTTCATGTGTGGCTTAACCCATGAAAGGGCGCTTTTTATTTAAAAAAAAAAAAAAGCCTGGGCCCAATTTTTGTGTATGACTTTTATTTGTGCTTTTTTGTTGTGGCCTGTATGAATTTAAAAAAGCGCGACGTCTTTCAACTCATGTTTAGTTAACTACATAAATACAGCAAGATACGTATTTACACCGGAGTTACAAATAGCCTCGTAGTGAACCAAACAGAACTTGGGAACAATTTCGCCTTTTGTAATACTAATCTAATATAAACAAAGCAAACAATTCTGAAGACTTTGCAGAACGCAGTACTGTATGCCTTCAAAATAGTTTTGAAGATGTGGTTACATGTATACACATTGGGAGTACTCTCCCTTCCATTGGTCGGTACGGTGTAGGACAGACGAGCTTCCTGGTGACGTCATAAAATGGGGATGTGTATTCCGATGCCAGCCTGGTCTGGCGCGAGGATGTATAGACATGAGAAATGTCTTGTATGAAGTATACAAATACATTACACGTAGAGCGCACATGTGGTTGGTATCATACAAACATTGCATAATATGTTTTTTTTTTTTTATGTATTCGGTGAGGCGTGTATTTGAGATGTGTGCAGTCCTTCTATACCAAAGAAATGAATGGACTTTATTAATCGACAAAGGGCACATTACGGTTAAATAAAATTAACATGTCAAAAGATGACCGGAAACTACACTGCAGTTTCGATTTTTTTTTTCAACTTTTACAGAGCGTAGAAGGGCAGCATATGCAGGTTCCAAATCTATATACGTATTTCCAAATAAATACTACTCGATTCGCGTGCAACTTTGGGTTAGAGAACCCGCGCATTTGCGGGCATCAATGAAAGTGCAGAGTCACATAAAAGAAATTTCGGATTTCCCCTGCGACCCTTTGATGTTTATAGAATCTTTCAGCGTTAGTCACTGACCGACCAACGAAAGCTGAGCCGGTTGACGCGTTCGACTGACACTCGGTTTTTCAAGCGGCACTATTGTGGTTCGCCTGTCTCGCATACCTTTCGGTGGCTTTGCTGGCGCGCGCTTCCGGGTACCGGAGCCGTTGCCTCGTTCCTAGGCCTCTGCTAACTTGAAAACGTCTGTTTTCGGCGACAGTACAGGCATTTTTGGCCCTGAGATGGGATAATTAATCGATTCAACCTGGCTTTATTTTGCACGCAGAGTCCCTTTAAAGTTAGAGACGCACGGACAGTGCAGGCATCATAACCATGGTAACCAGACTTGGATTCGGAGCTCTTTTGAACCAACCAGCATACCGAAGAAGCTTTGCAGCTCTATAGGCTGTTAGAAACAATGAACGGAACTAGCTAGACCTTGCGCGGGAGCAGCACCGTTATTGCCGCCATTTCGCGTTAGGTACTTTCGCAGATTCAAGCAGCGGGGAGGAAAGTGGCGGCTACTACCGGTCAGGGTGGGAAATTCCCTTTGAGCGGCAGCCCCCTTCTCCTCGCCCTCCACCTAGCCCTTTCCACTTGCCGCTTTATACTTTTCCGTTATTACTCTTTCACGGGTAAACGTAGCGGCGATACCTAAGAACCCAAACCAAAGAAAGTTATTTACGACGAAAAACGGTCTGCCTGAAGTCGAACGTCTGAGAAAAGTGATACGGGTTGTGTCGTTTCGGGCATCAGTTTCATCGTATCGTTTGCACAGTCATGTGGCGTTTCCACTCAGCGCCGATGCTCTATTGGCGTCGTTTACAGCAAGACTCAAGAGGCGGCAAAATGAAAAGGTTGAAAAGGGAAAGGAGTAGAATGAGCGTTCACTCTTAGCATTAATTCGCTGTATCAAGAACCGTAATTGGTCGCAGGATTGACCTTTAGTTGGTGTCGAGTTTGGTGTAAAATGCCAGACATTTCCAGACTGGAAACGCAGCCAAACAAGAAGAGTTATTAGAGAAAAGAGAGAGAGAGAGAGCAAATGAAACAGCGATCGCGTAGATGTATTCAGGTAATTTCGTTGCGTATGGACGTGAAATGCTTGGCGTGAGGCCGTGCTGATGCATGTAGGAAAGTAAAAAGGACCGAATGACGGCAAACCGATGACAGGAAGGTAAAAGAAACAAAGGGGAAAGAGAAGCAGACTGTTGCGTGCATGCATCTGTCATTCTGAGCTATACAATTGAACCTAAGCCCAAGCATAGCAACAGTATTGAATGGTGTTGCAGAAATCCTGGGTCTGCATGTATTGTACGATCTTATCACAAACACAGTGGTGCAAAACGGATCGCAGAAATAAAACGCTTTATTTCTTTTTATGTTAAGGTGCAATAACAATTTGGATGGCCTTATCGAATATGACATCAAGTAGCCAGCATTCTTGAGCTAACGCCACCGTATCATTTTCTAACTTCTAGAAATAAGGGCGCTCTCTAATGTCCGCGTCCGCCCTCGTACTGTACCCCATGCATCAAACGTGCACACTGTGAGGCAGGGATAAATGAATATCATGAAGATTCATTGATTTATAGGAAGGGAAAGGCGCGGTAACTATCACTTGTTTTCTGTGGACACCTCAACCGCGCCGTAAGGGAAGGGGGAGGTGAAAATGATGGAAGTGGAAAGAGATAAAGAGGAGCCGTAGTGGAGGACTACGGAGTAATTTCGACCACCTGGGGATCTTTAACGTGCACTGACATCACAAACCTGAATGACCAACGGGGCAACGATAGGATCGAAGGTACAGGACTCAAGGCTGCGTTGGTTTGATCATGTAAGCCTATGCAGGAAATTAGTGCTGGGCGCCGAAGAGAAGAAGGCATAACGACTATCAAAGAACAGATCTGCAGGAAAGGTGTAGAGAGACGCCTTTGAGGAAAGTTTTCATGCAGACAACTCAGGTGAGAGCAAAATGGAAGACACTCAAGAGAAAGGGTGCCCATCCTCCATAGTTATAAAAGCAGTTGCTCTATTTCGCAGTGTTCCGAAAGTGTTGTCTAAGTACTGAGTCTTCAGTTCGGCAACAATGAAGTGTTCAAGACAAAAAACAGCACGGTGATCAGCGGATGGCGGCTGCGGGCAAAGGCTCCAAGGACGGAATATATACTGCACCCGCCGGAGGCGGAGACCAATTTGGCCGACAACAGGCCGAACATGTTCCAGTTGCGCAAGAGGAAGGCACTGCAGGCAAGGAAAAAAAGACCGAGTAAAAATATAGCCGGAGAAAACTGCAGCGACTATAATGACAGGCGATAAAAGGAACATTACACGGATATATACCTCCCCCAGTACGTGGGCAAAACGCGCCGAAGACGAACCGTGCAATGCGTAAAGGAAAACGAAAGAGACCTTTCGAGGTCATGCCAGTGCTACGCTTACCTCTGTCCTTGGCCCTGTTGTCTTTTTTTTTTTTTCGAGCCTGCTCACGCGAAGGCAATAAAAGGCCTTCGGATGCATCTTACGTAACCCGCTATGCGGTCACTTAGAGGTGAGACTGAAGTTAAATGTATAAGGCTTGGCTCGTTGGATTTAGAATCCCAAAGCGGCTCAGCCTATGAAACACACTGTAGTGAAGGGCTCCGGATAGTTCCAACCACCTGCGGTTCTCTAACGTACACCTGTACACGGGAGTTTTGCTTTTCACCTCTATTGAAAATCGGCCGACGTGACCGAAATTGTATACCCTGTACGTAGCTTACTAGTCAAACGCCCTAACCATTCAATCATTACGGCGAGGCTACAAAAAAAAAATTATTAGCGGGAAAGCTAACGGAAGGGCAACAAGACAACAAGACACGTGGCCTCACACTATATCTAGGCAACCTTGATGCAACGGGTCATGTGAAACATAGGTGTCCCCACAGCGCCGTGGTTGTGCAGGGGTAAGGGCGCTCGAGGGATGTGCCCAAGGATGCGGGATCGAATCCCGGCCGCGGCGTTCGTTTTTCGATGGAGGCGAAAAGCTAGGCGCCCGTGTGCTGTGCGATGTCAGTGCACGTTAAAGAACCTCAGGTGGTCGAAATTTCCGGAGCCCTCCACTAAGGCGTCTCTCATGGCCTGAGTCGTTTCGAGGTGTTAAAGCCCATAACCGAAATTAAACCATAGATGTCCCCAACCACTTATACTGTAGCCCTGCATGTCTTACAAAACGGTCTCTAATTACATACGATTCGTTGACAGGAAAGATCAAACACGTTCAGCATATGTGTAAGACGTCACATCATATTTACTACTGAGCGCGCTAAGGTCGTCAGTTGCCTAAAATTTATTAGCTGGGTCGCTCATGGAGGTTGAGCTTATGTATCAGGATTGGAGGGTAAGGCTGAGTTACATAAATACGAAAACGAACAATAGAGCCGAATAAAAGGTCGAGAGCGGCAATAGTAGGGTACAAGAACCTTATTTAGAGTGTACAAATTCATGTGATGCAAGTTAATAGCGAGCAATGAATGAGAGACGCTTAAGTTGGCGCAAGAGGTGAAAATTAAAGATAATCAAGGAAGCCAGCGCGCGAGAAAGGACAAGCACAGGAGACCAAAAAAAAAGAAAAAGAAAAGCAATCGGCTAGAGGACTAGTAAAAGCTACGAAGAGAGCAGTATTCAAAACTAAATAAGGAAAAAGGGCCCAGAAACTGCGCGGCTGCAGTGGCACAGATGTGGCGAAGCGAGGCTGCTGGGACTGCGCAGCCAGCGTACAGCAGACCGGTATGCGTCTACGATATAGTACGTCTTCGCTATGATTAAAGCCCCTACTAGAAAGATTTAGCGAAGCGGATATGTATACCGGATTATCCAACGCCGGCTATGAAGGAAGTGGCCGCGGCATGGCCGGGTGGATGGGGCTACTGCGCATGCGTAGGAGGCGTCCGGTAAAACTGTAGACGACTGCGCCATAGTCCATCTCCGCTAGCTGAATCTCTTTATAAAATCTGCAGATGTCTTAGCGTTAGTGCTAACGTTATAGAGTCAAGGAGTGTGGTTGGTGCGGAAATAGTGCGTGTCTGTTGAATTGTTACCGTTACGCGCTGCGGTAGTGCGAAGAATTATGGCAACTTGTAGCTCACCAGAAATGTCTTAATACAACAGTAGTAGCAGCCCTGGAAAATCACTATAGTTAAAGACTGACCGTAAGCCCTGAAACAGAGCTTCGTATTGCATCAAGGCAGTTCCTGTGCAGTCTCTTTTCTCTCTCTCTCTCTCTCTCTTATGCATAAGCTCAGATTAGCTGCACTGCACACCGTTGTTTGTCCCCCTTCTTTACTTCGCACTCCTAGTAATGCTCATGAATCAATATCCGAGTCCTGACTGTGGCAAAGAGGCGACCTACAGTGTCCTCAGGGACTCCTCACTGCAATTCCCCTGCTCCATTCTCCTCGTCTTCAAAGGGCCGACGCTTCCTTGGCATTTTCGTTCAAAAGACCCTCGACCCATGCGCTCACATTCCTTTTTGCAACGCTCATTGGAAGTCGTGCCGCTTAAAAAAGAAGGAAAAAAAAAAAGGAACGCGTATCATATGGGCAGTGCAAGACCGTAGCAATCTCTTTCGTTTTTTTGCTTGATTATCACTTTCTTCTCTTTGACTGCGGGGCCACTTTCGGCGAGTAATTGTCGAAGAAGCCCGTTCGTTGGCTCGACCCCTGGACTATTTTTTGCCTCTCATAGAAGGATGCAGCCTAGTGAGTGAGTCAGGCAGCGTGGTATGCGACGTCCGCCCATCCACCATCAATCAACAGACCGCAAGTGCTGAAGTGGGAAAAGGAGGAGGAGGAGGGGGGGGGGAGGGAGGCGTGTTTTTAGAAAGCAGCAAGGGGTTGAGAGAGGTTGGGGGGTGGCGGGGAAGGGTGAAGTAGTGGCCGCTGGAAAGGAACGAGCTCTATTGTTGTGACCAGGTACAGGCGGAAGTACGCTTGCCCAAGAAGCCTGCAGTCCTTGCTGAAAGCCAGCTAGCGACACCTGCGATGAGAAAGGGGAACGACGTAACTCCTTGCGAGATGTGCAAGAGAGCGCGGCACGACAATTGTTTTGACGCTGCAATCAGTATATTACTGACAGTGACATCATGGAGGTTTATTTATGGATGACATTCTTAGTCCTAATTCCCTGCTTCCTACCCCTACTGCTCACATCCTTGCCTACCCCACGGAGAAGGAGTACCTCATATAAAATGAAGGGAGACAAAGAAACCCGTGTAGTGCTCAGATTTCAGGGCAAGTTTGAAAAAGAGAGTACACTGAACCGGGATAGCTGTGACCACGGGTGTTTTACTGCTGACTGTGGGATCAGTCCGTTTCCCAACACTTAACCAGGCGCTAACCAAATTTAGTATACATGTACTAATTTTAGGTGTACATATAGTTGTGACTGCAGTTATTCATTATATAACTCAGTGCACAAATCCGATCCCGCCTCAGAAGCAAGTTGCAGGCCCTCGCTATCTCTTCAGCAACAAAGCTAGACACAGCCTGATCCCGGAGCTTCAGCTTCAGCTTCACCACGAGTCTTTATGCTCTCGAAATTAAGGTAAGGTACAGCCTTTGTCAAAAGTATAGAGTCCACAGGTCTGCTTCTGCGCCGTGCAGTGGCGCTGATCTAGCATTAGTGGAGGTCCTTCCCATTGAAGAGGGTAGCTAGGACAAACAATGTTCGTACCATCAAGATATTCGGAACACTGAAAATGCGTTATAAGCCGCACGAAGAGGCTCACAAGCTAACCCCTTGGACTCTACATTTTTGACAAGGACTGTACATTATGAACTACAATATCTCGGAAGTAATTTCTTCCGGTGAAAAATGAGTCAGTGAGTCGGCTGTATATTGAGTAGCTGATTACGAAGCAGACGTAGCGCACCCGGAAGTGGGCTAGCTATTATGAGCAAGAAAAAAAAAAGCAAGCGGGATAATGGAGTCGATTTACTCCAAGAACGCCGCACGGAACTCGGATAGAAATGTACCTCTCGCATTGCGAACAGCAGGATTACCCAGCAGGATCGGCGAAACGTCAACTCCTGTCTGGCTCCCAATGTGCCATGCTCACTGACGGATGAACTTTTCAACACACTGCGAGGAATTGGACGATGCTTTTCGGGATTTCTAGTTTTCGTATCTTCGACTTTCAATATTGTTTCTCTGTGACGCTACTGTTTGCTTCCGTATAACAAAGAAGAAAAAAATGCGCCCTTGGCAAGTAGGGGAGGTACGCTCTTGCTTTGTTCTCCGGATCCTTCTGGGATGATTGCAGCAGATCGAATAAAAATAAATTACGATGATCGACACACAGTAGCTCCTGTTAAGTCTCTCACTTAAATCCCATCACCCGAATGTTGATACGTTCCGAACTACGGCCCTGCCTTACAAAAAGACTTGTCCTTCATCCTTTCCTATCCTCATTCCGAGCTAGGAAGCCATCAACTCACTCCAGTTCTACTTCTGCTTCAAAGGAGTATATATACAGTGTTTCACCTGAGACTGCATATTTTTTAAAAACAGGCTTTTTGAGATAGAAGGGTGTTTCTTTAACACAGTACAGTTGACGATACCGTGCATCAGAGTAAAACTATGGAGGTACAAACATCCTGGCTGGTTTAACTGACATTACATAGCTAACTTCTCAATTTTCACTCTTAGGCTCCTTATTTATTGCGAGGCTGTCTACTATAATCGACCTTGAGTAATAACCATGTAAATTTTTAGATTTTCAAAAAAAAAGCCACTCTCGTCGCCGCTGCGCCACTAGAAATCTCGGGGTCGTGTACGGGAAAAAGTGATAGCATCAGCCGACCGCACCCAGCGGTTATCCACGCCTGTTCTCTGCCCTCCTCACCGCACCCAGTTGGGCTCTTCAAAGAGCAAGTGCCTGTAGTTAACTATAGTTCATTATTCTCCCAATTATAAAGCTCTGTCACGCCCATGGTATCCACCTTGTACAACCCATCTACATGGACCGCACAGCCGTACCTCTCATAGTTTGTGAAATACAAAGCTGCAACAAAACGTAAACAAATATTACGAGGGACTAAAGTAGTGAAAAGCGAAATCCTGAGTGCCGCATTTTGCTACGCAGCTGGAATTAATTAAGTAATTAATTATACATTAAGCAGGTAACTAACTATACGGTGGTTAATTGAATAATGAATTACTTAAATACTCATCAAATAATAATTGTTTGATTAAGTAGTCATTAATTAGTAATCGGTCATTGATTGACATATGGCCATATAAGGCACGCATTCGCGCATACTGTGGTGTTGCTCTGTGATTGGTCGAGACATCTATGACGTCATCCTGCCTCGGCCAATCAGAGCCGCCGCAAAAACGGGACACATTTTGTCCACGACAGCATCAGCCATTAAAGGCTTTCGCCTTAAAAAAGCCTGTATGTGGGAACGTATTACTGCGACAGTCCAACTGTCTCGCAGCTATCATCTGAACATTTTTCTTTAGAAGAGCCTTTCCTATATATTTTTGTTCAGTACACGAAATGAGGAATTCACATTCTCACGCATTGGATTGAGCGACGTCATATTCGTCACAAATCTCGTCAAATATGGACCCAGTGCTCCTACGCGTCGCAGAAAGCCACTCGTGTCGGTTGGAAGAGCTTCCGCATTCCGCCACTTTTTTCTCCGCCTACTCGCCAGAGGGCACAGACGTTGACTTTTTTTCTTCCTTCCTGTAGATCAGAGGCAAAAGACACGGCGACCTCTCGGAAATGCTTCACTCGATCTTGTTCTCCTGCGGCGGGCCTCGGACACGCGGAAACCGATCGAGGCTCGCGGTGAAACGATCGGCTCGTTTGACTACTGCACAGGCCGCGCAGCCCACTTTCTCTTTTCCCAGTGCGCGCGGTTTCCTGCACGCTGCCGCTGGCTAATAACGAATCTGTCGGCTTCGACTACCAAGCTCACGGGTCCGAGATATTTGTGTCTCCGATTGTCCACTCGGGCGCATTACTCCCAAATACATGATAATTGTTTGCACGTGAGTGAAGCACACATAGAAGTTAACTGTCTGCGTACAGAACGCTGTTTAAGATTTCATCCCTAGTGAAAAAAGCCGTATGAGTCACAATAACCTCATACAGATTTCTCACACTAAACTCATAAAATGTCATACAATCTCATATATTTCTCTCACATATCACGGGAAGTTTGTTTACAAAATCGATTTTTCAGATATCATAAGGCTGAAATGCTCCCCAGTGGTTATCTATAACAGCTTTACTCAGTTTAAGCGCGGGACGAACTTTAAAATCAAATTTCCGGAACGCATACAACTCTTAGACCATTGCCATCAATATATCCTAAGAGGTATCTTACAATGATCCCACAGTTGCACCGCAAATAAATGTGGTTTCATATATTAAGGAAAGCAAACGCCGACCAAAGGACAACGTTTCGGCCCAGTGCCTTGGGCTTTCCGCTCAGTAATCAAGGCTTCCGCATGGAAGCCGAAACGTCGTCTTCATATTATTAGCAGCAACCTTTGGTCGGCGTTCTCTTTTCTTAATACATGAATCTGCTACCCGACCAGACTAGTTTTCGTCAAACGTTAGATTTCAAAGAAGAAAACAAAAAGGTGGTGTCTCAGAAAGCTGGGCCTGTGGTGCGACTGTTCCCACAAAGGTGCTGTTATTTTTAAGCAGTCTGGAGCGAGGACTCCGTAAAGAGAACCAATTCTTACAACCGGCCATTCCTAAGCCTATTTTTCATGCCACGTATCGCTTCTCTGACAGACTCAAATTTTCATGTTGCCTCATGTTGTCGTTGTTCGTTTTTCTTTTTTTTTTTTTTAAAGAAAGATGAAGAACCGAATTTCGGTGGAAGGGCGCCGCCCCCACTTTGAGCTACTCACAAATTCATCCCTAAATCGACCCCACGATGAGATGACACTTGTTATTTTCGGTCTTTTTTTTTTTTTTCAATTTTATGAACATGCATAAAGCAGGACATATCCACGAACATATGTGAGAACTGGGAAGTATATGCAGTTGCTACCTTTTCCTCGGCAAGCACCTGGATATTTTCCAAGAGGGCCGCAGTAATGTAGCGACACAGCTTTTACCGACCGTTGACACTAATGATTCCCTGACCTCCATCACCCAGTAGCCATTTCTGATTGCAGTTATACTATTTCCAATTAGTAAACAGTGGTTTATGTGAGAAGCATTTCCATAGGGGTCACTTAGTGAAAAGTGCTTTTTTTTTTTTTTTTTTTTTTTTTTTTTTATGTCAGACGTTCTTGTAAGGCAAGCGCCCCTTTCGAACATAGAAATGCGCATAAACTTCCTCGCACTAATCTTGGAGGGCTAAGAAGTACGTCCCCGCTGTCACGGGCACACCTCGCGCCGGCGGTCTGGTGCAACCTTGCATCATCCGCAGGCTGATCGCTACAGTCCTCTCTCCCGAACATTTTCCCACCCTCGTGTGACCGGAGGCACTGTTTGAGGAGAGAGCCCGAAGAGCAGACGGGTGTCCCCCTTTCCCTTGCGACCTCTGACCCCTCCACCACGCCGCCCCCCCGGGCCAGGGCCCGCCCCCCCCTCCCCTCCCAGCCTCGCCCCCTCCACAACCCCCCCCCCCCCCCCCCCTCCCACACACACACCTGCTGAACTCCGCCTCTCGTTCCATGCCCCAAACCACCTACTTCACGAATTACCGGCGGCTTGGCTTGGGAAGTGTGTGCCTGCGTGTAGGTTTCGTCTCCGGCCTGAAAAGGGCTTCTAACGGCGTAATGGAACAAGGCCACGGACAGCTGGCACCTCTCTTCTAATAAATGCTTTCCCGTAAAATAAAAATAAAAATGACGTTCTCGTTGATAACGACTTGCTTTGTGTTCCGGCTTGTAACTTAAACGAATGCGCAATTCTCGATCATCTTGAGCGCAGTGCATCCGTCAGTGCACGCTTGCAGGGCTGGAGCCATATTTGGTATCCACTGTGTTCCTGCCATAAGTTTTCTTGGGCCTACAAGAACACACACGCTTTTTTGGCATTGAGTTGCATTTATTGATTGGGTTTGGTTTGGTTTGGTTTGGTTTGTGGGGTTTAACGTCCCAAAGCGACTCAGGCTATGAGAGACTCCGTAGTGGAGGACTCTGGAAATTTCGACCACCTGGGGTTCTTTAACGTGCACTGACATCGCACAGCATACGGGCACCTTGCTTTTCGTCTCCAGCGAAAAGCGGCCGCCGAGGCTGAGATTCCGTCCCGCACCCTTGGGAACAGTAGTTGAGCGCCGTAACCACTGCGCCACCCACCCCGACGGGGTATTTATTGATTGAAAATACTGTCAGTATGCGCTCCCAGGGCTGGGACCACTATCGGCAACCATTATTTTCATACGCCAATTCTTGTGCTGCGAGTACAAATAAGGTTTTGAGGCTTTGTGGTGCTGTAATGCAAAGAATAATTGACTGGCAAATAATAATTACGCACGATAATCGGTGATGTCAAGATAATTCGATAGCCAAACAATCATGAGATCAACATCAGAGGCAGTTGGGAACCGCTAAATTGCCATGGGCGTGCATCTAATGTTGGGAGCCGATAATCGGCGATTTTCTTAGTAGGAAACGGTGGATCATTGGTAAGCAGTAACAGGAGACGGCAAGGGATCAGGTGAGAAGCTAATGAGGCTAGGAAGTATGCGGGAACAGGGAATACGTAGCAGGTGCAAGATGCTGTTAACTGTAGGGTCACGGAAGCCAGAGGTCCCCGCCCTCTAGTACATGCACATTGGATGGTAAGGGTGATGATGATGATGATGACGATGACGACGAAGATGATGATGCCGTGCTGACTAGTAAAGGAGCCACTTTGGAATGGCTGCAATCAAGACAACAACTTATCGAAAGAATAAGTTGAATGAGACACGCACTCGATGTCACTGTCCCGATGACTATTCGAGCAACATGATTCCAGAGAGAAGGACAAAAGGCAGACTGCGTGCGGGCCTTTCCCCTTTGCCAGCGTGGTTGCGTGTAGTCTAATTGCTGCTTGACGCCAGCGCGACGATTAGGCGCGCTGAGCAAGTACGGCCGAACGCAGCCATACTAGGCGGAGAGGGAACGAGCTGTGCAAAACAAAATAAAGCAATAATTCTGGCATAAAACATGTAATTGCGCCCGTCGCGTGACCTGGAATTAGCCGCGCTGCAGCGTCGTCGTCGCAGGCGGCCTGCCACGACTACCGTATTTACGAGAATACAATCCACCGTTTACAAGGCGCCCGGACTGCGAGAAAACGTATACTTGGGGAGGTAGAAAAATGGAAGGGATGAGCTGGTGAGGTTGGGATAAGCTATCAGCGAAGTATAGAGCTAGAGCTGTAGGTATTGTTCCAGTAGTACTAATAGTAGTAGTAGTAGTAGTAGTAGTAGAAGAAGAAGATGGGGAGGAGGAGCGAGAAGAGGGCACTAGCAGTAGGTAGCAGTTATAGTAGTACTAGTAACGGTAGCATTACTGGTGGATCAAGGCGCGGGACAATTGCGGCTGTAACGTTCGAGTCGTAAATTCTTTGTTGTAGTTGTTAATGACAAGAACAAAAAAGCGCTTAAAATAAATGGCATAAACCAATCATCAGGTAACGCTGCATGTGGCTGAGAAATAGTCAGCCGCATAAAAACTTTTTTAGACTTTCTACGAACACCATAGAGTCTGCAGATATGCTACTGAAATTTTTGGGGTTGGTCAACTGTAGCGAGAAAATGGCTGAAGGGAGTGACAAGTGTGAAAGGTGAAGGACGTGCTTGCGTCTAGAATGTATATATCTATTCTCATAGCATTCGACCTCATTGGATGTGAAATTCTGCATACGGCAATATTTGTAATATCTGCGAGTATTTCAGAGTAATTTACGAGGCCCGATAATAATCGGTTTGCACTTTCCAAGATACAGAATAGTGTGCGATGCTTACGGCGCGTTGTTGTCGTTGCTACCGACAACTAAGTCAGCATAATCAGCGACCATTTTGCACTAGACTATTGAAAGGAAAAATAAAACAAGTGGATATCGTGGTCGTGGCTCAGATTCCAGAGCATATCTGTTTCTTCTTTTTTTAAAAAAAAAAAATCAGGGGCTCTGACTCGTATCAATACAATCAAGGTGTTCGGCATCTTTTGCGACAGGACAGACACACCGGGAAGCAAGGGCAAGAGTAATTTAGGAGCTTGAGAGTGTTCCTACTTACACTTCAAAAAGGCTAGCTGGCTGCAGATAGTACAATTAAGAAACATAAGAAGGCAATATTAAAACCGTTCTGAAGCGCGAAGGGTTAAACGTGAAAAACCGGACATAACAAAAGAAGACTAAATAGCTGATGTAACCTAGTGTTTTGTTAAAGTAGCTTCTCGGCACAAACATAAATAAAATAAGCGCACTCAACCACTTTCCTCCTGCTGAGCAACTTTGCCAATACAGTTTCTGAAAAGCAAATTGCTTTCCGAGATGAAGTGTGTACAAAGGAACTGTCATCAGAGGGCCTATTTCTGAACTCTCTCTCTCTCCCTCTCTTCAAACCGGATGTGGTCCACACTATCCTAAACTCAACTCATTCACCCAGTCATATCAATAATTGGTCGGTCATGACTAAATCGCGGCAGATGCGGTACAAAGTTGGTCAGCGTCGCAATTGCTAGCCGTGTCGAAATTCGAACACATGTCGAGGGGGGATGCGTGCATGTGTGTGGCGCTTTCTTCTTTGCACGTCGTCTCTCCGCGTGACTCCAAGCACGTGCGCATAGATGCAGGCAATTATTTGACTCTTGCCACCACCATCTTGTGGCCTGGCCGCATGTTGTGGAAGCGCGCTACGGGAGGACACACCCCCAGAAGAGAGTAATTTTTTTTTTTTTTTTGTCGCCTTCCGATTCAAGAAACGGACTAGAAAAACGCGGAGAAAGCTTTCCACTCGACGTCACGATGACGACAGAGCTGACATTGCCTTCTTTCTCCGCGTACGAGGAACGCATAAATCAAGCAATCACCCTGGCATCTCCTCATGTGATGAGCTTCTGGGAGGCTGATTATGTAGTCTTGGAAACATTGGCTCGTGATTTCTTGCGTCCTCTAAATACCTTCGTGTGGACCTTTGGGTGGTTTGGTAGCTTTCCACACAGCTCGTTCGCATGGGCATGTACAGGGAGTTGCATAAGTGATGGACACGATAAAAAACTTCCATTGAACCTGAGCGCTGAGTTATGGAGAGTGAAACAATGGTGGTACAGCGTATTTGGCGGTGCATTCAGCCAGTAAATTTTGCAACACAATTGAGGCATGGAATCAGGTTCAAACCGCGTTTAAAACTTCATGCTTTGCTTACTCAAGCTGTCAGGCGGACATGGTCCGTGGTGCGCAATGCTACGTCATACAGGGCAACTCAGTGCTCGGTTTTGATAAATCAGCACATGCTTTTGTTCTGTACAAGTATATCGTGTTCGGCATCTGGCCCATCACTGCCTCGAAATGAAAAAGAAAAATCTCGACAGAACATATGGGGGTGGCATGGACACCGTGTGCATTTATGCTCTGAAAAATGAGTTGTAGACCAAAGGCCACGGCGATAGCCAAAAAGCTGGGCAAGAAACGAATTGCCGAACTCGAAAATTACGCTCACGTTTTTTCGACCTTGAGACTTGGGAATTCTGACGGGCGGCAAAAATGGAGTCCGCCTCGAAAATGCACTTTGGAAACAGAGCTTCGCGGAGTCCACTGAAAACTGTCGGGATCATGCTACATTTCCTACAGTTCATATTTATTCTAGTTTATTGATTATGGCTAGCAGCTTACCGGTATCGCTAAAGAGGAAAGTATATACAGTTGCATCTTACCTGTACTCACCTATGGGGCTGAAACGTGGTGGCTAACCAAGAGAGTTCTACTTAAGTTGAGGACAACCCAGGGGCTATGGAACGAAAAATGGTAGGGGTAACATTAAGAGATAGGAAGCGTGCAGAGTGGGTCAGAGAAATAACTCGAGTTACTGTCATTCTAATAGAAATCAAGAAGAAATGGGCGTGGGCAGGACATGTAGTGCGAAGAGAGGATAACCGATGGTCGCTTAGGGTAACAAACTGGATTCCAAGGGAAGGAAAGCGTAGCAGGGGGCGGCAGAAAGTTAGGTGGGCGGATAAGATTAAGAAGTTCGCAGGGGTGAAGTGGATGCAGCTAGCACAGAACCGGGTTAATTGGAGAAATATGGGAGAGGCCTTCGCCCTGCAGTGGGTATAGTCAGGCTGATGATAATGATGATGATATTTGCCTGGTAACAATTGTTACTACAGCCCACGTCTAGAATAAAATACACAATGCGTTTGACCTTCTTTTGTAGCAAATAGCTGGATCGAGGTACTGTTTATGTGATCATTTTGCTTAAATATTCGTTGATCTCACCACATCATCACAGGCTTCGCTATACAAGGCTGCACGCCTACGCAGAGCTTCAGAATTATTGCTCCCAAAGTAATATTTAAGCAGCTATATGGACTGCATCGAAACAGTAGGCCCATTTTTGCACACTGGAATAAATACTTAGTATGGATATGACTCAGGCGCAGCGCAAATAAAGCAAATAAGTAAGCGAGAGTTAGTCATTTAAGCGGCGAATTGAAACGCACAGGAAGGCGCGCGAAGTTACGGCACTGTGACGAAAAATCAGTTTTGTCTGCCACGACACTCAGCTTCCCGTAGCGGATAGTGCGTAGTGTCGCTGACGTCCGCCATTTCCAGTGCATGGTTACGTCACAGACAAGAGCGTCTCCGCACCAGATAAGAGCTCCGTCTGCTTCAGTTCCCGTTCGCGACCGCTTAACTCTTCCTGTCCGCAAAAGGAAGAAAGTACGACGAAAGACGCATCTAACGCCCCGCTGTCATAGAGAGCCGTAAAAATCAGCTTTGGGAATGGTCAATACTGTTACGTGCATTGCGGCAGTTTGCAGCCAGTGATCGAGCATTTGGGGAGGAGGAGGAGGAGGAGGAGGAGGAGGAGGAGGAGGAGGGCGGCATGCTTGGCATGCAAAAAATGACCTTGCGGGCCTGATTGAGACCACGGCGATTCTGGGTTCGTAGACTGCTCGGCGGCCTGAAAGGCGTAAACGTTATGAGTCCTTAATTATGTAGTTCGAGCAGAGATGGCACAAGCGATACGCGGAATATAGGAAACAAAAAGCCAGAGGCATTGCAAGCAGCTATCTTACGTAATGTACCGAGATCCCAAATTTAGAGCAAAAAAAGAAAGTAACAATTCCAATCTGCGTGAAGTATTAACCCTTAGACCATCTAAACCGGCTTGTGAAAACCAGTCCGGAGACTGCATGGTGAAAAAAAATTCCTTTTTTTTTTTTTTTGTGGGGGGAGGGGGTAGTTTAGTTTGGTCATTGATGCTCACTTTCTTGCTTCGAAGGTCGTGTCAGTCGCGAGGATCTCAGAAAAGCTCTTGTTCTTAAAATAAACAGCATGACGTAGTTCAAAATGTTAGGCGCACATCATTACCGGTCTGAACCTTCCAATAACGCTGTATAGTTTTCATCGCCGGTTCTGGTTACAGCTAAGAGCAATTTTTCGACCCAATAAGCATTTTATGAATTTTCATAAACTTCCCGAATTCCATCAAATATTCGTGCCACTATCTGACGACCAGAGCCCGAATTGCGCTTAAGTCATCCACCGGAAATTCGTTTTTTTTTTTTTTTTTTTTTTTTTCTGCGTGCGTTCCTCAAGGAATTTGACTCGGCGGAGTCAGCGCTGCATATATATAACGTCTTCCTAGTGTGAAAACTTCAAGTGGGTCATTCGCGTATTTCAATTAAGTTAGACACACTACGGAGGAAGGAGGAGTCGTTCGAGGTAATGTTTCCTCTAAATGCAGCAAAGACACGTGTCGATTGATTGTTGGTTCCAATCCGCTTATTTCGAAATTCTGGTTAATTCGAACAGATGCTCGCTTTCCGCCAACAACTGATCTTTTAATAAGACGTAAATCAGCACAACGAGAATAAATGCGCGAGTTCGAATTGTATATAGAGTGTGCGGTATCTTGCTTCCGTGAGCGATGTTATTCGTCCCGCTTGCAAGAAAACAAGTGTTTCTGAAAAGCTTAAGGAATATACCCTATATAAGGTCGCTACGTCAAATCGGGCCTCGTTGGTCAAACGAAAGGCGCAAGTGGAACGAGATGAAAAGAGAGAGAACAACTGAAGGATTCAAAGAAATGGATTGCGTGTTAAGGAGTCACATAGTGATATAGCCAGCGGATGGCTGACTGACGCCTGTGGCGGAAGTAATTGGTGTTTCTCTGGGCGTACATGCACTCGATGCCCCTTCCTTCCTCTCGCCCTGCTCTCTGCCCAGCACCTACGCCGAGGTCGTGAGCGCAGCGTAGGAGAGCAGACGGATAAAGCCCAAAAGTAGAAAAGACGCTTAAGGAGGCCAGCAACACTGGTGATAATTCTGCGCCCAGAGAAGGCTGAGAGGGAAAGAAAGAACAAAAAAAAAAAAGATTATCCGACACAGCGCGCAGTACATTATAATTTGGAAGTTTATGCGACTGGGTACTTTTGTCAGACTGCCCAGATCGAAGGCGAGGATTAGACAACCTGATTGCCGCGAGAGAATTTCAGTGCGGACCTGTATTTATTTTCTTTTTGTTTTGAAAATAAAAAAGAAACAAACAAGGCCCACCATATTTACAGGAATATGAGGGCTCCCATATTAACAGGAGCTTACCAACATACCTCAGAATCAATGTGTGCAAAATTGCAACTTGCGCGCTATGAGTTAGAGGTGAAAGGAAAAGGGATTAAATTAAGTTGAGGGCAGCGCAGCGAAATCTAGAAGAAATTGGCAAGGGAAGGACAATGTATGGTGGGAAAGAGATAAACGCTGATTACGGAGTGGATTCCAAGTGAGGGCAAGGGTAACTGATCGGGGCTTTTAGTAGTGTTAGTTCGAGGGTTCGTTGGCCTGCCAATAAAGACGGATTACTTAACGAAACACACAGCACATAAAGGTAGATGATATAACCTGACAGCAAGAAGTGACCACTGAGCCAGCTGGGCGTAGGAGTTTAGAGAATCAGAGGGGGGATACAATTTTTGCAGCCGGCGCAAGTCTGCCTGAAGGTTTATGGGGGGGGGGGAGGAGGGGGGAGGCATTTGTCCTGTAGTGGGAGCGCACTTAGAATGATGATGACGATGATGATAATGAGTGTGCTCAAATACAGCCCAGCACCAACGAAAAAAACAAAACAAAAAATTCCTCCTTGGGCTATTCTTATATTAGCAACTTCAATTTTGTTCAACCTTAATGTCATTTGGGTGCTCAGCCCTATGTGTACCGCAGTTAGACTCACGACCGCGTTTAAATGGAGCTAAAATTGTGAGATTGCCGTGTCCTGATGTATCGAAGTGCGATAAAGAGCTTAGTAAAGTATGATTCTGTGCTAGTTAGTTAGCCGTTTGTGCAGGAAACCAAAAGGAAAAGTTAGAACATAACCACTAATTTTTTATGAACCTTTTTTTGGCGTGCCTATCGCAAAATGGTAGGGGTAACATTAAGAGATAGGAAGCGTGCAGAGTGGGTCAGAAAAATAACTCAAGTTATTGACATTCTAGTGGAAATTAAGAAGAAGAAATGGGCGTGGGCAGGACATGTAGTGCGAAGAGAGGATAACCGATGGTCGCTTAGGGTAACAAACTGGATTCCAAGAGAAGGAAAGCGTAGCAGGGCGCGGCAGAAAGTTAGGTGGGCGGATGAGGTTAAGAAGTTCGCAGGGGTAAAGTGGATGCAGTTAGCACAGAACCGGGTTAAGTGCAGAAATATGGGAGAGGCCTTCGCCCTGCAGTGGGTATAGTCAGGCTGATGATGATGATGATGTATTTCGACTAAGATGTAATTTTAAGTGAGCGCTTGTCCGTTCTAACTTGTTATTGTGTTGTTGTTGTTGTTTTAGTAACAGTGGTAAAGAACCTCAAGGTTATCAAAACGAACCCGGAGTCTCCTCCTATATACTAACGTTTAGCCCTGAGCCAACAGTGTAATTCTGTAAGTTCCTAAAGCGAAATACTCAGACGATAAGCGTATTGACCGCAAGCCTTCAACGGTTGCTTCTATTTGCTCCACTTCCTGACTGGGCGTATTGCTTAATTCTGCGACAGTTCCTGACTTTGCAGCACGGGTGCCCTTTACCCGACGTCATCGAGTCATTACTCCTCCCCTGTCTCTGCTTTTTTCTCGTTTACGCCACTCAAGAAAAATATATCATGAAACAGCACTACGCTCATTTTCGGGACCAAACTAATTCGTTGCATTGTGCGAACGAAAACGTCCACCTTTCTCCCCACCCTCTCCCATAACGTCCTTCCTGAGAGTCCCGCATAAATATGGGCCTGTGTTCAGCCTTTCGCATCCGACTCTGAAAATGTACTCATTAAATTCATTTCGAAATTTGCACTCCAATGCTTTAAGCCCAAGCCGGCGAGATTACGAAGGTGACGTATGCAAACGAAAGAATAAAACATGCAAATTTCTGCAACAGGTCAAAGGAGTGTCCCGTTCTCCAACAAACGCGCACCACAAAAAATACACATCGTAGTAACGAAGCCCAGTCTTCTATTTTGCCAGCGAACAAAAGAGCTTCAGCGTAATACATGGTGATACTATAAATTGCAGAGAAAATGGGAGCACGAGAGGGTTCGTCGATGCTGAGAGTCCTCTAAATCGCTCTTTGTAACTGACACTGTAAACCGCACACAACGCACAGTGTAGGTATGGAATGCTGAAACAGTGTGGGCGACGAAACTGTTGCTCCTAAGTCCGAGAACGAGCGGGAAAAGAGAGATAAAGATAAAGCGGAGGAGGGTCCGAAAGCGGCGCGCTGCGATCGTCGTCGGGCTAGTCGGTTGACCGATGCCGGCGGCGACGGCGACAGAAATAGTGGGGCTTCCCCACAACGCAGCCACCCTCGACATAACGCTCACACTCAAGCACTTCTCTCCTCCTCTTCTGTGTCGCTGTCGCGGTCGGGAATGCCGTACGTGCGCCGGAGAGATCGCTCGATCGGCACGCCGACGCCACCCCTCCCCTTTCGCCCACGGCAACGTTCGCCCGAAGCCTCTCGTGGGAAAAGGCGGTCGGCGTCCAGTGGCGCGCTTCTTTATAGCTCATACGAGGAGAAACACTCGCAGCTCCAGTAGCCTAGCCATGCTACTAAGAAAGTGAGAAGAAAAATAAAAGAAAGCCTAAAGATAAATAAAAGTGAAATCTGTGATTGGGAAGGTTAGCCACTCGAAGAAACGAGCAGCCACAGGCGTAGATGAGAACCCACGAAGAGAGTGGGCGTACATGGGTGGGCAATAAGGGGGGAAGAGGCTGCAGATCGTCTCTTCGCGCTGTAGTCGTCGTGGTCTTGGTGTCGTGAGAGAAACTGCGCCTGCCGATGATTCGATATGCACGTATGCTCTAGCCTGAGCTTTCCAATGGCCAACCGTGCGCGCTCGGAGCACGACGTGGGGAGACGGATTTGTGAGTCGTGTGTACGTCAGACAGTATCCAGCCCCAGTGGAGTATTTGACATTACAGGGAAATGGGGGCGAGGGGAGGGGGGGGGGAGGGGGGTTAGCAAAATAGTTTCCCGGAAATACAGAGATGAACGAAGGAAGAAACAAACTTGCAACGTCATAACATCCTATTTACCCGTTAGTACGTCTCTACCCGGCTTCTTATTCCACTATACAACGCAGCAGCTTACTTATATCCATTTGTCAGGCTATTTTCAGGTGCGCTTTATGAAACAAAGTTCACAAGCAGGAGGTACAGAACCACTGTGTTGCAGTATTCCAGATGGCTGTGCTTGTATGCAGTCGCGCGCGAAGCAAGACTGTTTTGTGGCGCTGATTACCGTTTGCAAAAACGGTAACTTCGCAGTAGTAGTAGTAAGTGGTTTTATTGAATAAAATAATAACCCGGTATCTGCTATCGAAATGATTGGTTTGGTTTGGTTTGCGGGGTTTAACGTCCCAAAGCGACTCAGGCTATGAGAGACGCCGTAGTGGAGGACTCTGGAAATTCAGACCACCTGGGGTTCTTTAACGTGCACTCACATCGCACAACACACGGGCGCCTTGCTTTTCGCCTCCATCGAACTGAAGCACCTAAACTGGGGCGGCGGAAATAAAGGGATAACAAGGAGACAGGTCAGAGAAATAAAAGAGGTGAGCGACAGGCAGAAAAGACAGTTTAGGTTAAAAGGTAAAGGAGTATAGTACAATAATGTACATTTAACTCTGAAAATGGAAAGAAGTGACAGTATAGTCGTATACAGCACAGCCACGAGAGAGGGCATAAAATGCGCTGTAGAGCTGTCTCGGTCAGGACGAGCACCCAAACCGCACTTTGGGTGAATAAATGAAGGACACGGTTGGTGGAGGAGAGAGAAAAAGGAGCATTCTATGCCCCTTCTAATGGAGACAGCTGCCGACCTGCTGTTCAAGCATTTTCCTCTGTCCGAATCATCCGAATCATAATGATAACAATGCAACCCACTTCATGAGCGAATGAGGCGGGTCATTGCTAATTACGATTTGGAATGAAAATTCTATCATTTGTCCTCCACACATTACCAACTCTCGCCCGATACCGTGCTCCGCCTACGTGTTTTATTACGAAAGCAGTACTACGCCAGGTCTAACCACTCGTCACTGTGTGCCGTGTCCGTGGTCCCTCATAAAAAAATCAGCCTGTCATGACGTTTGAATTCACGCTAACCCTAGCAACGGGCAGGACAGGAGCTGCCAACTGGGATCGCTTCTTTCATACGGGAGGGTGATATCAGAATCAACCTCCCAGAACCGTTTGCATTCTCGTATACGACACGCAGGCACGTAGGGGAATAATGTAGCAGGCAAAAGAAGCTTCCGCCGTTGCTTTCGCAATTCAACTAGGGTTCACCAGAGCTAAACCACAACTAATGTTTTGTTACCAGCAAGTTTATATTGTATATATATTTTTCCAACTCATCATTTGCCAGACGGCACGAATGAGCATATGACCAAGAAACTGAAGATGCTAGAAAAATCCTGTATACACAGCTTCCACTTCCGTTTAGATTTATATGTTCAGAGCAATCAGCAAATTTCATGTCTGACTGTGCTCTTGCTTGCTTGCGTGCGTACTGCATTGATACGCGTTGGTGGCTTACATCACATGCATCCGGCCGTCTCGTGTAGAGTCAACAACAATATTTTTATTCCATCAATGATTTCACCCTAGTAATCCCTAATCGGCGCAGACGCGCAGTGACTGTGGCATCTTGCTGCTGAGCTCGCGGGACGCGTTTCAACCGAAGTGAAATATCCAAGATGCTCGTTTGCTGTGCATTGACAGTGGGCGTTAAAGAACTCCGGGTGGTCCGAGTTGATCCGGAAGCTTCTATCTACTTCGGCGTCTTTTTAGCCAATGTCAGCCTGAAGTCAGCGGGGAGCTTTAGGGACGTTAAATTCCACGTACCACACCACATCATACCAATAACCTTAACGGCGCATTACTGGGGAAAATCGTGTGGGATCTTACCGCTACTCGTCGTGAGGGCCTTGGAGAGATGGCCACATGTCCTGCACGAGAAAATTAAACGCATACAGAGACTGCACGCACGCAGTTCGACAGAGATGCGTCGTAATTAGAACAGGAATACAAAAAAAAAAAAAAAAAGATAGAGGCAGCCAGGGAGACGAGGCGGCAAGCAACAGGAAAGGGTACAGGACACATAAGATGTGCAACGTACGTGATCCTGAGACCAGCTTCCCGCGCTAAACGCGGGGACAATTTTGACGGATCGCTGGTCGCTTCTCGGAAGAGAAAAAAAAGCACGAAGGGCGGATGGGGTTGCTTTATGCGACTGGCTGCTGCAAGGGATCTTTCCTGGCACGCTTTGGCAAATTACTAAAAACCCCGACAAAAAGAGAGGCAATGGGAGCACGTGTGAATGCAAACGTCTGTGAGGAAGCAGCCTGGTGGGCAGTTTTGCGTGAGAGCCGAAACTGATGAGACATTTCTTCTTCTTTCGGGGAAATTCTGGCGAAATGGCACTTCTGTTCTTGCGTCTGCCTTCCTTGGCCCTGTGCCGTCTCTTTGGCCACTGTTGGCCAGCTGTTGCATGCATGGTTACAACTGCGCAGTGTGCACCAACGCCGAAGATTGAGGGGGACTGTGGATTGTGGGGAGGGGGAGGAGAAATGCGTCACATGATTTGCAACCAAGTATGACTGATTTGTATTGGTCGGTCGCAAAGCGTTGCAAGTCACGCGAGACTGGGGATTTTTCAACGACGTCATTAGGCCGTATACGATCGAGCGGGTGGGTGATCGTTTAGTACACGGATCAATAGGGCTCTGATTGTCGGGGAAAAGACCCTGCTCCTTGACCTTTGTACTGATCACAGTATGGGATTCAATATTCACATAGTAGTAACTATTGTCACCATTTTCGGAAGAAGGGAAATCCATAGCCTAGTCACCGCATCCTAGAATGACTAATTATAAGCAAAGAATACTTCGTGATCAGGTTCTTTTTTCTCTCTTTGTTTTTCCGCTTGTTTTTAAAAAAACAAATTGTAGAACTGTGGACATAGACTATACTTCTTCTCTGTCTAATATTGTCAAGTGGTGGTGACAAGGCCGATGACAACAAATTAAGAGTCTGGGAGTGCACTGAAGAAACTCTTTATTGGGCAGACTTGCGCCCGCAAAAAAACTAAGCGATTCGGCGGGGGCGATATCAGCAAACGCGCTCATCGGTCGTCGATCTAAGAATGCCCGTCGCACCCGCCAACACTTAATTTAGCCCGAAGAGACATCTAGATAAACCTGCAAACGGTGGCACAACCTGGAACATTGTAGAAACTTACGTAAGTGGTCAGAATCTTCTAGACACATCTCGGCACATCTTGTGCGATTCAGAAACCGATAAAGCTGCTTCTCGTGACAACGAGCATGAACAAACAAATAATAGACAATTGATCCGCGTGCCAGAATCCGAGTGATAAGGTCGCATGCCGGCGGCTGTTGAAAAAAGAACAAATAAAGACCTGAATGACCTGCGGCAATATCTTCCCACAAGTCCAGCCTGCTCAGACACGTTTTGTATTGTAAGGCAGTTGAGAAATATTGTAAGATACTGTCATGCACACGTTCATAGTCCAAATTTGATTTTAATGTTTTTTCTGTCCTCCCTCAATGCCTGTCGTGCTTATGGCCATTCTGAAACTCTTGATCTGTGCTAGGAAATCATAAAATGCAGTCCCTTCTTTATGCCGCTTTGTTTGTCTTTTTTTGTAGAATTTTCTCTGTCTGACAGGAAAACCAGTTAACCACGAAAAGGTCACCCTAAGCCTATCCCCAGGATTATCCAACTTGTTTACGTTTACGTATGGGTTCCCACACATTTCTAACCTGCTAATACATCATCTTTCCCGGTGTTTTGCTCGTCCAAAAGAGAGTAAGCAGCTGTGGTCAGATACAACTTTAGTCCGCGGCGAACCTCCACCCATATTGATGACCATGAGATGTTGTTCCTCCACTGAAATGAAATAGTTCTTTGTTTAATCTTTTATTGTTATCTGCGTGCGCGCGCGCGCAAGCACGCACGCAGGAAGTCACGCAAGCACGCACACACGCTCGCGTACACACACACACGCACACGCACGCAACACACACACACGCACACGCACACGCACACACTAACCGGTGACAAGACGAGCGCCAGAAATTTTTTTACGTCTCACTCGTTCATAGGGCAAAATATCGAAGTGCTGTGAGTTAATATATGAATAATACGGTACACTGCAGGCGATTGCCTGTAGAAGACAACTGATGTTTGTCTTTATTCTTTCAAGTTGCATCCTACTTGTTCCAGGAGGTCTTGTAAGGCAGACAGACACTTGTGTCACACTCGCTTCCGCCGCTCGTGTTTGACGCGAACGATAGTCGAGCACTTCCTCAAAGCTGCAGGCGTACAGCGCAGAACACCGCGCGATAGCTACTGGCACGCTCTGCACCAGCGCTCCTTGGAAGCCGTTCGATCGACGATACACGCATGACGTAATCAAGCCGGTCTCTTTCGTATGCACACTCAGTCACTGGTGCTGCGATGGAGAATTCCCTTACGACAGGTTTCTCCCTCCGACAACTCCCCACCTCTTTTGACTCGAATCAACTGCATTTTATTTGTCGGAATTCCTAATTACATGAAATTTGATGGAACCAAAGTGAGACCGCCAGTGCAGACCAAACTGTGAACAAAACGAAAAATATTGGAAATGTCAGGGAAATTATATGTGTTGTGTACCGCAGTACCTGAATTGCAGAACAAAAACCGTACTCTCACACCTGCCTCGCCGGGGTTGCGGAGTGGTTAGGGCGCTCAACCACTGTGCCCAAGGACGCAGGATCGAATCCCGGCCTCGACGGCCGTTTTTCGATGGAGGCGAAATGCTGGGCGTCCGTGTGCTGTGCGATGTCAGTGCACGGTAAAAAACTCCAGGTGGCATCTCTCATACAAGATTTCCCCCGGCCTGGTGCTCGGCTTTTCTGGGGTGAAATGCTTGGGAAAAGGGGCCATGAACCAAAATGTTGGTGCAAGAAGAAAAGACTCAGGCTATGAGAGACGCCGTAGTGGCGTCTCTCATAGCCTGAGTCGCTTTGGGACGTTAAACCCCAAAACCAAACCAAACCAAACCAAACCGTACTCTCACCCTTAAATTGTCCTCCAATACGGCACCTCTCATAGCCTGAGTTGCTGTGGGACGTTAAACCCTACAAACCAAACGCCTAAAATTGTAATAAAAGAGACCGGGAAGCAGTGGTGCGGTCATCCCAATTCTCTCTCTCTATTCTCTCTATCTCCGCTCTGGGCACAGCAGGTATGAGTCACCATGCATCTTACTATTGTCCTTGTAATTCATTTCAAATTCTGTTCACGAATATTTCTGGCAGGCGACCTGGGCTTAAAAACTGCAGACAAGGCTGTTTGGACGACGTCCGCGTAAACCCTATGAGGCAATATGCAGAAGATTACCAAACAAATGTAAAAAAGAGAAAGCAGAAGTCGAAAAGCGTCCCAGTATATAAACAGGGCGGTCGAGTCACAAAGAAAATTTCGCCAAGAAAGCATTTCTGACAATTCTTTCAATTGTCAGTAAGAGATGAATGAAAACGCAGAAACCTTACTGCCATCCCTCGCTAATGTTCTCATTGACGCGTGTGCGGGGACACGGCCGTTCAATGGAGACACACCTGGAACGTTTCCATTGAGAAGCCGTGACAAGGTTCACGAGGTAACATAAATAAACACTGAGATGCAGGCGCCATTGACCGCTCTACTCAACGCCCTCTTTATTTCAACATCCCACACACCATGACAGCAGCCACACAAGGCACAAAATTGGAGACATTAGGCGAAGGGACCGGTGAGCGTACTGTAGTCGAAACGGAGAGAGCTCTCCCAAAACATGCCCGGGCAAGCTTCCTGCCGACAAGCACTACCTCCCGCCTCGACCAAAACGCGACGATGCTGCGTGCCATCGCCTTCTTCAGTGCCCCTCCCCGCGACCTGAGTTCGTGAAAGAGGAGTAGCGGCCCATTCACAACTACTGCACCGCTTGCCACTAGTTGGGTGCAGTATGCCACAACAGAAAGCCGCACGTCAGACCCAATACAGTTATTCATCGCATGCAGTTTTCTTGTGAACGTTGAGACCTACATTCTTCCTAACTGCAGTCCAATCGTCATATATGGCATCCAGTGAACAACGCACTTGGACCTATACTATCACTGTGTGGAAGAGTCAGTGCTCAGTTCCATATTACATGAGGTGTACAGGAAAGATGCTCGATGAATGGTCGTCATGGAGTGAAAGCAAATCTTTGGACATTTGAGGCCACTAGAGGGGTAGAACAAAAAAAAAAAAACGCACTGAACATTGATAGATATTATATAGAATTCGATGGAAAGTACCTGGAACCGGAAAGCTAAAGAATATCAGATTAAAGTAACAGAAAAGAATGATCCCTGTACTGCCTATCTTTTGCAGTCATAAATGGAGATTTCGGCCATGCTCTCTTCACCTTCGGATGCAACAATAACGAGATTAAAATCGCTATGATTTCCCGATTGTGGGTGTCGGCATCGTTTTTACGGGCAAAATATCAGAAATCCACAACTCTATCGCCATGAACTTTGGGCGTGTTCATAGAAAAAGACAAAGCCCATTTTGATATATTTTCCACAGTTCGCATTGTAGGTTATTGCACGCAACTAGCTCGATGGGTTGCAGGGCACCCAAATAACGTGAGGCGATGCGGAGGAGGGGGAGTTGTTGAAAAGATTCCGGCATATCTCTCCGCCGCGAAAGGTAGTTCATTTTTCTTTTTGCAAATGCTGCTTCGGTGCTTCAACACGACAGGTAATGAGAGGAGGAATACAACCACCCGGTCAAACCCCCCTGGAAGAAACGACCAGAGTACAAGAAATACGGGGGAGGGGGCTACCCGAGGATGAGGAGAAACAGCGGCCCCCTTAAGCACCCCACTACCTCCATCACCGCTCTTTCCCGATCACCCCACCGTCGACGACGCCGCCGACGCCCCCCATGCCATCAACTACTGTGGAGAGCGCATTCCAACCAGACCCATCGCACATTCCATCTCCGCGCGCCCGAAACACTGCCGGCCGCCGAGGGCTCACTGGAGCTGTACGCAATAAGTGGCGGAAGAATTGATAAAGAAGTATTGAAGTTGGGTAGGTAAGAAAGACAGCGAGTGAACCGCCGCAGCGTTTAACACACACGAGAGGGAGATGGGATAAATTGAGGAGAGGGTGAGAAGGAGAGAGGGAGGCCATGTCTGTAGCAAAACTAGCGGCGCCGTACGCAGTCCGAGACGTGAAGAATGGAAACACGTGAGTTTGGGTGAGAGAGACCGTCCTCGCGCGTAACTAGTCGGAGGGCCGCGGAAGCTGAACGGGAAAAAAATCGCAACAGATCAAATACTGCCCCTCACTCATCATTTCATCAGCTCCGTTCCCAAAGAGTAAAGGAGGATAAATACGAGCCTTACAGCAGTGGAGAACGAAGAGGACGAAAAACAACAGCCGCCAGACGACGAAAGAGGAGCGGAAAAATATGAAGAGCTGGAATTGCGCGGGAGCAGAAAGGAAAAACAAAAGAAAAAAAGAAATCTCGCGTGAGGGGTCAACTCGTCGGCGCTGTCGTACGCGCGCGTGCGTCCCCCACGTGACCCTGGCGAAGTGATGTCAGAGCCGACGCCCGCGCGCGGTCCAATGGGCGTCGCGGGATCGAGTCGAGCCCCTCGCTGTACCCTTGCCGAACCACGCCCCCCGTTGGCGGAAAATATAAGCGTGGCATGACGCTTGCCGTGCACTTGGCACCCCCGGACTCCACGAGCGCCCTGCCGAAGCCAGCGTGACCACACCCGCCGTTACACGGAGAAGGAAGAGACACCCAGCGTGGGGGTATTTTATGCCCGTGTATATGCTAGACGTGCATAGAACAGAGAACCCGCCGTGCTGCTGCCTTTTCTGTGTTACTTTTGCCCCCCTTCCTTGGTTGGCCCAATCGTTCTCACCTCCCCGCTACCACCGTTGCCTGCCTGCTCCTGCTGCCGTGAAACCTGTGGCCAAGCCTTGTTGCCTTCCCCCCTACCCTTCGCCGTGGATTGAATCGGTGCGTGGTAATTCGTCTTTCACTCCCGTTGCTTGTTTTATTTGCTTGTTATATTCGCTGCTTTTCTAATTACGTGCCCTTCCCTCTGTGGTGATGAGAGCTGGGTTGTTGCGCCCTATCGAATCCTCAGCTGTGGGTCATCGGCCTGTTATGTGGTTGACCTGCTTGGTAATTTATCCCTATCACAGGACGAGACTCGTGGATGTTATTCTGTGTATATGACGCCCTTTCGATTGATGCATTCGGCACAAGTACCATGAAATAATGCTTGAACGCATTGTAAGTTCAGATAAATGCGGGTGTGTCCAGACCATGCTCATCTATAACTGTCGCACTCCTCGCTTCTCATCTATGAGGTGCAAGGGGGGGGGCAAAAAAAAATATTTTCAGCTGAATGTCTTATCACAAATACACTAATGGCTTTCCCCCTCTCGCAGTACTACATGGCTATGACATACATGTGCACACAAAATGCACGTGGATGCTGTCCATACATCAGAAGAGAACCGTTCGAAATTTTTAAAATGAATGTGAATGGTTCACCCTCGTTACAGTATTGTTAAAGTAATGAAGCGGAATAGAGGATAGCCGCTCTGGTGGAGGCCTGACACACCTGCGCATGAGCAATTGTCGCTCAAGTCGCACGGACATGATTTGCACGCAAACTGTATTTTCTTCCCTATTCTCATTCATTCCGATAAATATAGCCTCTTTGAAGCGGCAGCCACTGCTTCCTAAAGCATGTATGTGTGCGAATTGTGTCATAGTTTTTCCTGAAATATTATGTGTTTGCACGCGATTGTACCATCCTTTTTTGTCTGCTATTTTCTACGCCATTCTTCGAGTTTTACCTTGTTTCGTTGAGCGAGTTTGTCTACAGGAATCTTCGGCTGTATGCCCTACTCTCACTTCATCTTCCCGACAGTATAGATGTAGCATACCTGTAGTAGCAATAGATGTTATTGCAAAAGTAGTTGTATGAAAAATCTCCTCTTCTGGAGAGGTTTCTTTCGTCCCGCTTTGGAGCCTAAATCTCTTAACCGTTGAAAAGCTAACGTGATTATTTTGCTTCATTATGGACAGCTCCTACGTGTTCCGATAATTTTTGCAACGGTTCTCCTTTGATCACCATGATCCTTCTAATTCCTCAATATACCTTTAAAAGACATAAAAATGCAACGTTCTTGTTGACATGCTTTGGATGGGTTATGCAACCTCATTTTCCCCCATCTTTTGTTTTTTTCGAACCTTTTAGTTCTTTGTTTCGTTTCGTTTTGCCTTATGATTTGTTTTTCCACACCCTATTTATTTTTGCCCCCATTCTTCCTACCCCATCAGCCCTAAGTTGGATTATCCGTTGGCCCCCGAAGAGACCCCCCGCCATCTCTTTCTGGAAACCGTAATCCCATCGAGATCAGCTCGGAGGCGAAATCGGACTCAAAAGCTTGTCAAATCAACAGGTATGTTGATCACCATAACCTGCTTCGGCTAAAGAAGATATACTAACCAGCAGGTACTGACTAATTCGTTCTGCGCATTAAGCGGCAAGCGCGCATGAGCCCGTTATGGTGCAGGTGCGAAGAATAGCGCGATCCCTCTGTCCAGCCGTATGACAGTGACTTTTATCGCTTGTTAATTTATGAACAGCAGAGGACTCGACGCAAAGAAGCCTGTGCGACGCCAACACCCTATAGTGTCAAAATATTATAATTTAGAAAACTATGCCTACTGATATTTTTCCCGCTGTTTACGTATATACTGTCGCCAGCGGGCAATCTTACTAGCAAATTACGATGAAATCACGTTTCTTAATTGAGGATATCTGAAGCTAGACCACACCGCCATCCACTCTCGGCTAGCACAGATCGCAGAGTTCAAATTATGTCGAGGTCATCATGTACGACACGTGTTTTCATTTACTCGTAGAAGCAGAAAAAAATATGCTCCACTTTCAACACCAGAACTCCAAACGACGTCTACAGAGTCCTTGGCTACCGAACAAACGCCTACAGATTTACAGAAAAGCAAACAATCTGAGTTCATTGCAAAGGAAAAACTGGATTGAGTTGTCCTCATTGGCCTTTTTAAATCCGTTCCAGCGTGCCTTAACGTAGCAAGTGAGTGTTAATAGTAATTTCTGCTTCGTCTGACATTTAACTGACCTCACCCGTTGTTTTTCAACGCAGCCGCTGTATAGTATATAGCTCGCATGGCATCGCGAGGAACTGTGTGTGACACCGGAGCAGGGGACCTTCGGGGGACCTTGGAGTGCACCGTCGTTGAGTCACACGCGTGAGCCATTGTTCGACCGAGATCGACACAGACGTGCTCTTAAGCGTATAGCCGCAGACAGTGGGGGAACGCACACACGACCGCGAAGGTGTGCCGTTACGAGAACGCGACAGCGCCCGCCATGCAGTCTAGGGTTTCTGTCTGAAGATTTGCTGTCGTTTGACTACCGTCGGCAACTATATATGCTTGGCTTGGATCGGATTGCTTTCTGCGCATCGACCGACGCATAATCGGTGTGCCGTCGCGCTTTTCCTTCCTTTTAATCTAAGAACGGTGTAGAATCGTCAGACCTGATCTTTTCATCGCAGGTGGTTTGTCAGGCGCCTAGACCTTGATGACAACGATACCTTATCACGTGAAAAGCGCTCTGGAAAAGAAGCGCATACCGTGATAAAGGCACCTGACTAGAAAACTCTGGGCATTCCTTTTATGTGTACATAAGGTCGCATTGTGCGATGTAACATCGCAACTTCGCACACAGGCTATGAGGGATGGTGAGAAACAATCTCCTCAGACTAACCTTGATCACCTGTGGTTCTTTAGCGTCCGCTGAAATTGCACAGTACGCTGCCATATTTCCACACTTCCCACACATCGGCAGCCACAAGTGAGCGTCATCCTTCTTTCGTTAAAAACTCTAGAAAAATTACGGAGTGCCATCCGCACGAATTGTCACGCCTGCATGGTACCTATACTGGTATCTCAATAGTTACAAGATTCACCTTGGAGTGGTGCTGGGCTACTATAGGCGGTGATGTCCTTGCCAAAGCGTTTCTGACCCCCCCCCCTCCCCCTTCCTCTGAGAGACATATCTAAGGCCATATTTGATCAAGCTCCTTTTCTTTTGCCGTAGCAATAAATGCACCTCCGACAGTTAGATTTTAATGAATAGAAAGTTCAAATGTGGGGGCAACGTACCGCGAGCAACCTTGTAACAGAGGAACGAGAGCTGTCAACATGGGTTTGTTTAGCAACGACTATGTACGCTAGCACTCGTGATCCGCTGCTGACACGAGTCGCGTGCTATCGCTTTCAAAAAGGCGCCGTTCGGGGTTGCGAAAAAACGAAATCCGATGCGCCGCCGGATGTTTTGCTGAGGGAGGAGAAAGAGGGTGGCAAGCAAAATGCGTGTAACGTCCAGAGGCCGTGAACTCCGATCGTCAGGCGCCCCCTCATCGCGTTCATTCGTAGTGCGGTCAGTGGCGACCATCACATCCCGTCTAGATATGAAAACTGACTTCTCCAGCGTTGCCAAAAAAACAGTTTATATCTTAGACCGACTGCTGCCGTGTACGGAGACCAAATATTTGCAGCGTCAAACAGCTAGTTCTTGATGGCTAGGCTACGATCAGAAACATTAAACGAAGTCTCTGGACGTGTACTTATTAAGTACATACGCAAGTGGGTGAGCATTTATATCAAAATTAAATGTAATTTCTTAACGAAGGATGAAAAACTTGAAAGTTAGTTGACCGCATCTCCGTTTTTCAGAAAGCGAGGAATGGGTAAAAAAAAAAAAGAAAAACAAACAAACGAAATGGCGAGATGGAATTTTCAAAACGGCTTTGACGGAAGGCCCTCAAAAAGCGTCCTTCAATTTCGACGTACTCGTTCACAAGCTATAAACGCTCCACTCTTGAAACGACCCTCCGGCATTTCTATATCGATATCTGTGTCAAGTATACGGGCAGCCCTTGAAAAGCCACGAAGGGCAGGCACCACCTGTGAACCTTGATTCGCGTACTTTCACGTGGGCAATTCATTTCTTCCCCGTTAGTACCGCCTGTCGTTGATCTTATCTCTCGTCTGCAACCATTTGCCAAGAGTCAAGAGTGTATCGTGTATGCCCTAGCGTGAAAAACCAGAAAAATGAAATCGTCTGCGCGTCTCACGCAATGCCGTCTGCTATGACTTGGCACACGAAAAGCATGCAATGTCGTCTGCAGTTGATAGGCAGACGGCACAATGCATCAGGCAGATGTTCGCAGATGACGCAAAACCCTGCTCGTGAGGACCGCAGAATACTGCTTCTAAATGTCACAGACGTTATTAGCAATGAATACGGGAAGCTGTTTTTTTTTTTGTTTTTTTTTTATGAACTCAGCTGCTGCAGAACGCGGTATTTCTGGTTGGCTGATTCTAGCTGTCTTCCGCAGCGCTGCACACATCTAATGAGCAGATGGTGCATAGTGAAAAGAAACGGTGACGTCACGTTAACTACCGCTCTCTGGCAGGTTGCCTAGCTCTGTGCAGGTATATGCATAGGTTTATAATCGCTCCGGCACGCCCTGTATCTGGAATTACAGCTCCTTTCGCGGGGTGACGCGCATGAATTATGGGCCAGCCGTGCGAAAAAATGCCCGTGGCAAGATCCGCTGAGCCTTAAAGCTGAATGCTGAAAGCTTCAGGCATGTGCCAAGATCCCGTTGGAAGCCGTAGAGGTGGTGTTGCAATCCTATCGAGATGCATACCGCCAAGCCTGCGTGGAAGCCACGGTAGTATGTATACGCCTAGCGAGGCTACACTTTGTTTCAGTAACGGCTTTTTCTTTTTCTCTGTTAATTTTATGAAAGGAGCGCTGCCTGTTGAAAAACTCGTCATAGGAAAATCTCGACGAACCCTTCCGCGTAACACGGTGTGAGTCAGCGTAGAATGTTCATTCGCATTCTGTCGACTTCGTTCACCGTGTCGGCGGAGTCTCCGCAAAAAAACTATTTTTAGAGTCAGAAGTAGTTTCTGCAAGTCGACTTCCGATAAAAATCAGCGCCGAATTTCATTCAATGTCGAAATAGCGGCACTTGTCGGGATTCCTTTTCCAGTGGTTAAAAACTTAACTCTCCTTACGTGCTGTGAATAGTTAAGAATGAAGTACTACCGTTTCGCTTCTGTTGCGTGTTTTCCTTTAACCGAGTTAGGCTAACGCTCGATTTTACATGGTTCTTGAATTGTTAAGCGTTTGATTTTGAATTGTGCTCGTCCATACATTTCGAATGATATATGAATACGTTATCAGTAGAGTTAAATCGGTGATCAAAATTAACTAACTTATATATTCAAATAATGTACTGCGATCGCACTTTACGCAACATTTAGTTCAATTGTTATTCACAATGAACCCATTAGCGGTTATTAACTCAGATATAGCCAGTTAAGAGCAGTCATACTCGGCATAAGCTATCCGACGATATATTACAAGGCTGTAACTTAAATTCGATTTAATCACGGTTTACTAATCGACGGTAATTAATTGAGACGAACAATTAGTTCAATGGAATTGTACTCGACATAAACTGTCCAGCGATATAACCTATTATACTCGATGTAAGCCACACTGTCACTGTGGAGACATTCTGTGCATGTATTCCGTACGTGCCACATATGGGCCAAGCAATGATACGCATCAAAAAGTCGAACTCAAACAGTGTAAAGGGCTCTAGTCAGACCAGAATTAATTCTGAGTATGTGTGCAAATACGAAACGAAAGAACATGCAGAAAGGATGACAAACGCGATGTGTTTAGGTGTTTAATTCCGTCCTTAAACTAAACTGCTCTTATGAGAGCCGTCTTTCGTACATGGCACAATGGATGTTTCCGGCTATATAATATAGTCAGTGAAATACTTGTAGTCACTCCAAGTTACGCAATGCAAAATCGTTGCACAAACGAGCAAAATGTACAACAATGGTCATAAACAAAAACTATTGATGCATATATGCTACTGTTCATATATGGGAGGTTAAAGAATTGAGTACTTTAGGTGTCCACATCTCTTAAAAGGGTTGAGCAATTAGGACAACATAGATCAGAAATTAGCGGGTGCGATTTTTATGCAGCTTTTACTTTGAGTTGCACAGATTCGAGATTTTCAATGCGGTACTGACATACAGGTGCAGTCGCCACCAAAAGTTTACGGTATGCGTGTGGTCGGGAACAACTATACTGTGGCGCCACCTCGCGACGGCGTCGTCTGGCATTGATTCCAGCGGATGAAGCGTACACATTTCCTGATAACTACACGCATTCCAGGCAGCATGGCTGGCATGACTATGCTGAACAAATTGTTTTTCCCTCTCAACAACGTACCAAAAGCTTAGAATGTCGAGTTCACATTTACGTGACTTCACACACGAGCGTCCCCTTCTTTTGGAGAATCGGAAATATACACAGCACACACTCGCAAGAAAACACAAGGGAGATAGGAGCGGTCATGAAAAAAAAAAAAAAAAAAAAGTGCACGCGCATTCCGTCCAGCGGTCACGGAGCACGATTTCCCCGTCCTGCCCTCTCTCACATTGCCGTTCCCAAACCATCATGTCGTCGCGCCGGAGCTCCATAACAGTTCACCAAGACGTTTCGGAGATGTGCGTGCGCTGGGCTTTGAGCTGCGGCGACACGCACGAGCCGAGTCGGAGACGGTTAAACCGGCTCCTTCTTCGCGAAGAGCAGCGGTGCAGAGTCACTCTGTAATCACGCCGTGCGGATCGGGGGAAAACCGGAGGAATTCTGACGGCAGCAGTAGAAATTCCACTGGGAAGGATAGGCTTGAGCGTAATACAGCGGGTCCTGCAGCGGACGCACCTTTCGCCACGCGACGGAGCACAATGCGAGCAGCTCAAACTCCAACGCCGGAGTAGGATGCAGTATTGTGGAAGCTGCAGGTTGTAATAACCAGTATCCGTGGAGCGGGAGCACACACGTATATATTGTTCTATCTTCCGCGCCGTTTAGCATTTTGAAATAATGCCTTAAAAAACAACGACGACGATGATCTGAACAATCGACGTCGCCTGAAACCCTCTTAAAATGTAGTCAAATCACAGTTATCTGCTCATTGCAACCCCGGGGCTAGCATGTCCGCCATTGGATACAGCATTCATAGCTTTTTTTTTTTATTTTCAATGCTGCTGACTGTTCTCAATTTCAAGTGAATAAGATCGTTTTGACTGAGACTAACTTTCCTATACCCATTTTTGTTTATTTAATGGCTCACAATGTCGAGGGCGTCGTCTGCGTGGTACTTCGTACAAGATCGTCTGCTTTCAGGAAAAGCAGCAGACGACGTTGCAGAACTCGGACGTTAAAACAATGCCCTTTTGCCGGCTTGTTACGCAGCAAAGACGCCTCGTCAGTTTTTGTTCGGCATTCTTCTTTCGGCAAGTTACATTTTTACTAGTCGAAAATCAGCGGGACCAAAAGCTCTGCTAGGAACTCACCGCCTGGGAAGGCCTCTGGCTAGCATAGCAGTGCACGCTTTTTCACAGACCCTCAGCCCATTTGCACGATTGATATGATGCCTTGCGTATACAAGAATGCGCATGCTTCTCTCGAGCGCTCCTTATCCATTTTTTTCTTCTCCTTCCACCCGCGTCCACTTATATTCTCTCAGCAAAGAAGCGTCCTTGTCTGCGTCCTACCTGCTTCGCATCGCATTCCTTGTGGGCATTCATTCGTCCCATTCGGATGGTTTTTCTCGGAATCCCTACAGGAAGCTGCCATTAGCGGAGCCCGTATGACGCAATCGGGCGCGATTCCGTCATTCTTGAACGCGTTGCCCTCATCTAGTATTTCTCTCTTTCTCTCTCTCTCTCTCTCTCTTAACAAGCACCGCTTCCTTTGTCACTCGAGTCTTGCCGAAATCTTGTTTCTTCTCGCTCATAATCAGGCCCCGTCCTTAGTCCCACGGGTAGGCGGAGAAGCAGAGTTAAGTAACACTTTAGCTGACCGCATTGCTGACATAAATGAAAATAAGAGAAGAGAGAGAACGAAAGAGAGCGATCGGTAGAAGGGGTGGGCTGAAGTTAGGAAGGAGGCTTTGATTGCCAAGAGCAGCTTCCTAATACTGAAGGTTCATTGGCATACTTGTCTCCGCTTTAAGCTGATAACCTTTATGGAAGCTGGGAGTGTCGTCACGGTGGAGACGCTGTTAGCTGCTTTAAACGGTCGACTGAACGAGAAAAATACTTACAGAAAAAAAAAAAAGAAAAGAGGGAACGCTCCAAATTTAGGATATGACTCTTAAATGCTCCAGCTTGTGGCATTCACTTGCGGGTCTTCGTTCGCATACTTACTCTTTGGTACTCGCCCAATCAGTAATTCATTTACTTGTGCCTATATTATCTTACAAAAAATCATTAAGATACAGTCGTACAAGCTACCACGATAACCTCACAACATAGGGATAAGGCTCTGCTTTTATCAATTCGTACGAGCGTTTCTGCGTAGCCTATAAGAATGTCGGGCTTGGAATCGAAGTGATCAATGCCCATCTCATTCTCCCGTCTCACTGGAGATACCCGAGTAGGCAGCTCCTGCCAAATCGGTTGTGTCACGTGGCCTAGTGACGTCACACAACCCGCCAACCAATCAGTGTCCAGTAATGTCACCTGCCAGATACACGCTGATGATATTCCGGCTTGGTTTGGTTTGGTTTTGGGGGTTTAACGTCCCAAAGCAACTATGGCTATGAGAGACGTGGTGATATCTCGCTCACGCAGAGAGCTAACAATCGGATCATCTGCAATCCTAGTTAAAATTAACGCAAGGTTCAGCGCGAACTAAAATCGAGAGACAACGAGTTTTGGTAACTAAAAAAGTCACACAATAAGCAAAGTAATGAATGATTTTGTTATGAAAGATATGAGAAGTATACCACTGGGAAGCGAAAATTTTATTTCGAACAGACCCAAAAGAATTGCGTCAGTCAGCTAGTTTACGTTAGAATTCTCAGATAAAGATCTGCTGTCCTTGTCGCTTTAGGCGGGAACAAATTTTTTCCCCTTGCCGGTGCCTTGTCAAGAGCTGGACTCTGAGGAGCCAGAAAAAGGTCGCATGACGGACGAGGACGTCGATATCACGACAGGCACCGCGCACATGGCCGAGGCTAATGCATTTCGCCTTCGCAAGGCGACGGAAGCCTCGAGTAAGCTGACTCCACTACACAACTGCTGACCTGAACCGGTTCCGAAAGACTGAAAAGCACTTGCACCGGATGCCCTCCGCTGAAGCTGTGGCCGTCGCGAAACGTTGATACTATTTGTGACAAAACAGCGCGGAACAAGCGCGGTTTTGTCATAAATAGATAACGAACTGATTGCCCAAGCAGCTGTCCTAGTTGATACTATGTATAGACTGTGCCTGGAAACATCGCATCCCGTATCTGCGAAAAACGTATTTGATGCTTTGTCGCTACAAAAAGACTGTCTTGCGTTTATGTTTTCGGGACTTACCTGTGGTGCACTGTACGAGGGAAATGACTTAAAGTACTACAACGCCGCTATAACGACCCCCCCCCCCCTTCCTACCATTGACAAAAAAGAAAAATCGCCCTTGCTTCTGCTGTCGCCTGCGCTACACACAAGACGTTAAGTTTAGACTCAATTAAAATTAATAAATGCATAAAATGGTAGTAATGACTCAAGTAACTTAGTCATTTTTTCAGAACAAGGTAACTGCGTTTCTCATAAACGAGCTTCTAAACCTATGATCGACACTGGTTTCAATATTTTATTCCAAGAAAGTTATTCCCACTGAATAAGCTGATACACCTGCACGTAGCATGCCGATATCGTAGCATATGTGTACCACGTGACTGAAGGTGTCCCTCACGCACATGCGCAGAGCGTGCGGTGCCGGTCACTGACGATCCTCCCCTCCTCTCTTTGGTGCAGATGAGTACCAGCTTCTCGGTGGTGCCCGCGCGTTGGCTGGCGGCTGCGCTGCTCGTGTGCGGCCTTGTGGCTGTGACGCAGCCCAGCGGCTGCGCGGCGCGCAACCTGCACAAGCGCTCCTTCCTCGAACTCGGCTGCCGCGGAAACTTCGAGCAGTCCTACCTGGCCCGGCTGGAGCGCGTCTGCGAAGAGTGCTACCAGCTCTACCGCGAGCCGCAGGTCTACAACCTATGCAGGTTTGCACGCCCTTCAATTCACCCCCTTACGAAGGGAACGTATCGAACTCAAATGCGATGCGTATGTCTTTACCTATGTGCATGATGTGTATGCTTAGCCAGAGGACCGACTCTTGCTGAAACACTTGTAAGAGTTTCGACAAACGCTATGAGAACAGTACACAGAGTCTGCTAGAGTATGTCCAGTCGCTGTTTTCTGTGATAATCACATCCGACGGTTCGCAAGCTAACCAGGCTGCAGTGCGAACGAAGCGCAGTAACTTAAAGGCATTGAACCGGCAGTAACAAAGATGCAATAACACTAGAATCAGCTCATAGCGCAGTTCGCGACGCTATTCACTGCTCCATAAACTGTACTTCATTGAGCAGTCTCCCATATTTTAAACTACAGTTCGTAGCGTTATCTAACTCTTTTGTGCTTTTTTTGTCATGTCAGTGCTTAGAAAAGCATGACAGCTGGTTGCATTCAAACCAGCTTACGACGCCGCTCTATTCACGGCAAGGATCAAACAAGTCCCACGCGGCGTCCCTAGATACATGAATGATGAACGCAGTATGTAGGCCACAGTGCAAGCATCTTTCTTAAGTCGACTTTGCGCCCACTTGTCCCAGTTATACTATATAAAACTTCTCGTCAGGTGGGGCGTGAGGAAGATGGTCGACGTATATCTAACCATCCAGTGTTTCTTTTTTCTCCCGTGCCACTGTCTCTCGCGAACAGGGGCAGCTGCTTCAAGAACGAAAACTTTGACCTCTGCGCCGACGCCCTGCTACTCAAAGACGAGATGACCGATCTTCGACGCATGATTAACTACGTCTACGGATGATCATCGATTGACACGCCACCGCTACACGGACGCCCCAACTCACGGGGGGAGAGTGGGGTAACATAGGGGCAGAGTCAGCGGACGTGTTTGGTTTTGTTCGAGTCGCGGACGGAGAGAGAGAAACAAAGACAGAGAGGAAGCGTGGATTTTCGACGGACGGAACAAAACACAACCTCGCTCCTCCTCTTTCACTCTTCTGCCTCACCCTACGAGAGAAAAACGAAACAAAAAGTATTCGCAACAATCAACCCACACGAACGATCGCATATAGCAAGGCCCGTCCAAGAATCCGTCCATATGCAGCATACCCTATACGTGCAAGATCTGACAACTGAACTTTTGGACTTTTTAGTAGTTTGTATTGCGTAATTTGTTTAATTAATTGAACTGTCGTCGCATTTCATTCGTCTATCCTGATAATGAACGTGATTACGGACGCACTGATCATGTGAATGCCCTTTTTGTTTTGTTTTTGTAGTATTCGGGTATTTTGAGTTGTAGGGTTGGATTCCATCGTGTGCGCAGGAATTTGTTGTTTTTTGTTTTTGTTTTTTCGAGTAGAGCGCACGCCGCTGCTGTTGACGCTTGTTTCATTTCTTGTTGAGTTTACACTTGGTTATGTTGCTCACAAGCGCAAGAAAGCATTTTTGTGCGGCGGAGAGCGGTCGGCGTTTGTAGCGTCAAAGTTCAAAGGATCGAATCTTGGGGGAGAGTTTTCGTGCAGCCATGCGACGGTTTAAGACTCGCGGTTCGTGGCGAGCTGTTCATCATCTGTCTGGCTCCGAAGGGGACGCGGTGCGGTGACGATAAACGCTATGTTCTCGGCGTGAGTGCGCTCTTACAAAGGTTCTGAGTTCGAATCTCCTACCACGTGGCCGGCGAGAATGGCAGGAAGAAAATTAAGATGCCAATGCACGAAACGCTCTGTCTGTACATTCGCGAAGAGCTAATTAAAAAAGCATATTGGGCTGCAGAGAAAATTACATGGGCGTGCACGTGACAAAACAAAATTTTGGATTAGTGGCAAGTATGTCGGTTGGTGCATTCCTTCCGTAAGTTTACTGCAGGACCCTTGCAAGTAACCTGCCTTGTCGTTACCTGTCACGAAGAAAAGTAAGCAAAAGGTTATACCTTAACTAATGACGTGTGATTTTGTTTAATTCACGGACATGCAAATCATTAAATGTAAACCCTGAATGAGGCAGACTGGGCTTGAATCTCAATTCAGGCGTTTCAGGTGTAAACTGCAGCACTATCGATATGTGTTGTGTTATTTAAGAGATTGATTGCTGGCGGATGCCACCTTTAATTTCTACTTTAACATAAAGAAAACTATTAAAACCATATGATATCAGCACTGCACTCCTACAACTACACGAGAAAAAAAATGCGGCTTTCCTTGTCAGTGTTATAATTCTATGATTGAATAACGATAATGAAGACTTCATGAAAATAGCTCCTCGGAAGCTTTTGCGCATATCACGCCGGGAACATAGCGCCTATTAGGGAGCCATTAATTATAGAACGTGGTTCGTTTGGAATGTGTTCCTACATGCAGCTCATATACATCTTGTGTTTCAATTTTTGTTTTGTTTTGTATATATCAAACTGGTTGCTGTTTCCGAGCATTTTTTACACTATTTTTCTTTCTGCTGGTCAGCAACGGAGATTATTTGGCATGTTCGTTGTATTGTGTTTTTAATTTTGTGTTTCACGTTTGTTTCGTGTTCTACGATGTCTTCAAAAAGGAACGAATGTACATAGAAACACACCTGTTGAAGACGTCACCCATTTTATTTTAGACTGAATGTACACACCGAGGAAGATCTTATGTACACCTGTAAGTCGACGACTATATTGTACCCGGACGAGAAGACAGTATTATTTATTTTTATTACGCATACAAGCTATCCGTGATTATTTATATGTAAGTTATTCGTACGCCTATACATACAAGATGCACCGCCCTATGTGGCACACTCGAAAGAGATGGAAAATGCCACTGCATGTATTGCTTGTTTTTGTTGAACTTCTTTATACCAACCTCAAACTATTTTTTTTTTCTAATGTCCTTTATTGAGTCTTTATTGAGTATGTGTACTTCAAGTTCTGTTCTTGCTTCGCGTTGCACGTCAAGAGTGGTTATTCTTTTGCGTTGTTGCGTTGTATTCTGTTATTTAATGCGTGCTTTCACGACTGCGTGCTCAGGAATAGTACACGGCGCAGATAGATATGTAGAAGTTATGTTAAGGAGAAAGAAAAGTTAAATATACGCGAAGAATTCAGCAAACAATTTTGTTTGTACTTTTCACATCTTTTGTGTTATTTATGCTATCTCCTTTCTTCTTAGACACCTTTTTAATGTATTCAAGTTTTAAAGGATAGACGCTATATCAGCTGCTACACAACATGCTCTTTAAACCTGTGTATTTATAATAGTTTGTGTTCTATCATTTTTGTATATAATATGCCTGCGACAAAGCTAGACTAGATATACATATATTTATTTTTACACCTGAAGTGCGAAAAAAAAATGTTACCTGGGAAAATATATTGAAAACTTCCTTAGGTGCTACAAACGGTGCCTCTTGTGAAATAGGGTGCAAGAATTGCGAAGAAAAAAAATTGGAAATAAAAACGAAGACGCAAATCACACCTGAGTCTATTACTTCATTTTTTTTGTTTATCTATTTTTCTTTCACTATCACGGCGTTTAGGCCTGAATGACTCGAAAGATGTTGATTAGTCAGATTACCAGGAGGTGTTCTTTTAACGTTTACTGTAGCAATACCTCGCAAGCACTATATAAAAAGAAAAGCCTAGATGTTAACCCACAAACTTTGTCATAACTTTTGCACCAGCTAACTGAGGAGTGGTTAAGACACATCTTGCTATATCAATGGTAACGTAAAGATAAATATTGCTCAAGATTGTTACCTCTGTGGAAGAGTTTATAGAGAATAACTCTTTGATGTACCAAAACATAAGGAAAATAAGGTACCAACAATAACTATACAGCTGATTATGACCAATGCGTATGATAGTTATCGCACAGAGAGGAAGTTACATTACAAGCGTCTGAAGTGTTCAAATGACTCGGCAAAAAACGCACACAGCTGAATTCTGCAGTTCACCCTGGTACTCCAAGCTCTTCTACGTAAGCGGGAGGACTAATATGAGATGCGGCTATTAAAAATGCACGACACCTCGTCCGTCACTTCCTGCAGGTTTCGTAAGAAAAAAAGGAGGAATCAGAAAAGAAGAGCTTGAAATGTGCTGCCAGCGTTCAATCAAACTCAAGAAAGACAGCTGAGGTGGGAGAAAGCAAAACAAGAAGTTAATTAAGGAGGACTCATTGTTAGTGCATTCGATTTCCACTACGGTGGCGGGACAACTGCCACGTGGAAGAGTTAATTAGGCCCTGCGTGTGTTTCTTCTCCAGCAGCAAATATTCCTGTTTCAATGCTAACGTTTTTTATATATTCGAGATGGTCGTCATTAGGCACAGTGAAAAAGAGTTAGCAAATGTGGGAGAAGGTTAGAAAAAGGAATGTAGACTGGCCTAGCTTCAAAATTCGCCAACGTTCTCTATAAAGCGATTATCCAATGTTCCCTCGTTATAGTCGTATTGGAGGTCCCACCACAGGCCTACCATCCATAGAAAATGTTGTCTCACAGAAGCTCCAGCTGGGAAAGTTCACAAAAAGTGTCTCACATGACATAGTTACGGGACAGCGCCACAGTGAGGGTACTTGTCAGTCACTTGCAAACGTTTATCACGCCACCGATTACGCGCAGATGGTGTCAGAGTCGCCCCTGCCCGAATCCAGCGTCCGGATACCCTCCCCTCTCTAGTGAGATTACGGAGGAGTGGTATGAACACGGAGGAATTAGAGCGCAAGTCCGCTGGCGCAGCGCCTGTTACTCGGAAACATGGGACAGGAACGGATATGCGGGAAGAGGGGGTAAAGTGCGGGTTGTGCGGTGTGTCAAGGTGTGTCACTGTATCCACATAAATATTATGCAGGTCGTGAGCACGGGCGCGAATCCAGAGCTGGTGAATGGATTGTGTAATTTGGAATGTGCTCCGAAGAGCCTTGTACTGTTTAATAACAGTGAAGGGATCAGATGCAGATATAAACAATTTTGAAAGTGGACAGAAGCGAGAGAATCAATCGCGATGTATATAACTTGAAGCTCCAAGGCAAGGGCTGTTTGGGATGGACGTTGATGGTACATCTGGTAGTATGGGGGCATGGGGCTGCATGGTGCAATAGACGGTGATTCTGAACTCGAATCAGAAAGGATCGAAATGGACTGTTAAAATATTTTCTTACGTTTGATGGCGCACACCGTATATAGTACATGTATGCGAGGAGTTTTAGGCTGTTATGTATAGTGCTAAAATCACAGCGAAAATTTCAATACAAACATGCATTAGCCTAGTATATTACTGTATCCGCGGTACAGGTACCTTATTTTTCTGATGCAGATTTGTATCACTCTATGAGGGACCAACATGTACAGTCGTGAGCAAAAGTGGTATACAACACTCAGCCAGTGGCAGAGCTCGAGAAAACTGCATTCCAACTTTATCTAGCAACAGCTATCTAAGATCGAGACAATAGTGGTGTCGGTGTCGCTGCCCCTGTAGCTGTAGCTAGATGGCATTTCGACGCAGTTTTCCCGAGCTCTGTCACTGCCCGAGTGTTGTATACCACTTTTGCTCACGACTGTACGTACAATTTTAATCAGGGAGTTCTCCTACTTCTTTGATGTCGGCGATCATCACGGTTTTCAGTTAACGGAACGACTCCGAAAAATATGTTGCTTTACACGTCATCCCACAATTATCTAACCTAAATACTTATTTAGAAGTATCTTAGCTGATCAACAACTCTTCCCTATAGTATATGCGATCGCAGCGCTGAGGGGCTACAACAATTCAACAAAGGCTGCCTATTTATATATGGTAAGTGCACCGAATATAAAATATGCCTCCTTTTCCTCCTAAAGGACAACGGCTTACACATGATCAAAATAATAAACATCGGCCGCGGTGATAGCCTGGAAATGTTACTTCCCAGCGTCAGGGAATCAAATAACCTGTAAAACTTTGATGTTATCCTATTAGTAGGCGATAAACAAATAGGGTATTGGAATTTTCTCTAGAGAAATCAAAGGCTTAGCAATCGAAATAAAGCGTCAAAATTGGGCCGTTTATCGGGAACAGTCACCACTGGCTTCGACGCCCTGCAGCCATCGGCGTCCCAGTGGTCTGTGCCTGCCGTGATGGAAGAATGAGGGTGGGTGCTGACGTCATCAAGATCGCACTGCAAAAAATAATGAACACTTATTGGGACGAGAAGCGTGCACTTCTTATTTTTTTCCGTCCTCTTTAGAGGAGAGCCAGAACCTATCTCATACTTTGACGGCGGCATACCAGAGGTTACAAGCAGGGCATAAATGTAAAATAGTGAGAGCCAGTTGTCGGCCGACCAGAGAGCATAGAAGCAAAGGGACTCCAATGGCGATGATGATCATGAACATCATAATTTATTACTCTCCTGAATAATCTGACGTAGTGAACTGAACCAATGTTTTAACTTTTCACTCCGTTGAATGAGTGAAATGCATCTAAATTATCTTGCTTATAAATTTACATTGTTATATTAACTATTCGTTATAGTTAACAAGAAAACATTTTACAGCTGAGTCTTCGTTATCGCGGTGGCGCCGTGTGAAACTGTCACGAATGCTGGCTTAGCTTCACAGTAAAGTGCACTGGTGATGAAAGTACACATTATTGATTGCATTGGAAAATAGCGTTCTTTTGGGAAAAAGGACATTAAAAGCTTCCATTCTTAAGCAACGTCATTCAATTTCTTCCCTCGATAAAAATCATCGACATAGAAGACAATGTTTGCTGAACATCCGTAGTGGTGAATTATCAAGCAAAATATAATAAATATGATGATCTGGTTTGGTTTAGTTTACGGGGCTTAACGTCCCAAAGCAACGAAGGCTGTGATAGACGCAGTAGAGTGGAGGGCTCCAGAAATTTCGATCACCTGGGGTTCTTTAACATGCACTGATATCGCACAACTCACCGGCGTCTCCCTTTCCTCCTCTAACGAAAAGCGGCTGTTCCGGCCGAGATTCCATGCCACATCCTTGGGCACAATATAGTAGAGCGCCCTAATCACTCCCCCTCCCCCGGCGGGGCAAAAAGATGATGTTCGATTTAAATCTTTGAGAGGACTAAACTAGAGACGGTGAGTACACGAACGGACGAGATGACACGTCAATGGGGCCAACCACACTCGCGACTTTCGCGAGTCGTGTGCTATTCAGCATGGATAGTATTTAGGAGACTATTTGCGACGAACAAGCAGACAACGCTTGTAAGGAAAGCCCAACTGGCTAGTGTACTATAGGGTCAGTGTTTCACAAGAGGAAAAAGTGATCTTCGCCCGGACACTTTAGCGGTCATTGTCAAGAGGGATATGAGCATGAGGTAATGTTCAGTCCACGTGCTTGTCTGGGAAAGTACAAAAATAAGCATTAGAGAAAATGAAGACCTCACATCAGTACAGCTATTGGTACTGTTACACGGGAGATACGAAAACGGAGAACAATGTTTCAGAGACGCCCCAAGCACTACGAGCTCTTTCGTCGTAATTGGCATATATGTACCGCATGCCTGGAGGCTTCTTGCGACACGATAATTCCCGAGATCTACGTGTATACGCTGGAAAGCACCGCCTCGGCGGTAAAGGTAAATGTATAACACAACAACGATTATCCGCAGAGGCGTTGGACTCAGCAGCATGCGAAAGGATCGCCGTCGCACAAGCGATAATTGCAATTGTCAGAAGACTAAAGTGTGCGTTGGACAAGACTTTCCCTGCCCACGGATATTTCTCAGAAGAAATATGAATTCACATCCGCCCTTGTTTGCAGGATAGTTACATATATCCAGCCCCAGGCATTTTTTTGTTATGAATTTTCTTGAAAAAGAAAAACACCCGCCTGGAAACTATCCCGAAATCTCTATGCAAGGCAATACGTTTCGGTGCTGGATACAGGATCTAGGCCGATAAGTCGGTTCAATTTACCTTTTTACATTGGTTAACCGTACTCGCTTCTGCTTGTAGCCCGCCTTACACACGTATGATACATTTAGTGTGTGCGCAGAGGCAATTTGGATTGCTGATTCGTTATTGAATTGTCGCGTGCCTTAACCAGTTCTGCGGCGTAGCGGAGGACTCCAGATTCGTTCTGACCAGGCGCGGCGCGCTAGCTTGCACTCAGTTCTCAGTGCACGGGGTACATTTATAAACTGGTGGGGATCGAACAACGCCATAGTCACGAGACTCTGTAGGTGCAGTGTGCGTAGATACGGAAGACGATGAAGCTGGTTACTTCTAAAGAATGATATCGCTTTCAGCTACATCGAAGAACAAGCTCTTTTTGCGTTGCTTAAAAGCACGCTTCAAGATGAAATTATAGCTGTTATGACTTGGATAAGTTGTTATGACTTGGATAACTCGAGGGTAAGCCTCTTGCCAAAGCATCCACTGCTGGCCAAGTCCGTAAATATGCAAAGGGAGTACATGCTGCTAGCCAAGACCGAAAACGCTCAAAGGGACCGGCACTGCACACAGTGTTTTATTTTTTGTTACCACACTGCATAATTACCTCGTTTTGTGTGAAATCGCAAGTGAATGAGACGTTGCATCGCGCATCGAGAACGCCATTTCAGAGAAAGTTAGTGCGAAAAAAATAAAACTTATTATGCTGAAAGAATTCCCTTGGGACATTCACACAACGGGCGAATTCCATTGGGACGTCGTTAAGATGTCCGGAAGCATGCATGCCATCATATGCGTGAGGATCACCACGTGCTTTAACGATAAGAAGTAGTCAGAGCATTTAAAGTTAAGGCTGATTTTTCCAGGAACTCGTTACTGGACGATCGTTAATTCTAATTCTTTTAATCCGACATGCTGGCTTATTCGAATATACGATTTGGTGCTGTTAGCACCAAGTGTGTTAAAATGGCCCCGATTTATTCGAAATTCACATCGTTTGAACAAATTATAGCTTATTATATTGAGATGTCACTGTGTTCCACGCAGAAAGGACAACGAGAAGTAAAGGTTGCACAGAAGCCACGCCCGGCTGGCACTAGAATACAAGACGTGCGCACAAAACGGCAGACAAGCGAAGCGCGCAGAAATCAGAAAAAAAAAACAAAAACTCAGATGATCAGTGCGACTCGTTCGGCAGAGTATGCGCAAGCTGCAGTCTCCAGCCTGGACAGAGGAGCCGTTGCTGCTGACTAGTCCAGACCGCGCGAGTAGATAACGTGATCCCCTGTTCCACTCTTCCTGAGTGATCGCGTACCCCTGTCCCACTCTCCCGGTCTAATCCACCAGCAATTACAATGTGGCACGCTGTAACCGTCTCCCGTATTCCGAGTTTGCGTCAGAAAGTGTCGCTATCTCCCCGACTTCAAGTCATCTTATTGGCGAATGCACCGGAAACAGAAGTGGTGATGTCATCCGGTTCTGGTGTGTCCACCAGTCACATTACTCAAGGTCAGGCAGATAGCGGCACTTTCAGTAATGACGCAAGCTCGGAATAAGAGCCCACGTCTCTCTTTAAGGATGATAATGTATGGGGTTGACAAAGTTCAGACCAGCACAAATTTTGGGTTGAGACCTACTACGTCAACGACGCTTAGCTCAGGAACATTCGCTCTTAGAACTACATTGCTGCATAAATGTGAAGATTTCAATCACTCACGAAACTACGTAGCCTCTATGACAGCGGTATTTCCGGAGAATTCGCCCAGTGGCCGAAGAAACGACTCCGAATATGGCGGGTGGTTTCGCACATGACGTCACAAGTGCCATGATGGAACTGCGGCCAGTGTTCCCACAATGAGAGTGAGTTCAGGGGGCAACAAAGGAATTAGAAAACTGCGCAAGCTTTTGTTCTCAAGACGGTGGCTACTGGATGTCATTGCAAGCCATGAACTTGTGTAGTTGAGCATGTTTTTATTGTTATTATTGTATTGGGGACGTTCTTGGTGACGTTCGGCGATATTACGAAACGATTGGTAAAAAGTTAAATCAAGTGACGTTAGGAAGCCATATTGAGATGCGGGAAATTATTTGAAGTAAAATGTGATGTTGGGCTAGTCGGTTCATGTCGTAAG
>JAJIZL010125810.1:0-31603 GCA_023969395.1 Amblyomma maculatum | reverse complement strand
TTGAGGGATGATCAGCCCAGGGATTGAACAATGGCTGTGTTTCAGAACGGTTGTATGTAACGTTGCCATAAACTATAGGGTTCCGGGGTGTAAAAAGTTTGAACTCGGCACATAATTGGTCTAGATATTAGGCAACGGAACAACATTTGCTAGAACGCAAAGTGCAGCTGTACGCGTGGTTGCGTAGGCGCCAGTAAAAGCGAGGAGTGGTATTCGTTGCAGTGATAGGACGTGACCTCTTAGTTGAGAAAGAGGACAGTGATATCACCATGCAGGGGCAGCATATGTAATCGAGGGGAGAATGACTTGATGATAAATTTGACAAAAATGAGATGGTGAAACGCAAAAGTGTAAATTAAACCAATAAAGGAGCTTAGTGGTAGAGGCCAAAGTTTTAGTTTGCAAGTGATTTACATGGGGAATAAAGGTAAGGTACGAATCAAAAACAACCCCTAATAATTTGATAGTTGGCTCGCACTTAAGCCTGTCAGATCCAAGACGGATGGTGGGTTTACGCTTATGTAATGCTGTACTCTATTATGAAATACAACATAAGAGCATTTTTGTGCGTTTAACTGAACACGATTTTTGGTGCACCATTGCTAGACTAAAGTCAGAATGCTAGTTGCCCTTGTAGATAACTCGCGACTTGTCTTACCAGGTACAAGGATAATGTTGTCGTCGGCATATGCCTGAGTGTGAATTGGGGAAGGGAGATATATATTTAGGAGGTCATAAAGGACAATGTTCTAAAGTAATGGGGAAAGAGGCGAACCTTGCGGATTACCAAGAGAAGAAGGAGCCGAAATAGAATGAGAAGAAGATTGATATGTTAAATGCCGGTCATCTGAGAAGGAAGCTAAAAGGGAATATATATTTTTTGGACATCGATGCTGCCTTAGAAAACGCAAAATTAAAGGGTGCCAAGCACTATCAAATGCACCTTTAAAGTCCAGAGAAATTAAAACCAGAGGGTGCTTCTATTTTTTGTAGTCCTGCAATAATTCACGCAATTTATAAATGGTCTGGACAGAATTCCGGCCGTGAGTAAAACCATACTGATTCCTGTGAAGCAAGTTATTTTTTGATAAAAAGTAGTTCAGCCGACCATAAAGCATGCGCTCGAGTACTTTACCAAATGAAGAATTAATACAAATCGGGTGGTATGAGCTCGGAATTCCGGTGGTTTGTTGGGTTTGGGAATAAAAACAACTCTGCCTATTTTCCATGGTAGAGCGAAGTGACCCAAAAACAGAGAAGAATTGAAAATTGAGGAAAAGAAGGGATGAGCATTAAACAAGGAAACGACAAAACGAGGAGAGATAAGACGGGGGCCAGCAGACGTTAAATCCATTGAAGTTATAACAGCCTCAATTTCTTCAAGAGTGAAGGGTGGATCCTGGATTGAGTTATTATAAGGCTGCTTAATAATATCCCTAACGTGAGTATGTAAAGGTAGATCTAAAGAAGAATCGTCCACAGCGATATGCTTATTTATCAGAAGCTTTATAGTGTCTTGAAACGTCTCTTTATAGGTACCGTCAGGGTATCTCAGCATAGGAATTATTGAGGGAGTCCTGAGCTTTCCAAAAGCATACTTGTATGGCTTGCCAAAAAGGAATTTCCTTGTAGCATTTGAGCAAAGTTCTTTTACATAATTGTCATGCGTGCGCCTGATGTTATCTCTATAGTCAGCAAGAGCTTTATAAATAATTGAGAGGTGGTAAATTCTGTGTGTAGGATCGGAAATATGTTGAAAACGACATCGAAGAGCCCGAACACGTGAGCGTTTCATGCGCAAATCAACCGACCACCAAACAGATCCCTCAGGAAATGGAGATTTAACAGAACATAAGTTTTCGTTGTGGAGTTTGATAAATATCTGATCAAATTTTGAAAGTACGCTATCAAGGGCAGGCGCTGAATAGATCTGATGATTGCAAAATGCGGAAACCAATTCAGAGACGCTAACTAGGAAATTAGGCGACATGAGCTGGCTCTAGTAAGCCTCTTAAACTGTGATGAAGGTTGAGAAATCAAAGAAAAAGTAATAAATCTGTACTCTGAAAGGGTTGAATCTGGCAAAACTTCCCAAAAATAAACCTCCTTTAGTAAGTTTGGGGAAGCCAATGTGATGTCAATCCAACATGAACCGTACGGAGTTCCATATTGTCACGCACTTCCCGCGGTCCTTATTGAAGGAAGATGAGGTTTTGGCGGGATAAGCAGAAAAGGAGGAAGCTGGTTTTGCCCCGCTCTTGTGTGCTATTCTCTAGCGCAGCCTAAGATCTGTCTAAATAAACGTCGTAACAAGTGTGGTGGAGTTTGCGGGCTAAAGATCACCACGGAACCTCTCCTACTTCGCCGGAGCAGGAGAATTGCTGGGCTACCCCCCCTACGGACGGAGATGGCGCAAGCAGATGTTTCAACGCCGCCCATGCCAGCAGCACAACCGACTATCCCACAGCCTTTCCGGGAACCCCGACGCTTTTATGGCAAGCCTGGGGAAGACGTGGATGACTGGCTCACCCACTACAATCGGGTGAGCAAAAACAACCGCTGGGATGCGAATACCAAGCTGGCGAATGCGGTATTCTTGAAGAAACTGCACTAATATAGTTTGACAATCATGAAGCATCCCTTACCACCTGGGATCGCTTCATGGAAGAAATGAGAGCGGGATTCGGCGATGCCGATGCTCGAAAAAAGAGCGCAGAACAGACTCTGGCTCAGCGAGCGCAAGTACCGGGGGAGACCTACACAACTTATATAGAAGTCCTCAAGCTATGCAGAATAGTTGATGATCGAATGACAGAAGAAGACAAAGTGGGTGGGCCACCTCCTCAAAGGAATAGCGCAAGATGTGTACAACTTTCTCACCTGCAAGGAGGATTTGAATACCACCGCTGATGTAACACGACACTGCCGCACGTTCGAATCTCTGAAGCGACGCCGTATCATTCCGAAGTTTGGTCGGCTGCCTAATGTGACAACTGTCGCTAGTGTGGATGTGTCTGAAACGACAAGCCTGGCAGATAAAATTCGCCAGATCGTCCGCGAAGAGCTTTGGAGGAAGATATTGGGGGCCACGTCAGGCCCGTCTACAGGAGCACTTCTTCGTCAGACAGCCCATCTTCTACCTGTTATGCTCCCTCTGTTACGTCTCCTTCGGACACCCGATGCTCTGCTGCTCATCGCCCGAACATCCAGCCTCTCAACATCAACGCCTACAACAGCGAGCACTCTCGTCCTCTTCGTCGACCACATCCAGAGCATGAAACGTTTAATACAAGCGACGATGAGCCTTATTCATCGAATGAACGTGAGCCGCCAGTGTGTTATGCCTGTGGAATGATCGGCTACATTTCCCGCTTTTGCCGCAACCGTCGTCCGTACCAGCAGTATCGCCGACAGTGGGTGAACTCCCGTACAAGGCTTCCTGCTGACAATGATGATTCGTATAGAAGAACACCTGGCCGGAATGAGTACAGATCAACAGCTAGCCGACAAGAACGCAGAATGGTGCTGAACCGAAACGAATCACCGGCCTCTGACCGTAGCCTGACACCACCATCTCGGCGCCTACGACAATCCCCTTCTCCCCGACGACGGTCGCCACCTCCGGGAAACTAGTGAGTGCGGCCGACGGAGGTGAGGTCGCAAAAGATTCTAGCTTACCCATGCCTCTGCCCATTTCGATGTTAAAAACCGAATTGAAGTGTTTGTGGATGGTGTACGTGCTATGGCGTTGTTGGACACAGGTGCAACTATTTCTATAAGTCTCGCTTTTAAAAACTGCCTTGGTCGTAAAATTATGTTTGCTTGGGATAGTGCGACAACATTATGTGGTGTTGGTGGCGAATCGCTTAATCCACTTGGAGTCTGTTCCGTGAATCTTGTTATCGCCGGCCACACATTCCGAACTGAATTCGCAGTACTTACTCGATCAACGCATGACGTAATTCTTGGACTCGATTTTCTGGAGCGATGTGGGGCCACTCTCGACTTTCGCAATGGAGACATTTCTGTGAGCACTCGAATTGAATCTGCTCTGCGTGAAAATTCGCGGACCCATCCTAGCACGCTTTCGGTTTCGGAAGACATAGTCATTCCTGCAATGTCAGCAGAGTTTATACGAGTTGTTAGTTCCAGCTGTGCCAGTGATGCGTTCGACGCTGTGGTTGAACCACTCACCCTCAACTGCGCGAAGAAAAGTATTCTGATTCCATGCTGCATCATCTCAGTCATGAATGGCCATTCTTCTTTGTGGATGACTAACTGCTCTAACGAACCTGTTGTATTACCACGTGGTCTAAAACTTGCCAACTTTGACGAAGACACTTTTAAATTAGTGGCCGTGCTCAGCACAGACAATTGCCAGCCTGCCGCATGCTCAGAAGAAGATGAGACAAAATTTCATGCCATGATTAACAAATCTCTGCCAACAAGTGACCGTCACAGTTTAGTGGAAGTTCTGGCGAAACATACTGCGGCTTTCGATTTCTCTCGGGACTCGCCACCACGGATTCCCATTTCCCGTACTCAGCACCGAATCAATACTGCTGATCCAATCCGCCAGAAGCCTTATCGTGTATCCCCATCAGAGCGCCAAACAATCGAAGAACAAGTTCGTGACATGCTGCATAAGGGCATCATTCAGGAATCGTCTAGTCCGTGGGCTGCCCCTGTGATTCTAGTCAAAAAGAAAGATGGCACATGGCGATTTTGTGTTGATTATCGACGTCTGAATACTGTTACCAAGAAGGACGTGTATCCCCTGCCACGTATTGATGACGCCATTGATTGCTTACATTCCGCCTCCTATTTTTCCTCAGTTGACCTGCGATCAGGCTATTGGCAGATCCCCATGCACCCGGAAGATAAAGAAAAGACGGCATTCATCACCCCAGACGGGCTGTAAGAATTTAATGTGATGCCGTTTGGATTATGTAACGCTCCAGCGACGTTCGAAAGATTCATGGATACAGTTTTGCGCGGGCTGAAGTGGCACATTTGTATGTGTTATTTGGATGATGTAGTGATATTCGGGAAAACGTTTCATAAACACAACAGTCGATTAGAGGTTGTCTTGGAGTGTATTGAGAAAGCTGGTCTGGTACTCAATTTCAAGAAATGTCGTTTTGGAGAACGCCAGACTGTGGTACTTGGACATCTCATAGACAAGGATGGAATCAGGCCTGATCCGAAAAAGATCGAAGCTGTCACTTGTTTTAAACCGCCGAATCGTTAAAACAGCTCAGGAGTTTTATGGGACTTTGCTCCTATTTTCGGCGTTTTGTTCCGATGTTTGCTCATCTAGCATATCCCCTTACTTGTCTTCTGCAAAAAGATGTGCCTTTCAAGTGGACTGCCGATTGTGACACCGCCTTTCGTCAGTTAAAGTTTGTTTTGACATCAGGACCAGTACTACGCCACTTCTGTCCATCAGCTCCAACAGAACTTCACACTGACGCCAGAGCAGTTGGAATTGGTGCTGTGCTCATACAGCGCCACAATGGCGATGAACATGTCGTTGCGTATGCAAGCCGTTCTTTGAGCAAGGCTGAGCGTAATTACACTGTAACTGAACAGGAATGCTTAGCTGTTGTATTCGGTGCGCAACGGTTTTGGTCATATCTTTATGGATGTGCATTTAAAATTGTGACGGACCATCATTCCTTATGTTGGCTTGTAAACCTTCGTGACCCCTGTGGACGCCTTGCGCGGTGGGCTTTGCGCCTTCAAGAATTCAATTTTACTGTGTCTTTTAAGAGTGGTCGTAAGCACGGCGATGCTGACTGCTTGTCACGGTTGCCATTTGAAACTACTGGTTGCGACAATGAGGTTTTGGATGAATATATAGCTGCTATCTCTACAAGTTTCCCTAATGTTGGTGAATTCAAGATTGCGCAGCGGCGCGTCAAAGAGTTGGCGCCGCTTTTTGAGGCAGCAAAATCCCGGAACCCTACGACCTCATTCTGCATTCGTGACGGTGTACTATACAGGAAGAACTACTCGTCAGTAGGTGCGCGGCTTCTTCTGGTAGTTCCTACAAGTCTTCGGTGTCAGGTTCTTCGGGTAATGCACGACGATGCCACAGCTGGACACTTGGGTTTCGCAAGGACATTGCACAGGACTAAGGAACGTTTTTATTGGCCGAAGATGCGTCAAACTACTCAACGTTATGTGGCCAGCTGCCTCCAGTGCCAGCGTTTCATGCACCCAACCTGCTCACCGACGGGTCATCTTCAGCCTATAATGCCACCACGAACCCCATTCAAACAGGCGGGAATTGATCTTCTAGGACCGTTTCCCCGTTCCTCCAACGGAAACCGCTGGGTCATAGTGTGCGACTACCTTACGCGGTACTGTGAAACTGTTGCTATACCGGCAGCCACTGCTTCTGATGTCTCGGCGTTCCTCCTACGGCCTATCATTCTTCGACATGGGCCTCCTCGTGTGTTAATAAGTGATCGTGGCCGACAGTTTACGGCAGAAGTTGTAGAAGAACTTCTTCGCCTCTGCTCATCCCATTTTCACCATTCAACTCCTTACCACCCACAAACAAACGGTCTTACCGAACGCACCAATCGGACGCTTAGCAATATGCTCGCAATGTATGTCGACTCCCGCCACAAAAACTGGGATGAAGTCCTTCCGTTTATAACATACGCATTTAACACTGCTAAGCACGAAACGACAGGCTACAGTCCGTTTTTTCTTCTATATGCACGACCTCCACGAAGCACTTTGGACACGTTTCTGCCTTTCTCACTCCCTGCTGAAACTTCACTAGCGCATACTCTCTCTTTGGCTGAAGAAGCTCGTCGACTCGCTAGACTTCGCACTCTGGCCTCCCAGGAACGCTGCAAGCAACGCTACGACAAGCGTCATCAAGATGTTATGTCCCTGGTGACTTGGTGTGGCTTTGGACGCCGTTGCGTAAGCGCGGCTTGTGCCAGAAACTGTGGCACCACTATACTGGCCCTTTCGTTGTATTGCAACGCCTCAGCGCAGTAAACTTTGTAGTCTCTCGCGTGACCACCCAAGAGCGTCGTTCTCGGAAGACTCAAGTAGTCCACGTGGCCCGCATGAAGCCCTTCTATCAACGTGACGAACCTTGACTCGCCCGGCGGGCATCGTCTGCGAAGGGGGCAGTGTCACGCACTTCCCGCGGTCCTTATTGAAGGAAGATGAGGTTTTGGCGGGATAAGCAGAAGAGGAGGAAGCTGGTTCTGCCCCGCTTTTGTGTGCTATTCTCTATCGCAGCCTAAGATCTGTCTAAATAAACGTCGTAACAATATGTTGGCAAGGAATTTGGATTATTAATAACAACGAAGTTATTGGATGCAGCAAATGTTGAATGTGAGTTCCTCTTAGGCCCGTAACATATTCACCCCAAAGGATGCTTTTTTGGGTTTAAGTCACCACAAATGATAATATTATCTGTAGGTGAAGTCTGTACACAAGTTGCCAGTAAAGCAAGAAAGCTTTCGATATCTGCGCGAGGTGGTATATATTGTCACGTCTCGATAGAACGCCAAGAAGGGCCGAAAGGTAAGACGTTTGATTAGCACACTAGAACGAGTCTGGTTGCAGGGGCCCACTAGGCTGACGCGAGGGTGTCTTACGGCGCTGACACAGCTCACAAGCGGCGACGTAGCGACGGACAGAGTGGTAGAGACAAGGCCAGAAAAATCGGCGTCACACAAGGTCGTACGTACGTGATACTCGCAAGTGTCCTGCTGTAGGGGCGTCGTGAAGTTGGGCGAGGAGAGTAGAGCGCAGATGAGCCCGAAAAAGCAGTAAAAGATCCGCGCCATCTGGGAGCATGTTGCGTCGGTATAATGTCTCGTTATGGCGCACAACCGTGCTGGAGGAAGGATCGGGGTGGTTGCGCATATATGATTGCAGGTCAGGATCACGACGTTGTTTGGAGCTGATATTAATAAAGTCCGAGATGGACAAAATGTAGTCGTCAGCAGTATGGTCGGACAAGTCGGGAAGGATGTACGGGATGGCGGGACAAGCAGTCAGCATCCTGGTGTAAGTGGCCGGACATGTATACCACAGTAAAGTCGTACTCTTGTATTCGCAAAGCCCAGCGACCTTAGCGACCAGTGGGGTCTTTCAGTGAGGAGAGCCAACACAAAGCATGATAGTCTGTCACTACACGGAAGGACCGCGCAAACAAATAAGGGCGGAATTAGGTCAGCGCCCAAGCAAGTGCAAAGCATTCCCGCTCTGTAATTGAATAATTGTGCTCAGAGGACGAAACGAGGCGGCTGGCATAAGCAATGACGCGGAAGGAACCATGCTGGGACTGCGCAATGATAGCATCAATACCATGGCCGCTAGCGTCGGTGCGCAGTTCTCTTTGTGCAGCAGGATTGAAGTGCACCAGAACAGGTGGGGTGGTGAGGGTGGAAATAAGCGTCGTGAAGACAGGCTTGGTCACAAACCCTTGTGAAAGCTACGTTTTTTTTTGCAGAAGAGAGGTAAGCGAACGAGCGATGTCTGCGAAGTTCCGAATGAAGCGGCGGAAGTAGGAGCAAAGGCTAAGGAAGCTTCGCACATCACATGAGCTACGCGGGGTAGGAAGCTCACGCACAGCTCGAACTTTGTCAGGGTCGGGCTGCATACCATTTGCATCAACCAAATGACCCAAGACTGATTTGGCGCTGGCCAGAGCTGCATTTTTAGCGTTCAGTTAAAGACCGGTGCGGCGAAAAACGGCCAGTACCTAAAAGGTCAATCAAGATGGTTTGCGAACGTGGAAGAAAAAACGACGACGTCTGCTAAGTAGAATAAATATGTTATCCCTTAGAAGCTACGGAGGAGAGAGTTTATCATGCGCTCGAACGTCGCAGGAGCGTTACAGAGCCTAAATCGCATCACCATGAATTGATATGTCCATCGGGAGTGACAAATGCGGTTTTCTCGCGATCCCGTTCGTCGGCAGCAATTTGCCAGTAGCCTGAACGCATGTCAATAGAAGAAAAATAGCTGGCACCATGCAAGCAGTCGTCAGTTCGCAGAAGAGGGTAAACAATTTTTTATTTGATTAAGGTGGCGACAGTCGACACAAAATCTCCAACTTTGGTCTTTCTTTTTGACCAATACGACAGGGGGTGCCCAGGGACGGCAAGAAGGCTCAATAATGTTTTTGCGCCCGCATATTGTCAACTTCTTTCTGCATAACATGCCACTCAGTTAGGGCAACAAGGCCGTCTGTGGATAGGGCTGGCGTCACCAGTATTGATTCGATGGGTCACAATGGATATTTGACCCAATGGTTCGTCCCCGAAATGAAATATATCACTGTACAGCACTGACGAATATGTAGGCGAATATGTCTACTTAGGATAGGTAGTAACCGCAGATCCGGACCATGAAAAGGAAATAACAAGAATAAGATTGGGATGGAGCGCATTTGGAAAGCACTCGCAGATTATGACTAACAGCTTACCGGTATCGCTCAAGAGGAAAGTATACAACAGTTGCATCATTCCTGTACTCACCTATGGGGCTGAAACGTGGAGGCTAACCAAGAGAGTTCTACATAAGTTGATGACAACCCAGAGGGCTATGGAACGAAAAATGGTAGGGGTAACATTAAGAGATAGAAAGCGTGCACAGTGGGTCAGAGAAATAACTCAAGTTACCGACATTCTAGTGGAAGTTAAGAAGAAGAAATGGACATGGGCAGGACATGTAGTGCGAAGAGGGGATAACCGATGGTCGCTGAGGGTAACAAACTGGATTCCAAGGGAAGGAAAGCGTAGCAGGGGGCGGCAGAAAGCTAGGTGGGCGGATGAGATTAAGAAGTTCGCGGGGGTCAAGTGGATGCAGCTAGCACAGAACCGGGTTAAGTGGAGAAATATGGGAGAGGCCTTCGCCCTGCAGTGGGTATAATCAGGCTGATGATGATGATGATGATGACAGCACTGACGCACAAAAGGTCGGAGAGAGCTCAGGCTTGGTCATCTGGCAGAACCGCGGATATCACGCCTGAAAGGAGGTTCGAATGGGAAGAAGTCGACATGTGCTGCTCCGACAGATGCTGTGGCGTTAGAGCAGCAACTTCGCCGTCCGCCAAATGAAACAGATCAGCGAGTGCGATCCTTGGGGTAAAACTTGGGTCGAGCGGCTGACCTTAAGGACGGAAAGATAGGTGCGGTTAGGAGTGATAGTCACGACGGTATCAGGGAGTATGACGTTGCGACGTATAACAACATCGGAAATTGGGCAAGTGACGTATGTGCTATCAGGAACTGCGCGGAATGGGGCCAGCGGAAGATAAATAGCAGCTTGGGGCGGTAGACGAACAAATTCGGCAGATGGAGGCGGGGCTTGACACCGGTGTTTTCGGAGCAGTAAGGCAGGTCTAAGCGAAGAACGCCAGTCGAGCAATCAATCAGGGCAAAATGGGCCTTTTAAAAGCCGATACCAATTGAGGGTCAAGTCGTGAGGGCGGTGGTCGATAACAGTGAAGAGGACAGGGGTAGTACGACCGGAAATACTCACGCGCGCAGTGTACAGTCCCACGACGGCAGCAACGCTTCCATCGGCGACACGAACGGCGGATGAAGCGGCGGGTGTGACAACCTTTTTTAGATAGCGGCGAAAGAATAAGCTGAGGACTGAAATTTGGGCACCAGTGTCAATGAGGGCAGTAACAGGGGCACCATCCACACAGATGTCTAGAAGGTTGCGGCGATGAGCGAGAGTCAGCAGAGAACTTTAGGGCCATGTCTTCAATGCAGCATCTCCTGCGGGAGCAGCATTGGTTAGTTTTCCGGAAGAGACCCAGAGAAGTGGGGAGATGATACACGACGAGGTTGTTTGAGCGAGACCGCCGGGTCTGAGGAGACGGTGAGCGGCTGGACATGCGCGGGGCTCACGAGTTAAAGTCACGAGAGCGCGTATCACGGAAATGGGTTGGGTGCGGACTATATTCGGCGCTGCGATCAGAAATTAGCGAGGTCGAGGTGGCGGAATCCAACAGCTGCGGCAATGCCGAGAAATGTGGCCGACACGTGAACAGTTGAAGCAGAAGGGTCGGTCATCCGAGGTTCGTCATTCGTCTGAGTTGCGGTAGGGGCAGCGGTATCGCGTCGGGAAGGGCGCAGTCGGAGCCGCAGCAGCTACCACCGGAACGGTGGGCTGGACAGATGGCTGTGCGCTCGGTTGGAGCGAGAGCTGTGCGGAAGGCTGACCAGAGTATGAAGTCCACGTTCGCGTTGAGGCCCACATTTGCGAACTCCTGACGATTGACAGATTGTATTAAGGCTATAGTAGCATCTGCTGGCTGAAGAGCGAACGCAATGGGCTCCATAGCTTCTATCTCTCGGCGAACAATCCTGGTCAAATTGATGGGATCAGATGGCTGCTGCAGCGTTGGACTATCTTCGCGCGAAGACGTAGCAGCTGTGTTTGGAGAGCGGTCGAAGCGGGGAGCAATGCGACGGTGCTTTGTTTGCTCAAACTGCCGGCAAACTTGGATGACGGAGTCGACCGTCGGACAGTTTTTGCAAAAGCAGCAGATTGTAAACATCGATTGCAGTTCCCTTTAATATGTGGCCCGCCTTGTCTGACTCGCACATGGCGCTCCCACGTTTCGGCATAACGCTAAAGTGTCTTTAATACAAGACAAACATGATTCTGTCGAAGACTGGGCACGGGATGCGAGGGCGCGCCGTACCCGCCACATAGAAGATGACGTTGGCGAGCATGAGGGTCGCGTCCCAATGATTGTGCTTGCTGACGCGCTCGTACATACCGATCCAGTCTTCTAGGTCAACATGGTCGGTGGCGCAAGAGGTGCCCAGGTCACGGTGGGAGCTGGCGATGCCGCTGAAGATGATTTCGCGTCAGATTGCATAGTGATGGTATCAATCTGGCGGCCACTACAGAGATCCAGGTTTGGCTACGTAAGCACTTCCAGCAATCCTCCCCCAAATGTTAAGGAAAACGTACAAAGCGGTAAACGCTAGTTAACTGTCAGACGCACATACCACCAGAACGAACCCAGCTTAGCCTGAGCGTCGTCTTCAGAAGACCACCCCAAGTACGTCATAGAGGCCAACTCCGGGGATGCACCGGGGATGCCCACCCTCCCCCAGCTCCAAAAGGCCATTTCGCGTTTAACATTTTCGGTTGGTATGGCACCTATGCGCGTTAATAACTTTGCAGTCTGGATGCAGAAATCAATTTGCACCTTTTGGAGGTACGAGCTGACTTCCCATACTTCTCATACTGGGCAATCACCTGTCTTAATTAAACATCCTACTTAGTGAATGTCCTTGCAACTTACACATGGTAGTGTTCCTGCCTTTTTCGGAAGTATGTGCTTCTGACGTAATGCTTTCCTTAATTGTCAGTTGTGGGGCACGATCGCCGTCAAAGGGTTGAAAAGAAGAAAAATTAAGCTTCACTCGCTCTACGTGGATGGGTGCAAAGCAGACTTGACTTCAAAGGAAACCATGAGGACAGAGGAGGTCGTTGCGATTTTGTGCTTAACACATGGGGGGAGGGGGGTGGGGGAGCCGCGCCTTTGCACCGGGTGCGGGTGACCCTAAAGACGCCAGTGCTAAAAGAAACAAATGCCTTTCTGTAAAATGTACCTTGCCCCTACGCAAAAAACCAGCGTCTCCCTGCGTTTTCCAGTGCGAAGCCAGTAAGATTTTCGCGCTGCGTTTGCATTGGTTCTGCTGGGGACGCTGGAGGTCTGCGATATTCTTTGGAGCAGTGACGGGAAGACACTAGCTGCACTGGTATGATGGGAGAAAAACGCTGGGATTAGCCTTTTCACGCTGGGTGTGTCGCTGGCATCCGCGATGCACTGCAAGGACCGCTATATGTGCGCTGGGGCCGCACTGGTCCCAGTATTGCTTTGGAAATAGTCGGAAGTCCGGAAACTGGGAGGCGATAAAAAATGCGCATATGAAAAATATGGTTCAAATAAGCGCTTTTTGCTGCTAAATCATTGCGCACTTGTAAGAAAACTAAGGCAGTATCTTTTTTGCTAGAGTTTCCATGCTTCGATATGTCATTTCAAGCGTTTTGAGAGACAACGATCGCAGCTCCTCTGATATCTCATGACCCACTGACGATTACCATACAACTAAAACTTGAATTGAATAATGTGGGATAACATGACTAACAAACATCACAGCTGATCCAAAGGGCAACACTAACACAATGATTACTGCCAAAATGTTCAATGGTCTCAATCGCAGGCGAGCGTAGCTTGCACCATGGCCTAGTATAAACAGCAGTAAGAAAAAATAAAAAGAGGGAGAGAGTAGTTTACCGAGCGGTGGGCTAATGAAAGAAAAAAAAAACAACATACAGCACTGGTAATGCATAATATTTTGCGTGTATCTCAAGCTTTTGCGCTCCTTGATCTGGGTATAAAGCAGCCGAGCCTTCCCTCATCGCAACGCTTCCCGAAATGTTTACATACAAATAAGGTTTAGTTACACGCAACATAGTGTTGTTGCTGCTGCGCTTGCCGGTATTGAATCTTGGTCGTACAGTTTTCTTGAAGGTTTGTACTAAAGCTATGTGTTTAGCGAGAATTACGCCCACGGTAGCAGAGCACCACCGAATAGCCTGCGATGGTAAATTTGCCAGCGATGTGAAATGCCACATGTTAAAATAATTCCAGTACACAAAAGAGTGCGCATAAGCATCCAGAACATTAGATGCAAGTCGTGAGAGCAGGCAACAAGCTGCAATGATCAAGACGTTGTAATTGTTAAAGTGGCAGCAATGACCTGTAGACTGCGTAACATGAAGTCCTCTTATAAATGCTGTCACGGCATAAAATGCAAAAATGTTTCATGCGTTAACAGTTCTCAGCGTAGCCGAGTGGTTAGCGTGGAGAGGTACAGGATACGAGGTACCAAGTTCGAAGCGCGCTAGGTGCCACTGGTTTTTTTTTCACATTTTTAGCTTTCTTTAATGTACTTGAGGTGCTTCGGTACTTTTTAGCTTTCAGTTTTTATCCTAGGCTGTAAGATGGGGGTTTATTGATCAGATCAGCAGGACTCCATCAGCAAGACTGGGCAGATCAGTGGCGAGCACAGCAACAGCGAACACCGTCAGATCCAACGCCCCGCAGCGATCACGATGCCCCTGCCCAGAACGCTCCTCGTGTACTTCTTCCTCTTTACAATTACCCGCGGGACGAACAGGAGACATCCTGGCGACTTACGGCGTGAGCAAGACGGCAGGGTCGTAATAGGGTTTAAGGCACTGGACGTGAACAATCTCGTCTTCGCGCTGGCGTAGATCATGAGACCGCGTAAGAGGTTCCACCACATAATTAACCGGAGAGGTGCGCTCCAAAACTCGGTATGGGCCATGGTATTTAGCAAGAAATTTTGAAGACAGTCCAGGAGCATTGGAAAGTATCCACAGCCACACAAGAGCGCCAGACGAGAAGTTCGGTGTCGAGTGTTGGTTGTCATGGTTGGATTTATGGCGGTACTGGGTGTTAGCCGTGAATGCGCGGGCAATTTGTCGACAGTCTTCCGCATGCTGGGCTGCTTCAGACGCAGGAGCATACTCTGATATGTCTGGCTGATACGGGAGTATGGTGTCGATTCTAGCAGAGGGATGACGGCCGCAGAGGAGAAAAAAAGGAGTGAAGCCAGTAGTAGACTGCGTTGCGGTATTGTAAGCGTAAGTGGCATACAGAAGGACGAGGTCCCAATTTGAGTGGTTAGAGGAGAGGTACATAGAGAGCATGTCGCCAAGGGTACGATTGAAATGCCCAGTGAGGTCATTAGTCTGGGGATGATAGGCGGAGGTTGCTCTCTGAATAATGTTGCACTTGGTGAGCAAGGCTTTCACAACGTCACTCAAGAAAACGCGTCCTCTGTCGCTGATCAGCTCTCGAGGTGCGCCGTGGCGAAGAACAAATCGCTGCAAAATGAAGGAAGCTACTTCTGACGCTGTGGCAGATGGAAGTGCGGCGGTTTCTGCATACCTCGTCAGATGATCAACGGCTACAATAGCCCAGCGGTTGCCGCCTGCAGTGTAGGGAAGCGGCCCATGCAAATCAATGCCGATGCGGTTGAAAGGGCGTGGTGTGTTGGGTAACGGTAGAAACTCTCCAGCGGAACGTTGAGGAGAAGGCTCGCGACGTTGACAGGTGAGGCATGAGTGAACGTACTTGAGCACGAAGGTGTACATGCCCCGCCAGTAGCAGCCGGAGACAAGTGTATGTCTTGAAGACACCCACGTGACCGGATTGTGGATCAGCGTGGAAATAGTCACAGATTTGCGAACGTAGCTGCCGGGTAATAACTAGCAACCACTTACGGCCATCTGCGCAGTAGTTACGACGGTAGAGGAGGTTATCACGAATGGCGAAGTGGGAAGCATGGCGGCGGAGAGCACGCGATGGAGAAGCAGCTGTAGGATTGGAGATAAAATCTAGAAGAGATTTTATCCAAGGATCTTGCCACTGCGCTGACGACATGTCATTGATGTGAAGCGATGGCGGGGAAACATCGGAAGAGGAAAGGCTCGCGACCTCAGCTGTAAGGGGGCAGCGGGAAAGTGTATCGGCGTCATGATGCTTGCGGCCAGAGCGGTAAACAACGCGGACATCATATTCCTGAAGGCGAAGAGCCCATCTTGCCAGCTTGCCGGACGGGTCTTTCAGTGAGGAAAGCCAGTAAAGCGCATGGTGGTCCGTCACTACGTCAAAAGGGCGGCCATAGAGGTAAGGGCGGATTTTAGTAAGAGCCCAAATAATCGCTAAGCACTCTTTTTCCGTGACAGAGTAATTGGATTGAGCCTTCGTGAGTGTTCAGCTAGCATAGGCGATCACGTATTCAGTATAACCTGATTTGCGCTGAGCGAGCACAGCGCCGAGACCAATACCACTGGCGTCCGTTTGAACCTCAGTAGGCGCTGTGGGATCGAAGTGACGTAGGACAGGCGGTGCCGTGAGGGTCCGGCGTAAAGTATTGAAGGCATCGTCGCACGTTGGTGACCACGACGAAAGGTCGGAACTGCCGGACAGAAGGTCTGTCAAGGGAGCAGCAATTGAAGCAAAACTTCTAATAAAGCGGCGAAAATAAGAGCACAGCCCGAGGAAGCTACGTAGGTCTTTGATGAATGTCGGTTTGGGAAAGGCTGCTACGGCACGGAGTTGGCAGGATCAGGAGATACACCTCCTTTGGAGACAACGTGGCCAAGACTGGTGAGCTGGCGGGCGGCAAAGCGACATTTTTTCAAATTCAGCTGCAGTCCGGCATCAGATAGGCAGGTCAAAACGTGCTTCAGACGGTAGAGGTGTGTGTCAAAGTCAGGAGAAAAGACGACAATGTTATCGAGGTAGCAAAGGCACGTCTTCCACTTTAGGCCACGCAAAATAGTGTCCATCATCCGCTCAAATGTTGCCGGAGCATTACAAAGGCCAAACGGCATAACTGTAAATTCGCACAAACCGACGGGAGTTACAAAGGCAGTTTTGAGGCGATTAGCCGCTTCCAGAGGAACTTGCCAGTAGACGGAACGTAAATCTAGGGAAGAAAAGAGGTCGGCGCCTTGCAAACAATCGAGCGCGTCCTCGATGCGTGGGAGAGGGTAGACGGCTCTTCGCGTAATCTTATGCAGGTGGCGATGATCGACACAGAAGCGGATAGAACCATTATTTTACGAGGACAACAGGTGACGCCCAAGGGCTGCTTGAGGGCTGAATCACGCCATTCTGAATCATTAGGTCGACTTGCTCTTCGATAGCCTGGCGTTCGGTTGCAGACACACGATAGGGGCGCTGTCGCAGTGGTGCGTGGATGCCGGTGTCGATGCGATGAGTGAGTGTAGCAGTTTGACCCAAATAACTTTGATGAGAGTCGAAGGAGGAGAGAAATTGATGTAGTAGGTTCAAAAGCTGAGTGCGCTGCGCTGGAGGAAGATCGGCGTCGATGAAGCGGAGGAGCTAGTCTGTAGAGGGAGGAGCGGGCGCAGGTGAAGGGGGGCTGAGCGCAGTCATGGCAGAGTGCGACGCGTCATCTGGTTCCTCAGAGATCAGAAGAGATGCGATTGGCTGAATACTGCCGAGGCATTCACCATGGCGCAAAGCAGTAGGGGAGTTAAATGGGTTAGAGACCCATAACATGGAAAGACCAGTGGAAATAGCAAGCACATCGGAGGGCAACGGAAGACACTTGCAGAGCAGGAAAGTATGGGCTGGTGTGAAGAGAACGGTGTCATCGCTAACAGAGGCATAAGCGACACGAACAAGCACAGAAGAGCAGGGAGGAAGGTCAATATCTTCGGCGACGAGGGCTTTAGCACAGGAATTTCGTGGATCAGCGTCTGGTAAGGTATCGGGCAAAGTCGAGAATCTCACTTCAACTCGAGCACAATTGATAATAGCAGCCGGACGCGACAGAAAATCCCAGCCTAAAATGACAGCGTGAGAGCAACTTGGCAACACGACGAACTCAATAGTATAAAGGCAATTCTGGATAACTACTCGAGTGGTGCACGCTGCTAAGGGCTTGATATGCTGAGCGCGCTGGCCGTTTGCAGCGAAAGTCCCGCAGTTGGCGTCTTCACGTTTTTTAAAGAGCTACATAGTTTTGGGTCCATAACCGAAATCGCAGCACCAGTGTCAATTAGAGCCATGACAGCAACGCCCTCGACGAAAACTTCAAAAAGGTTGGCCGGCAACAGATGAGGACTTTGAACGTTCGACGGGGTCGCAGTTCTCGTCTCAAGAACTGCGGCCTCTAGTTTTCCTCACATGAAGCGTTCTGTCGACGTCGCATCGGAGAGATAGAGCGGCGTCGAGGCGACGGCGAACGGCGGTCGGTCATGGCTGAGCGGTCTGGGCAGAAATGACGGTTGGCTGGAGGCTCAGTAGGCGCGGAATACTGAGGCGTCGAAGACCAGTACCCAGGACCATGAGTAGGTGGTGCCGACACTGGGAGACGGTTTCGACAATAACGAGAAATATGTCCAGCCAGTCCGCAAGTATAACAAATTGGGCGGTTATCTGTCGTGCGCCAGGGATTGCGTGGTCATGGGGCCGGTCGAATAAACTGCGCAGGTTCTCGAGCAGGAACAGGAGGCGGCTGAACGTAGGCAGGTTGCGGCGGAGCATACATAGTTGGTGGTCAGGCAGCAACAGCCGCATATGTCAACGGGACTGCGACAGGCATAGATTGAGGGGCTGGAGGAAGAGATTCAGCTTCTTGTTCCTGAATAATCTGGCGCAAACTGGGAGTTAGGTGTGAGGAAGGCTCGTCATGGCATGACATAAGGGAGAGCTGTCGAGCAACTTCTTTCCGAATGAAGCTCTTGATTTGCGGCAGCAGCGCAGAATGTTCAGCTGCATCCGTCAGGCCAGCAAGCGACTCGTGCATGGTGTTCGCGCGAGTTATGGCCCTTTGTTTTCGCCGTTCATCATAACTTTGACACAGTGTGACCACTTCTGCGACGGTGCGGATATCTCGAGCATTCAGCATCTGGAAGACGTCGTAATAAATGCCTTGTAGAATGTAATTAATCTTGTCGGCCTCTGACATCTGTGCGTTCACGCGCTTGCACAAGTCGACGACGTCCTCGATATAACTTCTGAAATTCTCACCAACCTGCTGAGACCGCGCACGCAAGCGCTGTTCAGCGCGGAGTTTTCTAACAGCCGGACGGCCGAAAACTTAAGCGAAGCTAGCTTTGAACACGGACCATGATGCAACGTCCGCTTTATGGTTGCGAAACCATAGATTTGCTACGCCGGTAAGATAGAATATCACGTTGCTTAACTTCGTTTCCGCGTCCCATTTGTTATAAGCGCTCACTCGCTCATAGGATGTGAGCTAGTCCTCCACGTCATGGTCGTCAGTGCCGCTGAAGATGGCGGGGTCTCGCTGGCGGAGGAAGCCTGGGCAGATAATGGCCGAGCCAACTTGTACGGCTTGGTGGTTAACGTCCTCAGGCATCGCAGGAGGTGGTAATGTGCGGCTGCGGAGTTCCAGGGCGAGAGGATAGATCTTAACCGGCAGCACCACCAAATTTAAGATGGGGGTTTATTGATCAGATCAGCAGGACTCGATCAGCAAGACTGGGCAGATCAGCGGCGAGCACAGCAACAGCGAACACCATCAGGTCCAACACGCGCAGCGATCACGATGCCACTGACTAGAACGTTCCTCGTGTACTTCTTCCTTTTCACGTAGGCATTTTTTTCTTCGGGCGACCAGTGCCGGCAGTGCAGAGCATGCCAGTATGCCGCGTCCCAGAGCGCCCAGCTTCCAACGTCATACTGGGCCCATAATCAGGTATGGCGCTGGGGTCCAGTGGCGCTCGTTTTTTGCCATAGCGGTATTTGAGAATATTTTGAAAAATCCTAAATCGTTTTATAAACAATTTATTTGTATTATCTTTACCGTGTCCAGAACAGCTGCTCCTGAACAAATTCATGACAGTGTATTGGTGAAAGAATACCAACAGCCAGAAAAGTAGAGTATTGCTCGAAGCAGTGAGACCACAACCGGCACTATTACATCGCACCACTGGCTTGCGCCAGTGTACTCAAGTGAGTGACAAACTTCACCTTTCTCTCAAGGCCGCCTGTCAAGCTTGATAAAATGCTAGTGCGCTATCCAGCTGTCCTGATGTTGACAATCACGATAAAGAAGAGCGCGCATCACCAGTGGGAAAGCGCATCGTGCTGTCGCAGAGCAATTGGATGGCCGATAATAGGTACTGTTTTTCTTGCTTTCTTTTTTTAATACCTTGAAGTTTTTATTGTCAGTCACTTACATCCCGTCCTGCCAGTTTGGGCAACATGATCTAAGTCATTGCATCAGAGATTAACATGATGCTCACGTTTTACTCTAGAGCAAAAAGAAACTGAAGCGGTGAACGTTGCCACGGGCATTGCTTGTTCTTTAATCCTCTCTTCAGGATTGTTTCTGCAGTGGGTTTGAAATTTTTTTAGTGAGTCCCCTGACAACAGCTTTAGTTTAATGGTTTGATACATTGTCTTTCATTCAACTGTCATGAGGAGATTGTTAAGAATATGAATCACAAACATAATCCATTATGAAAAATGAAAGGTGATAAATAATAGCATTTGCTACCAAAAATCCAGTTCACACTGCAGGAATAAAACAGCGACATGAACAAAACACTTTTGAAAGCAAGCTAGAAATTGTTTCACAAAAAACTTGTTTCCGAAGAGTTGTTATATTGCACAAACAGCTGAGAAATAATGCACGCTGTCTTCCTCGGGCAGCAAAACTAATTGCAGACAGCGTCCGTCAGCGTTATTTGACTTTTTCGTTAGCCGAGCAAAACTTCCGGCAACAACACACCAACACAGCACGTACTTAAAAGGCAACTGACCGTTTTTTAACGGCTTCCATGCATCAAGACAGCACTTAAAAAAAACTCCATCGCATGCAAGTAGTCAGACAGGCTGCCTATGAAACCAGTTGTGCTGGTGCCGCGTGTTCCCCTTTCTCTTCCATGCACAGTATTTGACCACAGAAATGAGCACACAGGCAGTATGGGACCATACGAGTGGCTATGCTTGAGGAGTAGAGAAGGAGCATTGCAAAAGTTCTTTTTCTCAGGGTGACAAGGAGCTGGGCAAATGTTCCCGTAGAAATTTCCACTGGGTAGCTGGGTAACATATATATTTCCGGACAGGTATTGTTGAAATGGCGAGTAGTTACCAAAGCTATGCAAATGTGCTCTTGTCAGAAAACGGTTGACCAAATGCTTCCGTAGTGTGAACCAGGCATAAGAGTTTACATAGTGTGGCAAAATGTTTCCAACAAAAACAATGACTTGTTTCAGTGGACAATAAGCATTGAGTCCGACGGTAACTTTTTGCTGGACTGAGGGCACTCTTATGATAACAGATTAAATTCTTCATCTGATTTCATCAAAAAAATTTATTAACTTACGATATGAGATTCACATGCTTCTAAAAATGTGCCAGGGCACCCAATTAAAACAGTGCAAAGAGGACTCAATGAACAGAATATCAAGCCCATTGCAAAATTGAAGAGGCAATCATAAAGACAGTATAAATAAAGATAAAGAAGGAGCACTGTAGCAATTAAAGCATGCCGTCTTTTATTGTACAGGATTGAAGTGCACATTACAGTAGCCATCGATGCTGCATCTCGGGTAGTTTTCCAGCATATCTGGCCGCAGTACCTCGTTCTTTCAGCAGTTTGATAGATCATGGCTGTCGCACTGCTCTGCCACAGTGCAATGTACACTCCTCTTCATTACAACTATCAACAGCAGAGCTACTGAATGCCAAACTAGAACTTTATGTCTGGCAAACACTCATGCAAGAGTGAGAGCGAAATATTTTATAACTCATGGCCCTTTGGTCACAAGCAAGTGGAACTACTCAACAATGTAGCCCTACTGGTGCTCTGTGGCAATTAGTGGCGGCCAATTTAGATTTTAGGCTGACTATATACATGCAATGCTACATAGAAGTTACAAGATTAAAGAATTTATGTTCTGATCATTTCAGCCAGATTCATAAAAATTCTGTGCCTGTGAGAACATGAAAATGTCTGAAAAGCATAAACATTTCGTACCGGTGGCTTTGGCAAAGATAGACGTGGCGCAGTGCTGCTGTGGGAACTACGGCTTGTACCAGCTGACGGCTGGTTTGGGACTGAAAGTTAAAGAAACACATCGGATTGTTTCATTCTAACAGATATCTCTAACACTTTCAAAATGTTGCAATCTACTGCAACTTAGGTTTATGCAACTCAAGCGGGAGGAAGTAAAAAATAATTCCCCGCATCTTAAGTTTTTCTTTATTTCTGAAGACCACTGGTACCATTTTACCCTCCACCTCTCTAAGAGGACACCGCAGCGGCACTGACAAATGAATTTTAAAGGACACTGAAAAGAAATGGTAAGTCAGGTTACACTAGCATGGCCCTAAGGCCACTGCACTGGTCTGAGTTGTTATTCATTTACATGCACTTGTACTACACACCTCACGGCTTAGTAAGCACTGGTTCATGTATTTGAATTCTTAGATTTACAGCAGGACTATACTTTACGACCAAAGGGCATATTTGTGAACAACATGAAAACATCTGTAAAAGAAAAAGTTCGCACCTGGTCGCTGCGGTGGAAGTATGACCGGTGCACTGCTTGCTGGGGGAACTATGGCTTGTACCAGCTGAAGGCTGGCGTGCGACTGAAAGTTAAAGGAGCATATAAGATTGTTTCATTTCCAGCAACTATCTCTGAAACTCTAAATTATTCAACCTATTGCAATTGAGGTGTATGCAATTTGGCTTCTTATATTTGCTTTTTAATTCCCCTGGCTTGAGTACTTGCATTCTTTGAAAACCACTGGGGCAATTTTACACTTCTTCACAGTAAGACGGCACCTTAGAGGGACTGGTAACTAAATTTCAAAGGGTACTGAAAGGAAAGGGTGAGTAAGGTTACACTGATTGCCAGGCATCAGATGACAGTAAATATGCTCTGTACGAAATATTCGCTTTTATAATTAAGATAAATGTATTAAGGCAAAAACCTACGGCACAATTACAGACACATTTCCCAAAGCAGTCATGAGTGACATAAATATGACAGCTCTCAAGGAACAACCTTAACGTTGTCAATGGGAAACAGCTACAGAAATATGAGGACAGTACAGTTGCAATTCAAGAAAAGAATTCAGTTTGCACCTCTGTACCTTGTTCAACCACTATGCAAGCATCTCTCTCTCGTATCTTCATGACCCGAGAGTGCTTCGACCTGAACACCTAATGCTAAGACAAGCGTGCAACGCCAAGGAGAGATCATAACGGGTGAATGCTACATTGCTGCCTGCGAAACTCATAAATGGTAACATAAAAACTGAGATTACTATAGCTTTTAACTTGAAAGGTCAAAAGACCTCACACAATGTGAATACAAGATAACTCGGCAGAGCTAATAGAACTTTATGCTGCACCTGCATGTTTTTACCGTTCTGCTGCCCTAAGACATGCCATCACAACGAAGCATATAGAGACATAAATCAAAACGAGAGAAAAAAAAGTATATTATTTTTCAGGAAAAGCGAATTGCAGCTTTTAAATTACCATTTCCTTCGTGTATTGACACATCAAATGTGTTGTGAAGGAAGTTAGAATGAGATCAAAAGGAGGAATACAGTTCTCGAGGGCTCAAAATAATTTCAAATATGTGGCTTCATTTACTTCCAGTAACATCACATGCACATGGGCATTTTGCATCAAAAATTAAAAGCATGAGTTTAGTAGATACAGATTCAATTAGCAAAAATGCTGTCCATTGACTTCATGATATAGATGCCACAAATTTTTGCTTCTCCTCATGCTCTCCCTTCACACGCTTGCAGTAATGGATGGAATGTATTAGAAGTTTTGATGCGGCCGAGATGCCATGCTATGCAGATGCCAGCAGTAATAAACAGCTCAGGCAGGTAAAGCAACGGCACTTCTCTGCTGCTGAGCAGTTACACAAGAGCTTCGTTTCTGCACTGTACTTACTTACCTGAACAACTGCATGTGCAAAATAGCAGATGTCAAAAGTAGAGCAAAAAGCAAAGGAAAACATTATATTAGGCCTGAACATGAAATTATTTAATCAAAAAATTATACACATACTAATGTAAAACATCTTTGACAACAATGCCCATTGGACATATCGTTCAGTTCTTTAAGCCGACTATTTTCAGATTCTAAAGCCTGATTTTTCTTTCAAGCGCAACCAATTTCTCTGGAAGTGTGGCATCATTTTCTTCTAGATCTTTCTTTGTTTGCCCTTTCCATCATTTCCTGCTTTGTCGCTCTTCTTGCAGCTACATCTGGCTAGTGATTATGTTTATTTTATTTATTTACTTATTTTCACAATGCTATGAGCCTTTCTTAGCCTCTGACAGTAGTGGAAAAAAAGTATAAACAGGCATGGTGCTCAAAGACAGTAGGGAAAGCATGCACAACATACAGGTATCATCGTATCAAGAGCGTGGATATGTAAAAGCTATGCAACTGTTGATATGAGGGAACAAAAAGATGACAGTGGGAACATCCACTCTAAGAAAGTTACATTTCTTGAAAAAAAATATTCAACACTGGTAGAAAAAGGATCAAGTCAGACATTATTTATAAATTGATTTAGAATTGACTGAAACAGTGCTGCAAACCTCATGTCAGAGGGCGCCTGAATGGTTTGTAGATTTGGGTATATGTTTCCAACGCCGAAATATTTTCAAGGCAACACAAAATAAAAAGTGCAAGTGGCTTGCTTTGGACTGAGCGGGGGTATCTTTTTTTGTAACTAAGACTTGTAACTCACGTGCATTGGATATTACACGCACGTCCAACTAATTCTTATTTCTTAATTCAGCCATGGACGTACCTGGAACCCTTGAGACTGGCAGGAGAGGCTCGATCTTGTGCAAGAATCTGTTGGGAATGCTATCGCAGTTTATAGAACAGTTTTCGCGGAACATGGACTGATTCAAGACTAAACTTGCCTCTAAAAACGTACAGTTGGTACGCCAGCGCGCCATCACCTGCAGAGGACGCGGGAACGAGGCAACACGTTGGCGCCGGTATGCGTGCCGCTACAGGGATTCGACAATTCCCAAAACCTCGCCGCTCGCTCGTCGGACCACCGAGACGCTTTGCACTGCAGCCCCGATCGGCAGTGCAGCCCGAGCTCGCGTTTCTGTAGGGCGTAGAGTGATCTTTCCTCTCTTGTGTGCACTCCCTGCTTCCGCACTCCTATTGAGTTTTTTTGACTTTGTAAAACTGAAGTAGGCTTGAACCTCACTGCAAAACCCAGCAAAACTGAGTCTATCCGGACCACAGCTATCGCGTAGCCTTTCTTTGTGTGTGAAGTAAGGGGGGGGGGGGGGGGCGTTGACCCCGCAAAAAGCTTGGTAGACACCTTGGGTGGGCGGTTCTTATATTGCGCACTTTGCTTCTTTTTTCACAGCTATCGAGCGACATTTTTTTGCATGCGAAAGGGGGGGGGGGGGAGGCGGGGAGTGCTTATATTGCGCACTCTGTCCCTTAGTTACTCAGGTTTTTTTTTTCACAGCTATCGCGCGAACAGACCCCGGAAATGTCTTGACAGACCCTTGGGGTGCGCGGTGTTTATATTGAGCACTTTTTCCTGCATGTTACTCATGAATCTTTTTTAACGCGGTAGCGTTAAGGAGCTCGTGTCGCAGAAAAGCCGGTGTCGTCGGCGTCCAGTGAGCGATAAATCGCGGCATGCACTTCATAAATAAACATGCACTTCATAAATAAAAAGCAAGTTCCAAGATGGGCTGGGTGGAAATCGAACCAGGGTCTCCGGGTGTGAGACGGAGACGCTACCACTCAGCCACGAGTTTTTTTTTTCTCTTTATTGCCTGTTTTGAGTTCACATCAATTCAAAAAGGATCCACAATAATGGTAAAACTCGCAACAACCAGATTTCGGCTGTCACGAAAGGTTTAAAATTTTTTGAGGACAGCCAGTTCATTGAGCACACTGATCCAGTCATGTGGATCAGAAAGCACCCGATACGTTTCTCTAAGGAGCAGCACAGTCTCGATAAAGTTCTCGCGTACAGAACGCGTGTTGACATCTGCATGTTGCACTTGCATCCTTGTTTTCCACAGGCTGTGGAGGCCCAAGACCATGACTAAATCCAAATGAATACCCTCACTCTCGACTGGAAGGAACCGTATGCCATACGGATCTAACGGAAGGTCTTTCTTTAGTGTTCTCTGGAGAACATCTCAGTGAAGACTGGGTCCCAGCAATCCAGAAAGACGTGCTCGATTGTCTCTGGTTTTTTGCAAAGGAGACAGTCTGTTGTCCAGGGAACGAAAAGCCTCTTTCATGTAACCAGGTTTTAACAGGTAATGTGTTGGAATGTAGCTTAAAGAAGAACGTTTTAACTGAAGGCCTAACTGGCATCTTTTCCACACGCTTTAAGACATCCTGTCCGGGGCCTCCACGGTGTGGTGCACGGTAAATCGGCAACGGTATCGTCACATCCAGAAGATCTTTGTACAGCTTCTTCTTACACACTTTGCTCAAGTATTCCATTGAAAAACGCGCATGCAACATTCTGAAAGACAAGACAACTTCGCGCATGTACCCTTTTAAAGCGCCACACATATTCTCACCAGAACAGACAACGTATTCTGGAAGCATTTTACACAGTCGTACTTGCGTGACCGTCCTCAAGAATTTGTTGTTTTGATCACGAAGAAAAAAAAACGCGAGACAACCTGTCGCAAAAAGAGATGCACATGGCCCAAGCCCCCCGCCCTAACAGGAAGAAAGAGGTTGGCTCTGCTGCACTTTTCCCATGTTGATGCCCACATGAAAACGGCAAAGACACGATGAATTTTTTGAATGCTAACACGCGTCGCCGAAAGCACATTCATTACGTACCATATCTTTGCCACAAGGAAAACATTGCACACATAAGCGCGTGAGAACATTGACAACGGCTTGCCCTGCCATGAATCAGCTTTCTCTCTCGCTCTCTCTGCTTGGCCAGCCCAGAAAGGGTGGGATCTTGGTACGATTCAAGCGGCACGCCTAAATACTGGGTCGGCAATTTTGACCATTGCAAACGAGAAAAGTATTCAGGCGTAACATCCCAGTCTCCATGCAAGAAACCGGCACTTTTTTCCCAATTTACTTCACAGCCTGTCTGTCGGCAGAATTTTTTAACAAGGGCAGTAACTTCTTGAATGCTTTCTCTGCTTGAACAGAATACAGCGATGTCATCTGCATATGCCAGCATTTTGACCTGTGCTGACTGCAGCATAAAACCAGTTATACGTTCATTGTTTATGATAGACCGGCAGAGAGGCTCGAGGTAGGCCGCAAACAGTAGGGGTGACAGGGGGCAGCCTTGCCTCACTGACGACAGCACACGAATGCTGTCAGTGAGCTCTCCATTCACAATTATCCGTGTGTTGCAGTTCGCATACACCATTCGAACACCTTCCTCAATCACTCGCCCTATGTTTGAGTGTGTCAATACTTCGAACAAGGCATCGTGCGAAACGCGATCGAATGCTTTGGCGAGATCCAGATGTATCATTGCCACTCGAGATCCAATCGCATCACAACACTCCAGAACAGTTCGTACCACGTGCACATTAGTTGCGATGCTTCGACCTTTAATGCCGCACGTCTGGTGTGGCCCAACCAGACTCGGTATTACACTTTGAAGCCTTTTCGCCAGCACTTTCATGTATATTTTGTAATTCACGTTGGTGAGGCTTATCGGCCGATAAGAACCCACCAACAGGCGTTTTCCTGGCTCATCATACTTCGGAATCAAAACAATGTGCGAGGTAGAAAACGAAGGTGGGACCTGTTTACGTTCGTATGACTCGTCTAGCACTTTAAGCAAAATCTGGGCTGTGTAATCTTTAAATGCTTTGTAGAAAGCAGCGCCAAGCCCGTCAGGTCCTGGCGACTTTCCCATTGGAAGCTCGTCTATCGCACTTTCTATTTCTGTCAAACTTATGGGTCGTTCTAGACGCGTTTTAACATCCTCATCGAGCTTTGGCATGTGGCGCAAAAATTCTGCCTGAAAGCCATTTTTGACTTCGCGTTTACGGCCAAGCAATTCATTGTAGTGTTCTATAAAGGTATTTTTGATAGTAGCAGGGTCACTAGTTACAGCACCTCGGTTGTCAATTGGCCGTATTTCCTTTTGATACGCGTGCCGTTTCTCATCTGACAGCGCTCGCTTAGTTGGCGTCTCCCCCGCCCAAAATTTTTCAGACCTTGCTCTTATCACTGCTGCCTTATACTTTTCAGTGTCAATGTTTTCAAGTTGTTTCAAGGCTTTTATTTCTTGTGCATATCTTCCCGGCTGGATGCTATCCATGCTAAGCAAAAACTCAAGCTCCTCGTGCATTTCTTTCTCTTTTCTTTTTTCGTCATATCGAATTGCGCTTGCAGTTTTGATAGCTAAAAGCTTTACTCTCTGCTTTAGCTCCTCCCACTCAACTATATAGCTTTCGGCCTGCGTCGAAAGTAATTTATCGAGTTCTTTCGTTGTCTCTCTTACAAAACTGTCGTCCTCTTAAAGCTTCACGTTAAATTTCCACAGGTGCCAGTTAAATCGTGACCTCCGCTGTTTCCTGCCAAATGTTTCAATTACTAAGCAATGGTCACTGAAGCTTACGGGCTTAACGTCATACTCTGTGCACAATGAAGCCAGTTCAACAGAGACATAAATTCGATCTAATCTGGCGTGGCTATCCCTTTGAAAATGCGTGTATTTAGGGTGTGCGTCGTAAGAGAACAAATAGCCAACGTCTTCGAGATTACACTTATTAATTAAAGAGTGCAGCAGCTGAGCACTCTTATCCCTCACTGGCAAATTTTTTGCGCGGTCCTGAGCTAAACAAACACAGTTGAAGTCTCCTATCAATATTACTACCTTGTCGCACCTAAGATGCATTTCGAGACTTTCGAAAAATGTTCTGCGCTCGCTCACCGCGTTCGGAGCATAAACACAGACAACACGATAACTATAATTCGAAAACGAAAAGTCAACAACAAGAAGGCGACCGCATTGGGAAGCCACAACGGAAGCAACGTTGATGCCTAAACTTTTACGAATAAATAAAACGCAGCCACCCGACGCGCCGACGGAATGGCAGACGCATACGTCATACAAAGAAGAAAAGGACGACGCCATACGATCAGTTAGCTCTTCGCTTTCAATCTTAGTTTCTTGGATAGCGATTAGGTCAAGGTCATTTTCAAGAATTAGGCGTCGCAGCTGTCTTTGTCGTCTTCTTGCTCCCAAACCCCGGACATTTAAAGATGCTAGACGAAGTGTTACGTCGAGATTAACCGCCATGTTTAGTAACAAAAGCCCCGCTAATAAGAGTTCGTGGCGGGTAACAAAGCACTAAACTCACAGTGCATAAAGCCTCCATGCAGCGTTCCCCAATCCAGTCTTTCGCAGGCGCCGTACAGATCACAGCCAGCACCGTCTTTACTGAGTCCACCTGGCCACACAGGAAAATGATTATGGAGGCGGTTTCACCGCCTGCCTTGGCTCGGACGGGACGTTCGGGTTCGGCCGCGATTTGACGGCCGGCCGTCTCCTCCCGGTTGTTTTTGGTGGCGGCTCCCCGCTGCCACTGCCGTCCAGTTGCTCACTCTCGGTATCTTTCTAGTCACGCGGCCGCTTTCCGGGAAGTATACCGGCACCGACGCCAGCTGCTCCCTGAGTAACGTCCATTGCGGGTGCTTCGGCGCCCTCGATGTACGATTCGTCGTCGTTCGTCGCGTTATCCAACGCAGATTCCTCTTGGTCGGTAACTATTGGTTTGCTCGGTGGGCTAGCGTGAACACTAGGCTTCTGCGGCACAAGGACTTGAAGATTAGGCTGCAATACTTCCTTGACCGCTGGTCCTTTTCCTGCTTTCCAAGTCTCCTCAGCGTCCGCCTCATCCATGTACAGTTCGAACGCTTCACCGCTTTTGCCGGGACCGGTGACGCTTGCGTATGTGCGAGTGCACTGACTCTCTTCGTGTCCGAACCGACGGCAAGAGCTGCATCGCGGAATGCGGCACTCACGCCGTATGCGACCTGTACCCTGGCAGCGCAGGCAAAGCGGGGCCCTGCCAGGCACTACCACTAGAGCAAATTCGCCACTGACGCTCACCTGATGCGGAAGGTCGTCGAGCTTGACACCTGGATTCAACTTGAGTGTCACAAGTCTTGTTGTTGAAACCTTATCCGACACGCCCTGTGCTCTCCACTTCTCCTTTGCAACATCTGTCACCTTCCCGAAAGCAGCAAAGGCGAGCCGCCCGTCTTCGTCTGGTACACTGTGCAGCAACCAGTGTACCTTCATTCGGACGTCTCGGTTAGCAGGATCGATGACGAGACACCGAGCACCTTTAACCTGCAGGTCTGCAAAGCGAAGTATCCTCTTCATCGAGTCAGCGTCCTTGAAGGTCACGGCCCAGACGTGGTTCATGCGGTACGCCCCCAGGGCGATAACATCCGGCATGAGCGAAAGCGGAGCAAGCGCATCACGAAAGTCTTCCACTCGGTATGGGCGGGCGCTGATGTCACCGTGCAAAAAAACAGTATTTTCAACAAATCGCCCTGTAGGCAAACTTGGCAGTACAACCTGATAATCACTGTCCGAAACAAAAAGCCTGTTTCCGCGGCTTCTAGTGAATGCGGTGTTGCCTTAGAAACATGCCGTAGAACGTTATACTGCAGTGTATATCGGTAATTATGAGCATGTTACTTACAGAAGTCGCAGTTACACGAGTAGCGAAGTACGTTTCCGCTACATTTCTTCTGCGCTCTGCGCACATGAAGAGCCATCTTGCGGCAAACAGAAGAACCCCTCCTCGCAATGTGCGGCACTGCCCCGACACGTGGCGCGCCACTCGCCCCTGACGTTTCGCCATGCACCCTCACAAGTTGTAGAATCAAGCGTCTTTCCTTTCTTTAGATCACTATCTTCGCTCACCCGCTTCTCCCCTTCGGGCCGCGCGGGTACCGGTGCGAGGATGCCCCAATACCCTTGCGTTTAGTAAGTTTTCTCGACGAGGTGCAATAACGCTATCGCGTTCCACTCTTGAAGGCGAAGCTTAAGCGTCCTCCAAATTTTTATACGGACAAGTCATGGAATATTTGTCTGCCTATTTACTTGCACTCTCTTCGGACCTCAACTATAAATAACTAAACTCACAAGAGCGATATGTGTAAAGAAGCACCGCTTGAGTGCATACAGAATCGGAGAAAGGCTTACCTGTCAACGTACTTACCGCTGCCTCCGACAGTATACCGAGACGACACCGAAACACTCGAGACGACGATGGATCCACAGCTGTTAGTAAACGTCGCCCGCTGGGTTAGGGAAGAAGCTGGTGCCGACATGACACGCAGGTAGAAGTAAAATGCGGCAGAGAAAAAGCGCGAACCAGCCCACCGTGCAACTAAACAAACAGCCATTTGCAAACAGCTGTGTACTACGGTAACTGCGAAGCAGTGACTCGAGAGAAGGCGCAGAGGATATATATAAATACAAACGCGCCAATAAATAATTGAGGCTGTTTTTAAAATAAAATAAAGAATATTCTTGTTTCTGAAAGGTTTCTGAGAGCCAAAACAAAGCTTTAGTTTTCTTTAATTTTCAACCAATGGCATGCATCGGCAGCCCGTCGGCGGTAAGTTTGAAATTGTGGATTGTTGCAGTATGCGTGCTTTCATCCATATAAATGAGTACAGTGGTATGCAGGCGAATACTGCCCCTCATTCTGCTTTTGCGGGGATCAGAGGGCAGGCCTACGGCACATCTTATTTAAATTGAAACTGCCGGAGGGCCTGCAGATTACAGATTTGGAACGGTGGGAGACTACCTTGCTTAGCTCTGATCCAGGCCGGCAACACGCCCTCACGGCCAGGGCCAAGGATGTCGCCGAGAGCCATCGAACGACGACGACCCCTGGGGGGGCTGGAGAAGAAATGTCCTCTCAAGACGAAAGAACGCACCAATTTCTCCTTGATAAAGTTTTCTCCTCCGAGCCATGGGAAAG
>JAJIZL010125809.1:0-23564 GCA_023969395.1 Amblyomma maculatum | reverse complement strand
TTGAGGGATGATCAGCCCAGGGATTGAACAATGGCTGTGTTTCAGAAGGGTTGTATGTAACGTTGCCATAAACTATAGGGTTCTGGGGTGTAAAAAAATTGAACTCGGCACATAACTGGTCTAGATATTAGGCAACGGAACAACATTTGCAAGAACGCAAAGTACAGCTGTTCGCGTGGTTGCGTAGGCGCCAGTAAGATCGAGGAGTGGTATTCGTTGTAGTGATAGGACGCGATCTCTTAGTCGAGAAAAAGGACAGTGATACCACCATGCAGGGGCAGCATATGTAATCGAGGGGAGAATGACTTGATGATAAATTTGACGCAAATGAGAAGGTGAAACGCAAAAGTGTAAATTAAACCAATGAAGGAGCTTAGTGGTAGAGGCCAAAGTTTTAGTTTGCAAGTGATTTACATGGGGAATAAAGGTAAGGTACAAATCAAAAACGACCCCTAATAATTTGATAGTTGGCTCGCACTTAAGGCTGTCAGATCCAAGACGGATGGTGGGTTTACGCTTATGTAATGCTGTACTCTATTATGAAATAAAACATAAGAGCATTTTTGTGCGTTTAACTGAATACAATTTTCGGTGCACCATTGCTAGACTAAAGTCAGAACACTGGTTGCCCTTGTAGATAACTCGCGACTTGTCTTACCAGGTACAAGAATAATGGTGTCGTCGGCATATGCCTGAATGTGGATTGGGGAAGGGAGAGATATATTTAGGAGGTCATAAAGGACAATGCTCTAAAGTAATGGGGAAAGAGGCGAACCTTGCGGACTACCAAGAGAAGAAGGAGCCGTAATATAATGACAAGAAGATTGATATGTTAAGTGCCGGTCATCTAAGAAGGAAGCTAAAAGGGAATATACATTTTTTGGGCATCGATGCTGCCTTAGAAAACGCAAAATAAAAAGGGTGCCAAGCACTATCAAATGCACCTTTAAAGTACGGAGAAATTAAAACCAGAGGGTGCTTCTATTTTTTGTAGTCTTGTAATAATTCACATAATTTATAAATGGCCTGGGCAGAATTCCGGCCGTGAGTGAAACCATACTGATTCCTGTGAAGCAAGTTATTTTTTGATAAAAACTAGTACAGCCGACCATAAAGCATTCGCTCGAGTACTTTACCAAATGAAGAATTAATAGAAATCGGGCGGTATGAGCTCGGAATTCCGGTGGTCTGTTGGGTTTGGGAATAAAAACAACTCTGCCTATTTTCCATGGTAGACGGAAGTGACCCAAAAACAGAGAAGAATTGAAAATTGAGGAAGGGATGAGCATTAAACAAGGAAACGACAAAACGAGGAGAGATAAGACTGGGGCCAGCAGAAGACGTTAAATCCATTGAAGTTATAACAGCCTGAATTTCTGCAAGAGTGAACGGTGGATCCTGGATTGAGTTATTATAAGGCTGCTTAATAATATCCCTAACGTGAGTATGTAAATGTAGATCTAAAGAAGAATCGTCCACAGCGATATGCTTATTCATCAGAAGCTTTATAGTGTCTTGAAACGTCTCTGTATAGGTACCGTCAGGGTATCTCAGCATAGGAATTATTGAAGGAGTTCTGAGCTTTGCAAAAGCATACTTGTATGGCTTGCCAAAAAGGAATTTCCTTGTAGCATTTGAGCAAAGTTCCTTTACATAATTGTCATGTGTGCGCCTGATGTTATCTCTATAGTCAGCAAGAGCTTTATAAATAATTGAGCGGTGGTAAATTCTCTGTGTAGGATTGGAAATATGTTGAAAACGACGTCGAAAAGCCCGAACACGTGAGCGCTTCATGCGCAAATCAACCGACCACCAAACAGATCCCTCAGGAAATGTAGATTTAACAGAACATAAGTGTTTTTTGTAGAGTTTGATAAATATCTGATTAAATTTTAAAAGGACGCTATAAAGGGCAGGCGCTGAATAGATCTGATGATTGCAAAATGCTGAAACCAATTCAGAGACGCTAACTGGGAAATTAGGCGACATGAGCTGGCTCTAGTAAGCCTCTTAAACTGTGATGAACGTTGAGAAATGAAAGAAAAGGAAATAAATCTGTGCTCTGAAAGGAATGCATCTGGCAAAACTTCCCAAAAATAAGCCTCCTTTAGTAAGTTTGGGGAAGCCAATGTGATGTCAATCCAACTTGAACTGTACGGAGTTCCATATGTTGGCAAGGAATTTGGATTATTAATAACAACAAAGTTATTGGATGCCGCAAATGCTTGAACGTGAGTTTCTCTTAGGTCCGTAACACTTTCACCCCAAAGGATGCTTTTTGCGTTAAAGTCACCACAAATGATAAAATTATCTGTAGGTGACGTCTGTACACAAGTTGCCAGTAAAGCAAGAAAGCTTTCGATATCTGCGCGAGGTGGTATATATTGTCACGTCTCGATAGAACGCCAAGAAGGGCCGAAAGATACGACGGTTTGATTAGTAGACTAGAACGAGTCTTGCGCTCAAGCTTCCTCTTTCTTCTTCCAGGCTCGCGCTTGTGTTCCCAGTCGTCATCTTTTGCGTCATCTTCTATGCGGAATTTGTCCTCCTCCTTAGGAAGCATCGTCCCGATGAGAACAAAAGGAAGTAGGAGGTTAAGGTCAGCTCGAGTGGTACGGCTTCATACGCACGACGTGGACGACGTCAGCTTGGTACTGGCGTCGCTTTGATGTCGACACCCCGTCTGGCATCCCCTCATAAGTGACGTCGGTTAAGCGTCGCTTAACAACATAGGGTACAAAGTATCGCCGCAATAGTTTTTCGGAGAGTCCACGGCGGCGAATAGGCGTCCAGACCCAAACTTTGTCGCCAGTTTCGTACATTACATGTCGGTGTCTCTGATTGTAGCGTCGTGCATCATCCTTCTGCTGATTTTTGATCCGCACACGCGCTAGTTGGCGAGCATCCTCTGCACGCTGAGCGAATTCCTCGGCGTCCTGATCGATATCATCGATGTCGGCGTTCGGGAGCAACATTGCATACAGCATAGTTGTTACTGGTCGCCCGTGAAGGAGGCTGAATGGTGTCATGCGAGTGGTATGTTGGCATGCCGTATTGTAGGCGAACGTGACGTAGGGAAGTATTTCGTCCCAATTCTTGTTGTTCACGTCGACGTACATGCAAAGCATGTCTGCGAGGGTCTTATTGAGGCGTTCCGTCAACCCATTGGTTTAAGGGTGATAGGCTGTAGTTTTACGGTGACAAAGGTGAAGAACGGTTTCCAAAAGTTGGGTCGTAAATGCAGTTCCTCGGTTAGTTATAAGTGCCGGAGCGCCATGCCTCAGGGCAATGTTCTCAACGAAGAACCTAGCTGCTTCGGCGGCGGTACTCCTTGGCAGAGCCTTGGTCCCCGCGTAGCGGGTCAGATAATCGGTGGAGGAGAGCCGATGGGACGACGAGTAGATGACTGTTTCCCCCAGGACAGAAGTTCTTCTTGTAAAGTACGTTGTTGCGAATAAAGAATGAAGGGATTACTCGGGCGAAAATCTTAGGAACAACCGTAGTTCGCTTCTCTAAGGAATCAATAAGAGGGAGGAATTCCTGGTCCCCTCGCTGCTGTTGGGAAAGCGTTGCGTCATCTATGACACCTGAAAACGCAGTGTCTTCTTCGGTCATAGCGGAAGGTTCGACCGGCGCTTGCGAAAGGCAATCTGCATCCGTGTGCTTCTTTCCAGATTTGTAAATAACTGCCATATCGAATTATTGTAATGGAAGGCTCCAATGCGTGAGTCTGCCTAAAGGGTCCTTTAAGTTTGTCAGCCAACAAAGAGAGTGATGGTCGCTGACGACTTGAAAGGGGCGAGCGTGCAAATAAGGGCGGAACTTCATAACCGCCAATACCACTGCAAGGCATTCTTTTTCGGTTGCCGAGTAGTTCGCTTTTGCTTTAGATAGGGCCCTCCTGGCGTAAGCAATTACCTTTTCCACACCATTCTAGCACTGCACCAACACAGCACCTAAGCCCACGTGGCTGGCATACGTATGCAGCAGTGTATGGGGCGTCGTCATCAAAGTGCGCCAGGACAGGTGGTGTCTGTAGATGCCTCCGTAGCTCATTGAAAGCTTGTTGCTGTTCTTCACCCCAGCGAAAGACAGTGTTGTCACGCGTAAGTGAAGTTAATGGCCAGGCAATTCGTGAGAAGCCAGCAATAAACCGACGGTAATAGGCGCAAAGACCCAGGAAGCGCCGCAATTTCTTTTTGTCCGTGGGTGTTGGGAGCTTGGCGACTGCGGAGAGCTTTTCAGGATCAGGCCGAACGCCTTCTTCGCTAATGATGTGGCCTAAGAACTGCAGCTCTTCGTAACCGAAGTGGCACTTCTCGGGTTTTAGTGTTAGGCCCGCAGATAGTTTGGCCTGAAACACAGCTAGCAAACGGAGTAGATGCTCTTCAAATGTAGCCGAAAACACGATCACGTCGTCAAGATACACCAAGCATGTTTGCCACTTAAGTCCCGAAAGCACAATGTCCCTCAGCCTCTGAAATGTTGCTGGCGCCGAGCATAAACCGAACGGAAGGACTTTAAACTAATACAATTCGTCGGGAGTGACGAATGCTGTCTTCTCCCGATCCCTCTCATGCACTTCGATTTGCCAATATCCACTTTTCAAGTCCATCGACAAGAATTAACGTGCATTTTGTAGGCGATCCAGGGAGTCGTCGATGCGAGGGATAGGGTACAGATCTTTTTTGGTCACTTGATTGAGCTTGCGATAGTCAGACACAGCGTACACATATGTGTACGCGATTTTTTTAATTTTTTTTCCTCCGTTGAAGTTCAAATTTCCCGCGCGAAATACGTTTGCTTAGCTTTGTATGGACACCAGGCAAGACTACTAGCGCCATCTGGTGTTCTTATCCGGATATTCAGTCGTAAACAACCACTTTGAAGATGGACGCCGTCACGTTCTACGGAAACGCTGGTAAGTGCTTTCCCGAACTAACTTTTTCTGGACTGTAATTGTTTTTTGGTAACAAGTACGTGCTTTTTTTATGCTTGTAAAACCATAGGGAACATGTAAAAGCCTTAAAATGTAGCAGAACTACAATGCAGCGCTAGAAAACTTGGCGCGAACTTTCGTGTACACAATTGTGTACACCATGCCTCTACTCGTACAAAATGAACGATGGCGTTTCTCGTAGTTCAGCTTGTTTCTGATATAACTTTTGGTTTTTTTGGTTTTCAGACTTGAGAAATCATGCAAAACAAAGGAGAAGACTTGATGATGACTCGGCGGAAAGGCTGCTGTCTAAAATTTCCGATGGAAACACATCGGATATTGGCCTTTCCGATGACGAGGAAGAAGACGAGCATCAAAATCAATCTGTGAGTGGCGGAATGACAGTGAATATGATGTTGTCTGGTTTGCTTCAGAAATTATAAAATAAATTTTGTTTGGCAGGCGGTCATACCAGACAGTGGAGCTGGTCCGTCCGGAGCAGTGCAGCAGCCTCCGCCTCTGCTAGACCCCGATGACCAACAAGAAGTCGTCGGCCGACAAAAGAGGAAGGCTATTTGGACGGCTGCTCAATTTCAGCCGCCTGACAGCACATTTCACTTCCCAAACCATGATTTCAGTGTTGTGACTGAACCATGTGAGTACTTCTTCAGGTACTTCACAAATGAACTGTTTGAAGAAATTGCACGCTGCACCAACATCTACGCACTTCAGAGTTCAGGAACCATTCTGGGAACTACACCAGAAGAGGTCAAAACCTTCTTCGGAATGTTGCTGATAATGGGGATACTGAAATTCCCACGCATCAGGATGTATTGGAGCCCTGCAACCCGAATTGCTAGTGTGGCGGAAGCAATGACCGTAAATAGATTTTTCAGACTCCGTTCTGCATTGCATGTCACAGAGCCAGACCCGAATCACACTGGAACTGACAAGTTCTGGAAAGTACGACCGCTACTGGATGCCGTCAGAAAGAGGTGCCTGGAATTACCTGCTACTGAAAAAAATAGCATCGATGAACAAATGATTCCCTTTACAGGGAGAGTTGCAGCTAAGCAGTTTGTCCGCAACAAACCCAATCCCGAAGGAGTCAAAGTGTTTCTTCGATGCAGCTCCAGTGGTGTCGCACATGACTTTGAATTTTATCAAGGTAAGGGCACTGGCACATCCGTGGAGCACAAGCACCTAGGGCTTGGTGGTTCCATTGTTATGAGGTTGACTGAGTACTTGCCAAAACTAAAGAACTTTAAATGTTACTTCGACAACTATTTCACATCGATACCACTTCTTGAAGAGTTGAAAGAAATAGGTATTTGGGCCATTGGCACCATTCGAAGCAATAGACTTCAAGGATGTCCACTGAAGTCGGATAAAGCACTGAAGAAAGAGGGACGCGGCAGTATGGATTCCCGGGTTACCAAAAGTGGTGACATCACTGTTGTCAGGTGGCAGGACAATGGCATCGTGAATGTTGCGTCGACATTTGTGGGCGTTGGGGAGCCAACAAGCGTGAAACGGTGGAGCGAGTCGTTGAAGCAGCATGTTGACATACCGTGCCCTGAAATTATCAGCCAATACAACGAATCTATGGGCGGAGTGGACAAAATGGATTTTTTGCTCTCGTTGTACCCACTAAAACAAAGAACCAAAAAGTGGCCAGTACGCGTCATTTCTCATTTCACTTCATTCGCACTGGTAAATAGTTGGCAAGAATACCTGATTGATGCGAATGACAACTGTGTACCACGTAGAAAAATTCTAGACTTACTGGCCTTTCAGAATGATGTTGGGATGACATTAATCATGTGCAACAAGAACGGTGCCAAGAAACGTGGTCGCCCGAGTAATGATGCAAAGGAGCCCCCAAGGAAGGTGCACAATGCTGAGCCGCGGCCCGTAAATTCTGTACGGTATGATGGAATGCATCACTGGCCAGCACACACAGGCACTAGTTTCGCTCAGCGTTGCAAACTGGAAGGCTGCAAGTCAAGAACGAGAGTCCGATGCCGGAAATGCAATGTGTTTTTGTGTTTTTCAGCGACAAATGACTGTTTCTACGCATTCCACAACAAGTGAGCTTTAATTTGTGTTTTAGAATCTCATTTTGATCTGAAATAAACAAATCTTTTGCCTGAGAAACGAAATGCAACCTTGTCTTGTTTATACTGACTGAGTCACAGTGTACACATATGTGTACACGGGCCAAACTTCAGCAAGAAGCAAAAAAAAAAATTTTATTTGCTTTATTGTTGTTCTCGGACTATCCTTTCTTAAAAAAAGCACGCAGAATATTTTTCCTGCACTTCACATTAATTCGTGACTGAAGGCAAAATCGTAAGCTGCCGTCCTTCTTTTTAACAAGTACCGCAGGTTAAGCCCAGGGACTCTGTGACGGCTGGATAACGTCGTCTCTAAGCATTTCGGCCACCTGGCGCTGAATGGCTTCACGTTCTTTTGGAGCCACATGGTAAGGATTTTGTCGAATCGGGCGAATCGAGTCATCCGTGATAATCCGATGTTTTGTCAAAGGCGTTTGGCCGATCCGCGATTCTGATGTAAAACAGTCTCGATATTGATCTATGAGATCCAAAAGGCGGTCCCGCTCTGAAGAAGACAAGTTTGGGCTCACATCAATGATGGTTACGGGTTTCTTGCACACTGGTCCTTTCTGTTGCAGTAAACAGCAGTGCTGCACAATTGGGAGGCCACAGTTGTGCCTTTTTAAATTTGCTGACGCTCGTCGCTGAAGTTTGTCAGCAGCAGTTCGGTATGCCCATTGGTCAAGTTGACCAGCCCTCGATCTATAGAAACACCTCGGCTGAGTAGCAGGGTAACTGCCGATTTAGCGACGCCATCGCCTGTATGCGCCACGTCGCATTTCAACTCAACAAGAGAGCATGATCGCGGAGGTAATGTCACCGTCTCATTGGCGCCGCGTAAGGGCAATAGTGGTACTTGCGCCTAATCAAGGTCTTCATGGTTATTGGTGAAGGCAACGACGCTGACGACGCTCTCACGAATGCAGATAACAGCCCCATGAAGACGCAGAAAGTCCATGCCCAAGATTAGGACTTTGCAGCAGTCAGGTAGAATAACAAAGCTGCCAACAAACACCGCGTTTCCTATTCCAATCTGGGAAGTGCATATCCCTGCCAGTGCCAGTAGCTGACCCCCAGCACTTCTTATTACTGGCCCAGTCCATTCAGTTTTTACTTTGCGCAGCGTGTCGGCCAGTTTCTGGCTAATACATTAAAAATCCGCCCCGGTATCCACCAGAGCATGTACTTCCAGCCCATCAATGGAAACGGCGAGTTCAGCGCTAACAACGTTATCTGGGTTGATCGTCTCTTTCGGCATTTGCGGCGGAGGCGCGGCAAGGTCGGCGCTTTCAGCTTCGTCGTCATGGCTGATTATCTGGTACGGCAATTACGGCGGTAATGTAGGCGACATTTTCGGCGGTAGTGCGGCAATGCCAATGTTAGCGGCGGCGTCAGAAGCACGGGTTGTTGGCAATTGCGGCGGTGGTGAGGGTTTCGACACTTTTCGACTGGTTGCAACCTCCCCTCGCGAGGTTGCAGCTGTTAGCTTCCCCGATGAGGGCTAGGGGACCGCCGTCCGCTAACGTCAGCAGTGCTGTGACGCATCGGCGAATAATAGCGCTGTGGCGATGGGGAGAAGCGCGGGCGGAAGCCCGGGATTCGGTTTCCTCCTGACGGGAGGGTCGTCGTCGATTTGGGCAGAGTCAGTGTCGAAGCGGCGGCGAGCAGAAGCAGGCGGAAAGGCCTGCCCCTCTTCGCGGTGGCGGCAGTACCGATACACATGGCCAGGTTTTCCACAGTAGAAACAAAGTGGTCGGCTGTCATAACTGCGCCACTTGTCAGTTCGACGCAGTTGAGAGCGCCTGGGAGGCGCCCACTGAGGCCCCTGGAAGACCCGCATCTCCTGACGGTTCGGCGAGCTCGGTGGGGCGTGGTCTGGAGGTGGGCGACGAAGGACCGCGGCATAGCTCTCGGGCTGCGGCTCGAGGTAAGGTGCAGGAATGGTGGCACTGCAGCTGATCGGTTTTGGAGCGTGGTATGGTTCGGAAAGGGCTGCCGCGTTGTCGACTCGTGAGCCTTCGTAGCCGTAATTCGCTGCAGCTCCTCAAGGACAATCTCTGTAATGATGTCTCGAAGAGTGGTCGTATCTGTTGCAGTCAGCGCTGCCGAAGTCGTCGGGGCACAGTCGGTTGGTTGTACTGGCGGCACCGGTCTTGGAGGGCTTGCTCGATAGCCGGAGTGTCCTCAACGAACTCACTCACGGTTTTAGGTGGGTTGCGGACTAAGCCGGCAAACACCTGTTCTTTGACGCCATGCATGAGATGCCGTAGCTTCCTTGGCTCACTCATATCAGGATCGGCACGGCGAAAAAGGCGAGCCATGTCTTCCGCAAACATAGCCACGCTCTCATTTGGCTTCTGGACGCGCACTTCAAGCAGGCGCAGCGCATAGTCTCGTCGATCCGTTCGCGCAAACTTATCTACCAGCTGGCGGCTGAAGTCATTCCATGTGGATAAGCTGATCTGGTGGTTTTCAAACCACGTTCTAGCATTATCCTGAAGGGCAAAATAAACAATGGAAAGCTTGTGGTCTGCGCTCCATTGATTGATTTTGGCCACTCGCTCAAACTAGTTAAGCCAGTCCTCCACCTCTTCAAACACTTCCCCGCGAAGGCACTCTGGTACATTGGTGTTCTGAAGAGTCACCGGCGTAAGGTTGGAATGTGCCATGGCTTGGGAGACCTGACGAGCTTGGACGTTTGAAGAGTCGTTCGACAGATGGCTGTACTCCGGGGCTAGGCCTAGAAGGCGGCGGCTAGCGCGATGGACAGGCGTGTCGATGTCTGGGATCCGCTGCGGACTGCCGGAAGGAGTCTTATGCATACTCAGCACCTCCACCAGTGTCACGTCTCGATAGAACGCTAAGGAGGGCCGAACGATAACACGGTTTGATTAGTAGACTAGAAGGAGTCTTGCGCTCAAGCTTCCTCTTTCTTCCGGGCTCGCGCTTGTGTTCCCAGTCGTCATCTTTTGCGTCGTCCTCTATGCGGCAATATACTGCTATAAAGGAAAAATCGATGTTGAACACAAAATGGCAACAAGCTCAGGTGAAATGAAAGTAGGAAAGAAAGTAGGAAATTAGGATTGTGAAGCAATACAACGCAGCGGGGATTTTCAGTGCAATAAATTTTATGAAATGAAGGCGAATTCCTGCAAATTCTTTTTTAGGGGTAATGTATGGATCGCAGACAGCAGTTACTGTGATGTCATTATCTTGAATGCATTTAACCATGGGGGCAGTCGTGCAGCGTGTGTAATCCAAATTTACTGATAAGAACTTAACATTAAGGTTGGGACGAGGGGTTGCCGTGGTCCTAAAAGCCATAGTTCGTTCTTGCCCGTATTCGAGCCACTCGATACTGCAAGATTGTGCAGGAGACGTCACCAGCAGGATGGGCACAAGGGCGGCCTGCCGTTGCGCATGGGGCGCATTTTACGTTTGAGTCCTTAATCGGTCTGGGACACTACGCAAGGGGGTGCGAACCGGCGCATCGAGTACAACACGCTTTATCTGGGGAAGTTTTTTGTGTACAAGCTTAAAGCGCATGACCGTACTGTGCACAAAAGGTGCATAAAGGCACATGTAGATCCTCCTGGACTTCAACAGAAGTCCAACTGATCGTGACCCTACGTGCGGAGCGAAATCGAAAGAAGGCGGGAGGGTCAACCTCAATAATGTGCACCCGTTGTCCAGATCGCTGAGTAAAAGAGTCTGACCTTGCATGTTTCGGGATCGAGGCATAATCCGGGGTTCCTGCGGCCACCAAATCATCCGAGAGGACGTCCGGGTCAACATCTGATAGCCGAACGTGCGGGCTCCTCCTAGAGGGAATCCGGACTTAATTGAGGCGTTGGTGGCCTCAATGCGGGTGCTGGCTGCCCTCAAACGCTCAAGTTCTCCTGGGTCCTTGGAAGTTACTACCAAGGCACGACGCGTGGGCAGGAGGTTGAGAGTGCCAATCCCCTCGGATTCTTGGTCTATTGATGCCTTGAGCAGAGTTTCAACGTCCTGTCCCACATGATTTGTAGCGGCCGCATACGTTAAGACCATCTGGTGAGGTGCCACGGAATGTGGAGCGGCCCGCAAAGTTGCTGCGAAGGTCCGAGAAACATTACGTCCAGTCCTGAGTGGATTAACTTCGCAAGGAGATGTCCTACAAGAAAGCTCCGCGTTGTGGGCCTTAAGAGCTTCTATTTCTCGGTCGCGAGAATAGATTTGGTCATTTAAAGAACGGATTCGCTCCCTATCCCGTACAGCGCAACTAAAAAAGTGCATTGCCTGTGCATTCAGAGACGAAGCCAGGGAGACGAGAACACCGCGAACACCAGGGCCAATCTTACTTTTGCTGGAGTTGATTGTAGATATCAGCTGCTCGTGTGCCCTAAAAATGGCAGCGTCGGACCCAAGCGGAAGTTCATCAAGATCTGTGGACGGCTTAATGGCCGCAGGATGCGGGGAGAGGCCCGGTAAGGTAGTCAGATGAGTCAACTTTGTCTACAAAGGCAAATGGGAATCAGCGTTGACTTCCGTGGCAGAATCCTCCAAGAAAAGAGTAACGTCCGGAAGGTCAGCCTTACAGTCGGAAGAGTCCGCTGTGGCTGGAGGGTGCGAGGTAGAATCAGCAAAGAGGTGAGCGTTGCCAGCAACAGCAACCGTGTCAGCCATGGTTGTTCGAGCAACTGTCAGGCCTACCCAGGCGGCCAGCTGAGCCCTGAATGTTGCAAAGTATCGCTGCAGCGTAGAAGGATGTCAGTAGAAGTCCCGCGGAGGGTCCCTGAAAGACGACAGGGGCCCTCCGAACAAACGAACTTGCAAACGGGACCCTAGGGAGTCGATAAAACCGAATAATACGGAGCACCAAAAGCTGCTTCCTTCTTCTTTCGTCTTCTTCTTCCTTCTATCCGTAAGGTGGGAGGTGAGATGAGGAGACGGCGAAGTGTTGTGAAAGCGGTGTCAGAGGCGTTTGACCAACCGATCAAGTCGATGTCGCCGCGCAGGAGGTTCGGCAGAGGCGCGATAATAGTGGCAAAATACCGGACAAAACGTCGGAAATAATAGCATAGGCCGATAAAGCTGCGAAGCTCCTTCATAGTGGACGGCTTCGGAAACTCAGCAACGGCGCGAAGCGTGGCAGGATCAGGAAGTACACCACCCTTGGAAACTACGTGGACTAAAATCGTGAGTTCACGAGCGCCAAAGCGACAATTTTTCAGGTTAAGTTGGAGCCCAGCTTGGGTCAAACAGTTCAACACGCACTCCAAATGGAGAAGGGGGCTGTCGTTCAATCTGTCGTTCAGCTGCCGAGACACAGCATGGACGCGGACGCAGCGGCTTGTGGGTACCGGTATCAATTTCGTGGGTGACGGTAGCCGTACGACCGAGGTGGCGTTTTGAAATATCGAACGAAGAGCGATACTTCTCCAGTAAGTGAAGAAGTTGGGAGCGCTGTTGTGGGGCGAGGCTGGCGTCGACAGAACCAAAAAACGACTGGCTGCATCGGAAGTAGGCTAATTAGAAGAAGTAGGAAGAAGCGCCAATTAGTTTTCCTGAGGCTCGCTGGTGTAGCGACGCATCGGTGAAATCGAGTGCCTCGGTGATGGAGAGCGGCGGCGAGAAGGTGGTCGATCGGCAGCGGAATCAAGGTCGGCAGAAGAGGGAGGTGGCGTATATTCAACAGGCCCGTATACGTAGAGTCGTGAATAATCTGTAGGCGGCACGACGCGGCGACGACAGTAACGCTTAATGTGTCCAACAGCACCACACGCGTGATAATTGGTAGATTGTCCCGAGTACGCCAGGGGTTCGAACAAACAGAGGTCGGCCGAGGAGGATTGAAAAGGGCTGGCGGCGGTAGAGGGCGGGCGAGAGGGGGAGGGCGGAGAGAGATATGCGATTCGGTGCTGGGGCGTCTGAGGACGCTGGCGTTCGTGGCGGCTGTGGCTACTGGAACCTGCTGAGGAATGATTGGTAGCACCTGAGCCACTTGATCCCGAATCATGTCTTGGAGGCTTGAGGCTAGGTTAGAAGGAGGGCCCTGAAAGCTTTGAAGAAGGGACAATTGTCGGGCGACCTCCTCGCGCATGAAGTTCGGATCTGGTCGAGCAGCGAGATGCTTGTCGCCGACACAGCCAAGCTTCATAGTAAATCAGGCTGTATGGATGGTGGTGGGGCTGGCATGCGCTGTTTGCGGAGCTCATCGTATGTCTTACAAAGCGTGAAGACTTCGGCAATGGTTTCGGGGTTGCGAGCAACAAGCATCTGAAAAGCGTCTGCTTCGATGCCGTTTAAAATATGTCCAATACGGGTAACTTCGGCATGGACGGGGATATACGTGTTGAAAGACTCACAACATATTCCATATAGCTGTTGAAGGATTCACCTTGTTACTGGCATCTAGATTTCAGGCGCTGTTCGGCGCGAAGCTTTCGGACAACAGGACGGCCGAAGATATTGGACAAGGCCCGCTTAAAGGCTGACCAGGTGGTAAACTCTGCTTCATGGTTGTGGTACCAGAGACTGGCAACGTCCGTCAGGTAGAATACGACGTTGTTGAGCTTGAAGGCTTCATCCCAACGGTTGTGGCCGCTTACCCGCCAGTAAGAGGCAAGCCAATCCTCCACATCGTGATCATCAGTCCCGCTGAATATGGCCGGGTGCCGATGTCGGAGCGCTCCAGGGCAGTTGGCGAAGAAGCAGCGGGCTGGCTCACATCTGTTGTCCTCATAGGTGAAGGGTCGAATCAGCACACTCCACCATGTTGTAACCAGGTTTCTTAACCTGGGGATCTGAGAGAGAGATCTCGCTGAAGCGTCCGTCCGAGGCTTCTTCAACAACATGATCTCGCGCCGTGCGCTCGCGATGGGCATGCGTCCGAAACTCATCGTCCTCTTTACGCCATACACATTACACACGGTCATAGCGGCGCTTTTGAGAGCGCTGAGACGCGCCAAGCCGGTTTCGAGCAATGTGGCGGTCGGCATCAGTGCAGGCGATGGCATCCGAAGAGTAACTACAGGAAGTCATCAAATGGCAGCAAGGTGTCGAAGGGGAGTAAAGAGTCACGGCCGAAAAGTAAACATAAGGGACAGTATCCGGCGGTATCATGGCGTGAGGAGTTATAGGTGAACGTGACGAAAGGTAAGAAGAGGTCCAGGTCACAATGGTGATCGGACACATACATAGACATCATGTCGGTTAGCGTGCGATTAAGGCGCTCAGTAAGACCGTTCGTTTGCAGATGGGAGGCTGTGGCGAATTGGTGACGAGTAGCGCATGAGCGGAGAAGGACATGAACCACTTTAGAAAGGAAACAGCGGCCACGATCTGTGAGCAGTTGACGTGGAGTGCCATGAATCAAGATCACGTCACGCAGAAGAAAGCCAGCAACGTCGGAGGCACAGCTGGTGGGGATAGCCCTGGTTACGGCATATCGGGTGGTATAATCAGTCGCCACAGCAATCCATTTGTTTCCAGAAGTCGACGTCAAAAAAGGCCCAAAATCGAGGCCCACACGAGAAAACGGCTCAGTCGGCACTGACATTGGTTGCAGGGGCCCACTAGGCTGAAGCGAGGGTGTCTTACGGCGCTGGCACAGCTCACAAGTGATGACGTACGAACGGACAGAGCGGTAGACACAAGGCCAGAAAAATCGGCGTCACAAAAGGTCGTACGTACGTGATACTCCCAAGTGTCCTGCTGTAGCGGCGTCGTGAAGTTGGGCGAGGAGAGTAGAGCGCATATGAGCCGGAAAAACCAGTAAAGGATCCACGCCATCTGGGAGCATATTGCGTCGGTATAATGTCTCGTTATGGAGCACAAACGTGCTGGAGGAAGGATCGGGGTTGTTGCGCATATTTGATTGCAGGTCAGGATCACGACGTTGTTTGGAGCCGATATTAATAGTCCGAGATGAACAAAATGTAGTCGTCAGCAGTATGGTCGGACAAGTCGGGCAGGATGTACGGGATGGCGGGACAAGCAGTCAGCATCTTGGTGTAAGTGACCGGACATGTATACCACAGTAAAGTAGTACTCTTGTATTCGCTAGGCCCAGCGACCTAAGCGACCAGTGGGGTCATTGAGTGAGGACAGCCAACACAAAGCATGATGGTCTGTCACTACATGGATGGACCGCGCAAACAAATAAGGGCTGAATTAGGTCAGCGCCCAAGCAAGTGCAAAGCATTCCCGCTCTGCAATTGCATAATTGTGCCCAGAGGACGAAAGGAGGCGACTGGCATAAGCAATGACGCGGGAGGAACCATGCTGGGACTGGGCAATGATAGCATCAATACCATGGCCGCTAGCGTCGGTGCGCAGTTCTCTTTGTGCAGAAGGATCGAAGTGCACCAGAACAGGTGGGGTGGTGAGTGCGGAAATAAGCGTCGTAAAGACAGGCTTGGTCACAACCCCTTGTGAAAGCTACGTTTTTTTGCAGAAGAGAGGTAAGCGAACGAGCGATGTCTGCGAAGTTCCGAATGAAGCGGCGGAAGTAGGAGCAAAGGCTAAGGAAGCTTCGCACATCACTTGAGCTACGCGGGGTAGGAAACTCGCGCACAGCTCGAACTTTGTCAGGGTCGGGTTGCATACCATTTGCATCAACCAAATGACCCAAGACTGATTTGGCGCTGGCCAGAGCTGAATTTTTAGCGTTCAGTTGAAGACCGGTGCGGCGAAAAACGGCCAGGACCTAAAAGGTCGATCAAGATGGTTTGCGAACGTGGAAGAGAAAACGACGACGTCATCTAAGTAGAATAAATATGTTATCCATTAGAAGGTACGGAGGAGAGAGTTTATCATGCGCTCGAACGTCGCAGGAGCGTTACAGAGTCTATATGGCATCACCATGAATTGATAGAGTCAATCGGGGTGACAAATGCGGTTTTCTCGGGATCCCGTTCGTCGACAGCAATTTGGCAGTAGCCTGAACACATGTCGATAGAAGAAAAATAGCTGGCACCATGCAAGCAGTCAAGCGCGTCGTCAGTTCGCAGAAGAAGGTAAACGTTTTTTTATTTCATTAAGGTGGCGACAGTTGACGCAAAATCTCCAACTTTGGTTTTTCTTTTTGACCAATACGGCAGGGGGTGCCCAGGGACTGCAGGAAGGCTCAATAATGTTTTTGCGCCCGCATCTTGACAACTTCTTTCTGTATAACATGCCACTCAGTAAGGGCAACAAGGCCTTCTGTTAAAAGGGCTGGCGTCACCAGTATTGATTCGATGGGTCACAATGGATGTTTGACCCAATGGTTGGTCCCCGAAATGAAATATATCACTGTACAGCACTGACGCACAAAAGGTCGGAGAGAGCTCAGGCTTGCTCATCTGGCAGAACCACGGATATCATGCCTGAAAGGAGGTTAGAATGGGAAGAAGTCGACATATGCTGCTCCGACAGATGCTGAGGCGTTAGAGCAGCAACTTCGCAGTCCGCCAAATGAAACAGATCAGCGAGTGCGATCCTTGGGGTAAAACTTGGGTCGAGCGGCTGACGTTATGGACAGAGAGATGGGTGCGGTTAGGAGTGACAGTCACGACGGTATCAGGGAGTATGACGTTGCGACGTATAACATCAAAAATTGGGCAAGTGACGTATGTGCTATCAGGAACTGCGCGGAATGGGGCCAGCGGAAGATAAATAGCAGCTTGGGGCGGTAGACGAACAAATTCGGCAGATGGAGGCGGGGCTTAACACCGGTTTTTCGGAGCAGTAAGGCAGGTGTGAGCGAAGAACGCCAGTCGAGCAATCAATCAAGGCAAAATGGGCCTTTTAAAAGCCGATGCCGATTGAGGATCAAGTCGTGAGGGCGGTGGTCGATAACAGTGAAGAGGACAGGGGTAGTAGACCGGAAATACTCACGCGCGCAGTGTACAGTCCCACGACGGCAGCAACACTTCCATCGGCGACACGAACTGCGGATGAAGCGGCGGGTGTGACAACCTTTTTTAGATGGCGGCGAAAGGATAAGCTGAGGACTGAAATTTGGGCACCAGTGTCAATGAGGGCAGTAACAGGAGCTCCATCCACACATATGTCTAGAAGGTTGCGGCGATGAGCGAGGGTCAGCAGAGAACTTTAGGGCCATGTCTTCAATGCAGCATCTCCTGTGGGAGCAGCATTGGTTAGTTTTCCAGAAGAGAGCCAGAGAAGTGGGAAGATGATGCACGACGATGTTGGGTGAGCGAGACCGCCGGGTCTGAGGAGACGGTGAGCGGCTGGACATGCGCGGGGCTTACGAGTTAAAGTCACGAGAGCGCGTATCACGGAAATGGGTTGGGTGCGGACTATATTCGACGCTGCGATCAGGAAATTAGCGAGGTCGAGGTGGTGGAATCCAACAGCTGCGGCAATGAAGACAAATGTGGCCGACACGTGAACAGTTTAAGCAGAAGGGTCGGTCATCCGAGGTTCGTCATTCGTGTGGGTTGCGGTAGGGGCAGCGGCATCGCGTCGGGAAGGGCGCAGTCGCAGCCGCAGCAGCTACCACCGGAAAGGTGGACTGGACAGATGGCTGTGCGTTAGGTTGGAGAGAGAGCTGTGCGGAAGGCTGACCAGAGTTGGTCCACGTTCGCGTCGAGGCCCACATTTGCGAACTCCTGACGAACGACAGATTGTATTAAGGCTATAGTAGCATCTGCTGGCTTAAGAGCGAACGCAACGGGCGCCATAGCTTCTATCTCTCGGCGAAAAATCCTGGTCAAGTTGAGGGGATCAGATGGCTGCTGCAGCGTTGGACTATCTTCGCGCGATGACGTAGCAGCTGTGTTTGGAGAGCGGTCGAAGCGGGGAGTAAGCGACGGTGCTTTGTTTGCTCAAACTGCCGGCAAACTTGGATGACTGAGTCGACCGTCGGACAGTTTTTGCAAAGCAGCAGATTATAAACATCGATTGCAATTCCCTTTAATATGTGGCCCGCCTTGTCTGACTCGCACATGGCGCTCCCACGTTTCGGCATAACGCTAAAGTGTCTTTAACATAAGACAAACATGATTCTGTCGAAGACTGGGCACGGGATGCGAGGTCTTTTTGTGCGCCGAGCTTGCGTCCGCTCGGCTTGCCAAATAGATCTCGAAGCTTCTCCTTGCACATCCCAGGATGTGACATCGTCGTCATGCGTCTCAAGCCAGACGCGCGCCCTACCCGCCACATAGGAGATGACGTTGGCGAGCATGAGGGTCGCGTCCCAATGATTGTGCTTGCTGACGCGCTCGTACATACCGATCCAGTCTTCTAGGTCGACATGGTCGGTGCCGCAATAGGTGCCCAGGTCACGAGGCTGCGTCATGACGACGGTGGGAGCTGGCGATGCCGCTGAAGATGATGCCGCGTCAGATTGCATAGTGATGGTATCAATCTGGCCGCCACTACAGAGATCCAGGTTTGGCTACATAAGAACTTCCAGCAATCCTCCTCCAAATGTTAAGGAAAACGTACAAAGCGGTAAACGCTAGTTAACTGTCAGACGCACATACCACCAGAACGAACCCAGCTTAGCCTGAGCGTCGTCTTCAGAGGACCACCCCAGCACCTCATAGAGGCCAACTCCGGGGATGCACCTGGGATGCCCACCGTCTCCCAGCTCCAAAAGGCCATTTCGCGCTTAACATTTTTGGTTGGTATGGCACCAATGCGCGTTAATAACTTTGCAGTCTGGATGCAGAAATCAATTTGCCCCTTTTGGAGGTACGAGCTGACTTCCCATACTTCTCATACTGGGCAATCACCTGTCTTAATTAAACATCCTACTTAGTGAATGTCCTTGCAACTTACACATGGTAGTGTTCCTGCCTTTTTCGGAAGTATGTGCTTCTGACGTAATGCTTTCCTTAATTGTCAGTTGTGGGGCACGATCGCCGTCAAAGGGTTGAAAAGAAAAATTAAGCTTCACTCGCTCTACGTGGCTGGGTGCAAAGCAGACTTGACTTCAAAGGAAACCATGAGGACAGATGAGGTCGTTGCGATTTCGTGCTTAACACATGTGGGAGGGGGGGGGGGGTGCCGTGCCTTTGCACCGGGTGCGGGTCACCCTAAAGACGCCAGTGCTAAAAGAAACAAATACATTTCTGTAAAACGTACCTTGTGCCTATGCAAACAACCAGCGTCTCCCAGCGTTTTCCAGTGCGAAGCCAGTAAGATTTTCGCACTGCGTTTGCACTGGTTCTGCTGGGGACGCTGGAGGTCTGCAATATTTTTTGGAGCAGTGACGGGAAGACAGTAGCTGCACTGGTATGATGGGAGAAAAACGCTGGGATTAGCTTTTTCACGCTGGGTGTGTCGCTGGCATCCGCGATGCACTGCAAGAAGCGCTATACGTGCGCTGGGGCCGCACTGGTCCCAGTATTGCTTAGGAAATAGTCGGAAGTCCGGAAACTGGGAGGCGATAAAAAATGCGCATATGAAAAATATGGTTCAAATAAGCGCTTTTTGCTGCGAAATCGTTGCGCACTTATAAGTAAACTAAGGCAGTATCTTTTTTTCTAGAGTTTACATGCTTCTATAGGTCGTTTCAAGCGTTTTGAGAGACAACGATCGCAGCTCCTCTGATATCTCACGACACACTGACGATTAACATACAACTAAAACTTGAATTGAATAATGTGGGATAACATAAATAACAAACATCACAGCTGATCCCAAGGGCAACTCTAACACAATGATTACTGCCAAAATGTCCAATGGTGTCAATCGCAGGCGAGCGTAGCTTGCACCATGGCCTAGTATAAACAGCTGTAAGAAAAAATAAAAAGAGGGAGAGAGTAGTTTACCGAGCGGTGGGCTAATGAAAGAAAAAAAAACATACAGCACTGGTAATGCATAATATTTTGCGTGTTTCTCAAGCTTTTGCGCTCCTTGATCTGAGTATAAAGCAGCCGAGCCCTCAGTCACCGCTTTTATAATTAAGATAAATGTATTAAATCAAAAACCTGCGGCACAATTACAGACACATTTCCGAAAACAGTCATGAGTGACATAAATATGACAGCTCTCAAGGAACAACTTTAACATTGTCAATAGGAAACAGCTACAGAAATATGAGGACAGTACAGCTGCAATTCAAGAAAAAAATTCAGTTTGCACCTATGTACCTTGTTCAACCACTATGCAAGCATCTCTCTCTCGTATCTTCATGACCCGAGAGTGCTTCGACCTGAACACCTAATGCTAAGACAAGCGTGCAACGCCAAGGAGAGATCATAACGGGTGAATGCTACATTGCTGCCTGCGAAACTCATAAATGGTAACATAAAAACTGATATTACTATAGCTTTTAACTTGGAAGGTCAAAAGACCTCACTGCCAATGTGAATACAAGATAACTCGACAGAGCTAATGGAACTTTATGCTGCACTTGCATGTTTTCACCGTTCTGCTGCCTTAAGACATGCCCTCACAACGAAGCATATAGAGACATAAATCAAAACGAGAGAAAAAGAAGTATACCATTTTTCAGGAAAAGCGATTTGCAGCGTTTAAATTACCATTTCCTTCGTGTATTGACACATCAAATGTGTTGTGAAGGAAGTTAGAATGAGATCAAAAGGAGGAATACAGTACTCGAGGGCTCAAAATAATTTCAAATATGTGGCTTCATTTACTTCCAGTAACATCACATGCAAGTGGGCATTTTGCATCAAAAATGAAGAGCATGAGTTTGGTAGATACAGATTCAATGAGCAAAAATGCTGTCCATCGACTTCATGACATACAGGCCACACATTTTTGCTTCTCCTCATGCTCTCCCTTCACACGCTTGCAGTAATGAATGGAATGTATTAGAAGTTTTGATGCGGCCTAGATGCCATGCTATGCAGATGCCAGCAGTAATAAACAGCTAGCTCAGGCAGGTAAACCAACGGCACTTCTCTGCTGCTTAGCAGTTACACAAGAGCTTCGTTTCTGCACTGTACTTAGTTACCTGAACAACTGCATGGGCAAAATAGTAGATGTCAAACGTAGAGCAAAAAGCAAAGGAAAACATTAAATTAGGCCTGAACAGGAAATTATTTATACAAAAAATTATTCACATACTTATGTAAAACATCTTTGCACACAATGCCCATTGGACATATCGTTCAGTTCTTTAAGCCGACTATTTTCAGATTCTAAAGCCTGATTTTTCTTTCAAGCGCAACCAATTTCCCTGGAAGTGTGACATCATTTTCTTCTAGATCTTTCTTTGTTTGCCCTTTCCATCCTTTCCTGCTTTGTCGCTCTTCTTGCAGCTACATTTGGCTAGTGATTCTGTTTATTTTATTTATTTACTTATTTTCCCAATGCTATGAGCCTTTCTCAGCCTCTGACAGTAGTGGAAAAAAAGTATAAACAGGCATGGTGCTCAAAGACAATAGGGAAAGCATGCACAGCATACAGTAGTCATTGTATCAAGAGCGTGGATATGTAAAAGCTATGCAACTGTTGATACTAGGGAACAAAAAGATGACAGTGGGAACATCCACTCTAAGAAAGTTACATTTCTTGAAAAAAAAATATTCAACACTGGTAGAAAAAGGATCAAGTCAGACATTATTTATAAATTTAATTAGAATTAACTGAAACTGTGCTGCAAACCTCATGTCAGAGGGCGCCTGAATGGTTTGTAGATTTGGGTATATGTTTCCAACGCCGAAATATTCTCAAGGCAACACAAAATAAAAAGTCCAAGTGGCTTGCTTTGGACTGAGCGGGGGTATTTTTTTTTTGTAACTAAGACTTGTAACTCACGTGCATTGAATATTACATACACGTCCAACTAATTCTTATTTCTTAATTCAGCCATGGACGTACCGGGAACCCTTGAGACTGGCAGGAGAGGCTCGATCTTGTGCAAAAATGTGTTGGGAATGCTATCGCAGTTCATAGAACAGTTTTCGCGGAACATGGACTGATTCAAGACTAAACTTCCCTCTAAAAACGTACAGTTGGCACGCCAGCGCGCCATCACCTGCAGAGGACGGGGGAACGAGGCAACAGGTTGGCGCCGGTATGCGTTCCGCTACAGGGATTCGACAATTTCCAAAACCTCGCTGCTCGCTCGTCGGACCACCGCGACGCTTTGCACTGCAGCCCCGTTCGGCAGTGCAGCCCGAGCTCGCGTTTCTGTAGGGCGTAGAGTGATCTTTCCTCTCTTGCGTACACTCCCTGCTTCCGCACTCCTCTTGAGTTTCTTTGACTTTGTAAAACTGAAGTAGGCTACGAACCTCCTGCAAAACCCAGCAAAACTGTGTCTATCCGGACCACAGCTATCGCGTAACCTTTCTTTGTGTGTGAAGTGAGGGGGGGGGGGGGGGTCTTTGACCCCGCAAATAGCTTGGCAGACCCCTTGGGTGGGCGGTTCTTATATTGCGCACTTTGATTCTTTTTGCACAGCCATCGAGCGACATTTCTTTGCATGCGAAAAAGGGCGGTGGGGAGGCGGGGAGTGCTTATATTGTGCACTCTGTCCCGTAGTTACTCAGGTTTTTTTTCACAGCTATCGCTCTAACGGACCCCGAAAATGTCTTGACAGACCCTTGGGGTGCGCGGTGTTTATATTGCGCACTTTTTCCTGCATGTTACTCATGAAGCTTTTTTATTCGGACAAGTGATGGAGTATTTGTCTGCATATTTACTTGCACTCATTTTCTGACCTCAACTATAAATAACTGAACTCACAAGAGCGACATGTGTAAAGAAGCGCCGCTTTAGTATATACAGAATTGGAGAAAGGCTTACCTGTCAACGTACTTACCGCTGCCTCCGACAGTATACCGAGACGACACAGAAACACTCGAGACGACGATGGATCCACAGCTGTTAGTAAACAATGCCCGCTGGGATTAGGGAAGAAGCTGATGCCGACATGACACGCAGGTAGAAGTAAAATAATGCGGCAGAGAAAAAGCGCGAACCAGCCCACCGTGCAACTAAACAAACAGCCATTTGCAAACAGCTGTGTAATACGGTAACTGCGAAGAAGCAGTGACTCGAGAGAAGGCGCAAAGGATATATATAAATACAAACGCGCCAATAAATAATTGAGGCTGTTTTTAAAATAAAAGAAAAAATATTCTTGTTTCTGAAAGGTTTCTGAGAGCCAAAACAAAGCTTTAGTTTTCTTTAATTTTCAACCAATGGCATGCATCGGCAGCCCGTCGGCGGCAAGTTTGAAATTGTGGATTGTTGCAGTATGCGTGCTTTATTCCATATAAATGAGCACAATGGTATGCAGGCGAATACTGCCCCTCATTCTCCTTTTGCGGGGATCAGAGGGCAGGCCTACGGCACATCTTATTTAAATTGGATCAGCCGGAGGGCCTGAAGATTACAGATTCGGAACGGTGGGAGACTGCCTTGCTTAGCTCTGATCCAGGCCGGCAACACGCCCTCACGGCCTGGGCCAAGGATGTCGCCGAGAGCCATCGAACGACAACGACCCCTGGGGCGGCTTGAGAAGAAATGTCCTCTCAAGAAGAAAGAACCCACCAATTTCTCCTTGATAAAGTTTTCTCCTCCGAGCCATGGGAAAG
>JAJIZL010125808.1:0-19381 GCA_023969395.1 Amblyomma maculatum | reverse complement strand
TCGCTGCAAGGGAAGCTATATAGGCAATGCCTTTAACCACATTTTCGTCGTATGCCATGGCTTCTGTTACCGATTCAATTAAGCTATTATCCTTACGAGGCACTTAACAGAAACTTTTAAACTTTTTAAAATCACTGGCACGTCTCTGCATTACACTATCAATATTTTTGTTCGAAGGTTTTGCACAAGTAATATTCCCTGCAAAAGAGGGTTTACAAAAGTAAGTCAGGCAACCATGAGCTGCACGCTGATCCGGCGCTGACAGCTATATTTTGTTCGCTCCATCCGTTCGCTTTGGTTCGCTTCGTGTCCATCCGTCAGCGCCCGACGTTCTGTCCGGGCTTTTCATGTTGCAACCTAGTGTGCTGTGCTTGGACCTCTCTTTTGTCTCTGGCGGTGTCTGTTAGCGAAGCCAAGAAGCGTATTTTGACAGCCGCGGCGTAGCGGTTACAAACTGCTCTACGAGTCGTGCATGGGCCCCTCGTCGATCCGCGTAGCGTCATCCGTACCCAGGTACAGCATCTAGAGTTTTGTGATGTGCAGATTTTTTTTTTGTCCGTGTGCCTTTGCTATTTACTTTAACGACTATGAGAGACGATGGCAAGTTTGCTTAATTTGCCCGTCCCACTGCTATCAGTGGGATACTTGTTGGTGAAATGAGCGAGGATGCAATTTGTTTTGAGATGAAAGAATTGTGCGTAATTTGACGTAAGTCGGAATAGCGCTTAGCACTTTTCTGCCTATGCCGTCAACTCAGTCATTGGCACGGGTCTCGGAAATAATCGGGGGCGGCATCAAAAAAAAAAAAAATGTGACACGGTTTTTTCTGCTTCCAGTGAGTGAAGATTGATTGGTGTGCAATAGGCGATTATGAGATAATAAAATATTTTTATATAATTGACCAATTCAAGAAATAAAGCAGCAAAAAAGAAAAAAAGAAATGGAAATGTTTTAAAGGCGACAAAATGCTCAGAAGGAAAAACCAGTACTTGGTGATGCTAAAAAAAATTTAGAATGTGAAATTGATTAATTGATATAATTGAATGTGTTCAAAGGTGTCAAATTGCTCAGAATGGAAAGGTGATTGTTGCAGACCCTGAGTATTAGTGTATGAAAATACAAAACCTTAAATAAAATAAATAAACGAATAATCGAAATATAAAATTAATAAAAGCTAAAAACTCAAACATGGAAGAAAGAGAACGTGTGTGAGAGAGAGACGCTATCGCGTCATACCCTTAACGGCGAAGCTTAAGTGTCCCCTTAATGTTTTATAACGGTATTATATAATATAAATCTGACTTTATGAACCCAGCCAGTTGCACCAAGCACTGACACTTCGCAGTAATGTGAGTTGACTTTTCAAATTTCTGTTCGTTTCAGCGGAGTTACTCTTCCTCCGAGTTCCTCGAAGCTTCCTATGAAACCACTTTCATATGAGGTTAAGGCTTCAAATGTCAGCTATCTGACAGAGGAAATAGTATATACAAGAAATCGGCATATTTAAAAGATCAACTGAAGTTCAGGTGGCTGTCAATTAGCGAACCATCGGACAATTTTATCGGCTGCACTAGCAGGTATGAAGGCACTGCTGCGCGCTCTGGACGCGGATCGGACTTCGTATACATTATCACGTGATAACATCTTTCGAAACGGGTTGGACGTGAGCATATTACAACACAGTAGTGGGATGTCATCTTCTCCTGCTTTACTAGATGCCGCGGGTTTGGCAGCCGCTTTTGCAGCGTGTCTCGGGCGCACTAGACAGGCGTAGTGCTCTCTGCACCAAGCACTACAATTTCGTAGGACTGTGTAAAGTAGTTTCGGTAATCATGCTCTTGTCTTAAATCTAATACACAATGGTAAATGCAACCTACGTATAAAAGGTTCCAAAGAACGTATTTGAACTATAGCGCCCGGTATACATGCATCGCATGTATATGTCCTCCATCGAAGCATAAGCTTATCCTTCAAGTTAAAGGGCCTCCATAGCACGCAAAACAATCTTTCTGTTTTAGGTGATAGCACGCGTTCTTTGAGCTGGCTTCCAGTCAGAGGGACGTGCAGTAATGCTTTACATGATGCAAGGGGCACTTGTAAAATTGATTAGGATTGCAAACCAGCGGTCGCATACACGCGTATACCTCGTTTCCGTGCGCATTTACGACGGTGCGCTTGCTGCAGAAGGGTACGCAGCAACATGCTGGCATCATTCCAAATTGAGCTTGGTGCTAGCAGCGACTGCTGTGATGTTAAAAAATGAAACAATCGCTTCTGATCTTTCCAATGCACCTTGCACTCAATGCACTCGATGGGAGGCGCGGGCGGACGGAACAAAACATGGCCACCATGCACAGTCTCTGTCTCTTGCACTAGATGGCGCTAACTTTTGTAAAGCCTCTATTGGAAAGTGAGGAAGGTGATTCCTGTCTTCAAAGCAGGAAGTGAAGAGTCTCCATTTACCTGCCATCATATTTCAGCTTTAGTATACTGTGCAAAATTATAAAACATGACATGTATTCATAATTAATAAATTTACTTTACCCGAATCTCGTTTCTCATCCCTTCAGGCCGGATTTCTGAAGTGATTGCGCTCCGGAACGCCGTTGGAAAATTTTTATTTTGCATGCGAATGCAATCGAACTTACCCAGTTTTCCAATACTTGGCTAAAGCTTTCGACAAAATACCTCACAGATGTAAAATGCACTACTATGGATGTGAAAATTTATTGAATGCTATTCCCAGTGCGTAAATGTTAATAACCATTGATCTCTTTTCCTTCCCGTATTGGCATCTGGCCGGGCTCAAGCATTCGTGCTTGGTATCCTGCTTTGGTGCTTAAAAATGACTATTCTCGCTTATTTCCTTTACATAAACAGGTTTTCCGATGACAGCGTAGTCTATCGTCCACTTAGCAATACATCAGATCATCTGGTTCATAAAAATGATCTAACAAGCGCACAAGGAAACTGCACCGATTGCTTAATGAAACTTCCTCGATAAAGGGAAACACAGGACATTTACTAAAACCGTAGCCCCTTTTAATCAATTGCATATTTTGAGTGTCGCAGTAGAAATAGGCGCTGCTGATAAATATTTGGACGTAACCTTATGTGAAAGTTCAATTTGAAATGCGCATTCCACTAACATCCTATTATAACCTTACAAAACCCTTGGTTTCGAAAACGGCATTTTTGCATGCACCAACAAACGCAAAACTTGTACAAACAAAAACTCTGCCCTCATCTGGAGTCTTATCAATATTTGTGTGACAACTTTTCTTAAATACTAATAAACTCGAGCCACTAAGTTCGATCATTCATAGTACTCATGCTATTTAACAATATGATTTCTAAACGCAAACTTTGCGTTGGTCATCCTCACAAACTGTCAGTCTTCACGCTCACGTAATGAAATTTGCTGCTTCAGTCTTTCCTCGTTCAGCCATGAACATGAATAACTTTCCAAACCCCGTCGGTAACACAAGTGCACCCAGATGTTCTCTTATATATCCCCATATATCACGTGATGCATTGTTTGTATAGGCGAGTGTTAGCGCATGCACATACGCCTTATATCTCCAAGTGATGTGTTGAAAGCAATAAATTGATGTGATGTCGTTGCTTGAGCTGGGAATGAAGTTACTCCTGTCCAAAGTACTTTGAGACCTACTCACGACTTGAACGACCACGACAACCAGGACATTTTCAGGGTGACCGCTGTTGTTATACCAAAGGTGGTAGCGAATATATTCATGGGAAAGCGAAGTGTCTCGAAGAAATCAATGAAAACCTGGCATATCAAGCACACATTGGTACTCGAAGGGGTTTCGGCTGCGTTCGCACATAAAAGCATGATTCCTTTCTATGCTGCAGGTAACCATTTTGGAATGCAGATTGGTACATCACTTCCGCTGCACATCGACCTGTCAATATCTGAGTCCCTAATTTCGAGAAGATTTCATTATTTAGAGTATGGTGAGTTATCTCGTGCTATGTATGAATGTGTGCAAATTCTCCTGACCTACTGTTTGCCTCAATACCAAGGGGATGAAATATTATACATAGATCTATAACCTATAGCTGGATTTGTTCATTAATTCAGTGTCTGTCTGCCCCCAAAACAGAGAACAGCTGATGGCTAAGCAAAATATGCTTCAATGCTGCTATAAAATCTACCGTATGTAAGGTTTGGTTTCAGCGCACGTTCCTCGCAATGTAGTAGTTATCTATATTTTATGCAAAAAAGTGCGCCTTACTGTGAATCTGGTAGGTTCTAGACAATATTCGCAGCTGCACAATCGAATTCATCGAAAGCGGGAAGTGCAGGGGCGAGTCTCCTTCGTTGGTACAGGCACTTCAATAAAATGTTAAGATATATAATTCTTAGCATTGTCCTCCTCTCCCATTCTCTTTAATATGTATTCAGACGACTTTGATGGCGTAGAGGTTGAACCTCGCGTACAAGAGGACCGTGGCTTAAATCCAGATGCCGCCCAATACCCCACCGGATAAAAAAAATTTCGCGTGACCTACGAGATGAACACCTCCAGAAACGCACTCCCTCACCAGAACAGTATTTGACCTCCTTGGAGTAGTATCTGGCCGCACCCTCCCATGCATATTCAAACAAACCCCCGGCCCTCATTCCCAGCGGCTGCGAAGCAACTGACCATGGCGGCTCTCAGGCCTTCAACGCAGCAAAGGGTGTTAAGAATCTCTGTCTCCGGACAGGCCGCCATTGGATACTGACGCTGGCATTGCTTAACACTATACCTCCAGTTAGGGAGGGTTATTCCGCAGAACTTTTAGCAAAATAAAAGGACATAAAATGGGATGTCATAAGGCTTAGTAAGGTTAGGAGGCCAAATAAGGCATATACTTACAGAAGGGCGGACATGTATTGCGTTATCGAGGTTTGTCTGAGACGAGAACTAGGGATGAGGCTCCTTATATGGTAATATTGTCTGGTAATATCTGGTAATAGTGTTACGAGCATAGCCGAAGATATCACAAGACGACGATGTTTTAGACGCTGGGTGAAATAATAACGACGCTGAAGCTTACGCTCCTTACTTTTAAGGGCGGCGCCTCGTTCGGGAATGCCCCATAACAGTTTGGTGGGGTGCGTGGGTTCCAATTAACCCTGGCCCACAATCTGGAGCTTCTTTGTGTCCGATAGCTTGATTGTTAAATTATACCATTCGACACATCCCACTAAACAGCGGCAACAACAGTGGCAACCGTTGTAATGGTCTCGGGAACCGGGTATATTTCTGGCCGCAATGAAGTGGCGCACGGTGGGCGAGATGGAACAATGGCCGTGACTAAGCCCTTCTTCCTTGCGCAGGGATTTATGCTATGTGTCGCTAGAGGCGCCGCAACCTGCTGCATGTTCCCTGGCGATTCCCCGCTGTCTTCAATCAACGTATCGCCAATCGGCAAGCTTGTGACTGAACTGGAACCACCGCTACCTGACAGCGCCACCTTGCAGATATCTCTCCCAGAACTGTGATGTCATCGGATGCTTCACCTATAAAAGAGTTCACGCACGAGTTCATCCTCAGTGGGCACGGCGAGCGAGGTTGAACAATGCCGTAACTAAGCCCTTCTTCTTCCTTGTGCAGGTTGGTTTTTGCTCTAAATCAATTAGGAGTGGTTGTCGCTTTTTATTAGTTCTGCCGTGCCCAAATCAGTGCTGTAAAAATGCTTATGAATGCTTTCTTGTCCAGAAACTTCTCGTGTGCGGTGATGTTGAGCCACATCCCGGCCCTACAATTGCAGCAATGTTGCAATCAATCGTTGATGGCCAGAACTTACTACGCGCTGAAATAGCTGATCTAAAAACTAAAACTGAAAACATGATTGCTGACTTAGGTTTACGTTTCCGGGGGATTGAACTGTACATAGATGAGCTTAAACAAAAAACACCAGTTCTCAACAATCTAGACGCAGCCATTAAAATGTACGATAAAGTTGTGCCCTTTCAGGCACACAAACTTGCTGACCTAGAAGATAGAAGCCGACGATTAAACTTGCTCATCCGTGGCATATCCGAAAAAGCAATGAAACTGAATCCGACCTTAACAAGAAAGTCATTGACGACACATTCCGCAACAAACTGGGAGTGAAATGTGAATCTGTGGGCCGAATTCATCGGCTTGGCAGACAGCCCAGGAATAGACCTATTATTGTGTTCCTTCAACACTTCAAAGAAAAGATAGCCATCTTTAAGTATGTCAGTAAGCTGAAAAATACAGGCATTTCTGTCCAGAATGACCTCTCGCAGGAAACACTTAAGAAACGTAAACTTCTGTAGGATAGTGCGAAATCTGAGAAATTGCAAGGAAAAAAAGACTCACCAACTCATGACAAGTTGCGGATTGATAACGACACCTTTGTTTGGGATGAAGTAACAATGTTCGGCAGAAAATATCAAAGACGCACCCTAAGCAGAAGGTTTCATCATGTTGTCATGAAAAGTGTACTAGGCTCCTGAATATAAATGCTTGTAGTATTGCGAACAAAACAGACCAACTCGAATCAATTCTTTTAACCTACTGCCCTCACATTCTTGTCATTACCGAAACCAGGCTTCATAGTTCAATTTGCGACGAGGATTTAATTATACCATCGTGTAAAATATTCCATAGGGACAAGGAAACCCGAGGTGGTGGCGTTGCTGTTGTCATTAAATCTAATATTTGAGGCCTCCCTCTTACCACGAATTCAATCTAGCGAATGTTTTTGCCTGAAAATTAATATTTTTGGCCATTTTTTTACTGTGTGCTGTATACAGGCCAGCATATTCGGCGCCTGATTTCCTATCAGAACTAAAAACGCATATGGCTGATTACCAGAAATATAAAATCATTTTAGCTGGCGATTTCAACCTTCCATCTATAGACTGGCACCGCTTACAATCAGGCTCCAATTCTACTAACAATTCTAGTCTTATGTTCGACATTTAGTTTTATCATGATCTTGTACAAGTTGTGCATGAACCAACTCATGTCACCGATTCGTCATCGTCACTCTTAGACCTTGTTTTTATTCTTCGTTGCATTGCTGATTATGAAATATCTGTAAAACCGGGCATATCTGATCATCACATGGTCGCGGTCCTATTTCCTCTGAATGTAAAAAATTCTTCGGATACATCTGCGCTGATAACAGTTAAAGATTACACGTGTGCTGATGATATTGCAGTATTAGATCACCTTAATACCGAGTTCGATAACTTCTATAGCGAAAACGATGTTCATGCTCTTTGGGATAAGTTTAAAGATATATGCTTTTTTTGTTTAGAGAACTTAGTACCAAACAAAATTAAAAAGGCTGCAAAGTACAGGCCATGGACGACAAGAGAAATAACACACCTCATACAAAAATCTAAACACCTAACAAAAAAGAAAGGGTCATCATGTGACGGCCTGAGTGACATCCGACGTACCCTATCGCAAGCTATTCACCAGGCGAAAGGTTTTTACTTCAATAAAACTCTGCCTAGTTTTTTTCAAAATGACCCCCAAAAATTTTGGAAATTTTTAAGCGACTGAAAGAAACAGGTTGAGCGGATCTTAGACAACGGTACTATGATTGACGGCCCCGAGCTTATCGCACATCATTTTAATCCTTACTTTAGTGGCGTCTTTTCTGATTCATCCGATCTTCAACGTGAGAGCTCATCACATGTTCCTGATCTTTATATCTCATATCAGGGCGTTCTAAATATGATTCTGCCACTAAAGGTTAAATCTTCGCCAGGGCCTGATAATATTCCGAATTCCTTCCTCCGTCGTTATGCTGAGCCCATAGCCATATTCCTCGTTATCATCTTTCAAGCATCAATAACATCAGCAACATTGCCCCTAGACTGGAAATTGGTTAGAGTCGTACCAGTATTTAAAAAGGGAGACCACCTTTCTGTTCCTAACAGAAAGGCGGTCCCCGGCGATTGTTTCATCTTCCTGCAAGCTCCTGGAGTACATATTGACCAATTACATTAATGGCTTTCTAGAAAGACACCATATTTTATCTCCATTCTAGCATGGCTTCCAGAAAGGGTATTCTACCGTTACTCAATTAGCTACAGTAACTCATCTATTGCTTCGATTCTCGATAAAGGTGGTTTAGTTGAAATTATTTTTCTAGATTTTAGTAAGGCATTTGACCGCGTTCCGCATGACAAATTAATCTATACATTACAAATCATTGATCTTCCTAGTTTCATAATTGCTTGGGTATCGAATGTCTGACTGGCCGTAATCAATATGTTGAGATAAAAAGCCCCACTTTTAACGTCTTACCAGTTACTTTTGGTGTACCCCAAGTTAGTGTGCTTGGCTCCTTACTTTTCCTGATTTTTTGTAAGGATACTGTAAATGCCATTACCGAACCTGATAAAATCCGCTTATTTGCAGAGTACTGCATCATTTTCAACAAGATACAAAGTATCTCTGACCAACATGCCCTAAGCTCTAATCTTACCAATATTGTAGCCTGGTGTAATGAGTTGGGAATGAAAAGTAACACCGAAACATCTGTCCTACTTCGCGTTACCAACAAGAAAAAACCGTTTATATTTTCTTATTCTATAGAGGGCATGCTGTTAACTGAGGTCACTAAATTTAGGTATCTGGGTGTGAGGCTAACAAACTGGAAGTGGAATTCCCATATTAGCGACATCTGCTCATCCGCGTTTAGCAGGCTTTGTTTATTGCGGCATAAGCTTAAGCTTAAAGATGCCCCTTTACAGCATAAAAACTAGCTTATACAGTCTTAATAAGATCCCAACTCGAGTACGCATGCGTCATCTGGGACCCACATACAAAGTTAAACGTAGATGCGCTTGAAAAAATTCAGCGAAGATCTGTTCGTTTTATCTTCCCAAAGTACATGCAGTCGCATTAACTCTGTTTCAAAACCTATGCATGATGATGGTATTTCTATTTTAATTAAAAAACCGCAAACTTGCTCTTGATCCTATCTATCCCCTCTGGCAACGCGCATAACCCGCCATACCCATTCCCTTTCTCTTACACCGTATTTTGCTAGGCCAAACTTATTCAAATTTTCGCTCCTTTCCCGGACTGTTCATGACTGGAATGATTTACCTGAGTATTGCCTTCACTCGCTTGACTCCATTGATAGTGTGCTGCAATCAAATGATTGATGTTATTCTTATGTTTTTTGTTTTTGTAGTACCGCATCAATTCATTTTTTTTTGTGCCCAGATCACGTCCTATTGCTTCAGTTTATGGATCTTGTGCTTGTATTTCATCGTATGCCCCTCCTGCCAGGGCCTTTCACCTGCAGTATCTTATAAATAAATAAATGAAATCGATGTTGACGACTGGCCATCCAAGTGGAGCGGGTAAACAAGCACAACCGTTGGGATGCTGCTGTCATGCTTTCCAACGTATCTACCTAGCGGGAAAGGTGCTTCTTCTTCTAGGGGCGCTAGTAAGATATACCATCCTAGGATATTTTCAAGCACAAGCTGAAAGCCGTTTCGGAAAGCCAATAGAACACAAGCCCAGCGCAAAAAAGATCTTGCTTGTTAAGCGCCGTCAACTACCGAGTCGTGAGTGTCACACGGTCAGGTCGTCCTAGTACTGTGCCGTAGAGTGGACAGTGCCGTGACACAGACTGACAAGGTGGGTCGTATACTGATGAGGATCACGGAAGACGCATTTAAGCTCGTGATCTGCAAAGATTGCTAACAGTTGACCTCGTCCTTGAGGTTTGCCGGCAGTTTGAGGAAACCAAACACAACAGAATTACTCCTCGTTTCGACCGAACTTCCCAACACGGCTTCTAACGGAGACTTCATTCCCAAAGCGCTTAACCACATAGAGAAAATCTATAGGATTAATGCGAGGGTGGTAGGCATCGTTAGTAAGCGAACTAACGGTATAAACTAATATTGATAAGGCAGTCGAAAGCTTCTACGAAGACGTATTATTGGCAATGGGAAAAGTAAAGGTGCAGTATACTTTACTAATGGATTACTTTAATGCTAAGGTGGAATGAAAGCAGGCTACTTAAACAGCATTGGCCGACTGCAGACCTATGGCCGATCATCGGCAGCTAGTCCGCAGCTGGCCCAGCCGGCATACGGTGTTCGGCCGAATAATGGCTAATGGTTGGCCATGTACCACGTTGGTCGTAAGTCGGCCATCAACCAAAGCCCAAGCTAGGGCAGCCGACTGAACGCCAATTAATTCGGCCATGCTAGCTCGGCCAGTGGGCGGTCCATGATAGGCCATGGACTAGGTAAGGCAGAAGCCGGCCAGTATCCATGGCCACGGTTACTTGGGCATTTGGCGCCCCACATTCTGCTGCGTGCTTGTCCAGGAATCCAGCTAGCACTCACGACCCATATACCTGTGTTGGGTGCCGACTACAGTGATAACGATAAAAATTTAAAGCCACCGGATCTGCTTAACCTCTAGTATAAATTCGGTTGTCAGTGAGAACGCGCATACAAAACGAAACAGTGGGGTCATAGCACGATCATGTGACATTAAATTAGTGATTAGCAGGTAGTTGTTTCATTGCCGAGAAGGAATGCATTCTCTCAAGGGTAGTTGATCGAACAAATGACCGTGTTCCCAGTCACTTTTTTACCTACAGCGGTTTTGCATTATCCACAAGTAACTTCGCGCAACATCCTCTTTTTACCTGGGGAAAGGACCAAATATGCTCTATGTACTTCCAGACATAAGCCCTGACAAATAAAACGCAGGAAAACTGTCGAAGTTACCATTTTAGTTTTTGACATTGACACGGTGGTAAAAAAATGACAGTTTCTAGCGCGGACTGCGAGCATGACAAGCCCTGGCACATTTTTATGGCGCACAACACAAATATCGGCAAACAACAAGTAGTTTTGCGCCTTTTATTTTAGAGTTCGATCATTCAAACCGCGCTGCGGAGTGGAAAAGGAATCAAGAAATAGCAGGGTGTTTTCACGTAAAACCGAACATAGGATGGTCGGTCGACCTTTTATATTAATTTCAAAATTTTACATATTGTTGCGTGATGACTGGGAAGAAAAGACCTGCAATTAGTTTTGCTGCTAAAGTTTTTTCGGGGCATACAAATTAACAATGAAGAGGCGGAGTTCCGCGTTTACCTTCTCTGTTCTTTTGGACAACTTTGGTTATGAATTACATAAAATATGTTAAGGTTAGCAGAAAATTATCTGACTGAATGTATGCATGTTTTTATTTGTATTCAACGATTTTTCGTTTTCTGGGTAGTGTAGATATCACTATAAAATTTCTCAAAACCCGCCCAGGAAACGAAATTCTCCTACTTTGCACACCTTTATTTCAAAACATGTTTATGGCAGAGTAGCAATAATTTCACACTATGTTCTCAGCATAGTTACCTGTCGAACAGCTAAAGCTTATATTAATAGGGCATTTCAATGCAGAGATACGATCGCGTTATATTCGAGAAAACAGCGAACAGTGAAAATATATTAGGACAATTAGAAAATAAAACATCGTTATGTTTTTCAACATTGCCCACCTATTCCACATTTCAGCTTTCAAGGACATTAAAACATATGGCATAGTCTTGTTGCACTACTAAATATGGCCACTTCGATAAGGCCCTTGTGCAAGGCGTAGCCCGTCATGCACACCTGAAGATTGTATGGCATTTGTGAATCGTCCACAATCTTGAAATTGTGGAATATTATTGTAACAGGGAGAAATATATATGACAGAGGATTAAAGGTATATACAAAGAGAGAGCCAAGTAGCCAGGCAATGAGGGCCTCCTTATATGCACTTATTTTTCTTAATCTTCCAGAAACGAGCGCGCCACTTCGTTCTCATCATTCTCCAGCCATAATATTCTATCTAATCATTTTTGTTTCGACGTTGCAAGTTAGCTGTGTTAGACACAGCAATGAATGATTCAGAGTAAATTTTGTAGGCTTACGGGTCCTGATGCGCTGTGGCATAGGTCAGCACACGTTCGTTTTTCGCAATCATCTTCACCATAATAATAAAACTTTTTAAGGACAAATAAAAAACCTGCCTTTGGTATTTTTTAAACTTTCTCCACGTATTCCTTACTACATCAGCTTTCATTGTCATTAAAAACATATTGCATAATATTGATGCTGTAGTACCCCAGTGAAAAATCCCGTATCGCACCAAACGGGTTTGGATCGATCCTATATTCCGTACAAATTTTATTTCGGTGTAACCAGTCCTGTATGAAGCTTAAACTGGTTTTTACCGGACAGGTAACATCCGGTGTGAAACTCAGTTCGGACGGTCCGGTCCGCAATGAAGCTAATACAGGACATACCATTACCAGTATGCATATCTAACAGGACGTTCAAGTCCGCTATGGATTTGAGACAGGGTGGATAAGTCCTGTACTGAGGTCATATACAGGATAGGTCATGTCCGGTTTTACTGAAACCGGAGAAACCGAACATAAATGGAACTGATACCGAACAGAGTATTTCCGCTTCGCAACCCAATTCGGGCGGATCGTGCAGCACAACCAGAATGATCACATCCGAAGATACCTGCATGCTAAATAAGCATAAAACCATTGTAACGAGGTTCCTTCACCTGGGGATTCGAGAAAGAGATCTCGCTTAAGCGTCAGTCCGAGGCTTCTTCTTCAGCAACACGATCTCGCGCCGTGCGCTCGCGATGCGCATGCCCCCGAAACTCATCTTCCTCTTTACAATCACCCCCCGGAGAAAAGACGAGCCATCCTGGCGGCTAAAGGCGATGACAACACAGACGGGTCATAGTATGATTTGAGGCGGCCCACATGAACAGTTTCGCGGTTATGTCGGCGAGATCAGACGGTGGCTTCACGAATTTCACGATATAGTTGACTGGGGAAGTGCGGTCAAGGATCCGATAGGGTCCATGATATTTGGGCTGAAATTTGCAAGAGAGATCGGGAGTCGTAGATGGCACGCGAAGCCAGACGAGAGAGCCGGGTTGGAAGATGTCAGGAGTGTGAGCAGAGTCGAAGTGCGACTTTTGGCATCCCTGCTCTCCTGATGTCAAATACGTAGCGAGCCGACGGCATTCTTCAGCGTGTTTTGAAGCTTCAGAGACAGTGGTATATTTGGATTCGTCTCGCCGATAAGGCAGGATAGTGTCCAACAGAGAGGAAAGTTCACGTCCGTAGAGGAGAAAAAACGGTGAGAAGCGAGTAGTGGCCAGTGTGGCGGTGTTAAAATCATACGTTACGAGTGGTAGGAGCCGGTCACAGTCGGAATGGTCTGGTGCGACGTACATGGAGAGCATATCGCCCAACGTGCGGTTAAACCTTTCCGTCAAACCATTTTTTTGTGGATGGTATGCCGTAGTAGTCCGGTGAGTGATGTTGCATTTTTGCAATAAGGATTCCGCTACCGCCGAAAGGAAGACACGTGCTCTGTCACTCAAGAGTTCGCGGGGTGCACCATGGCGCAGAATGAAATGGTGCAAGGTGAAGTATGCAACTTGGGATGCCGTGGCTTCAGGGAGAGGCGCGGTTTCAGCGTAACGAGTCAGGTGATCAACGGCTACGATAACCCAATGGTTGCCGGCAGCAGTGTATGGAAGCGGTCCATAAAGGTCGATCCCGATGCGGTCGAAAGGGCCCGAGGGGAAGAAAGAGGCTGCATCGGGCCGACTGAGGTGTGAGGGCGAGACTTGCGACGTTGGCAGTGGGCGCACGAGCAGACGTACTTGCGGTCATAAGTAAACATACCACGCCCATAATAGCGAAGACGAAGCCCTGAGTACGTTTTAAAGGCGCTGGCATGAGCGTACTGTGGGTCATCGTGAAAGAGTGCGCAGATTTTCGACCTCAAGTGAGCAGGGATAATAAGTAGCCACTTCCTACCGTCAGATGTGTAGCTACGTCGGTACAGTAGGCCGTCGCCAATGGCGAAGTGAGCAGCCGGGCGGCGGATAGCCCGAGGTACTAGTGAATCCGATGGATCCGAGATGAAGCTGATAAGGCGAGCTATCCACGGATCCTGTTGTTGCTCACATGCCATGTTGCGCAAGGGATGCGTCAAACGAAGAGCACTGGACGCGGGAATGGCAGGCTCTGGGGGGCGGTAGGGGAGAGCGGGACAAGGCGTCGGCGTCATTGTGATTCCGGCCGGAGCGATAGAAGACACGGGCTTCGTACTCTTGGAGACGGAGGGCCCATCGGGCTATCCGGCCTGTAGGGTCTTTCAAGGAGAACAACCAACACAGGGAATGGCGGTCCGTGACGATGTAGAAAGGGCGGCCGTACACGTAAGGGCGAAACTTGGATATCGATCAAATGATGGCTAGAGATTCTTTTTCTGTGACGGAATAATTAGATTTTGCTTTCGTCAACAAAAGGCTCGGGTAGGCAACGACGTATTCTTCAAAACCGGGTTTTCGTTGCGCAAGAACAACGCCGTGGCTAACGCCACTGGTATCGGTATCAATTTCAGTGGGAGCAGTTGGATCAAAGTGCCATGTTTTACCATTTTATTCGTCCTCTCGAACTGATTAAAAAAAAAACAAAAAAAGGAGAGGGAGCCCGGACCAGCAAAAGCTTTGCCAGGCTTAAAACCAATTAAATATAAAGAAAACAGAGCAGAAGCTCCAGATAAAAAAAATTGTTTAAAAAGCGAAAGAAGGTATTTAAAAAAAAAAACAAATAAAACACGAGGTCCATGTCGCAAGGTGGTCCCACGCTGGTTTAAGAAGAAAAAAAGGAAAAACCCAGAAGGTAGCATCCAGACCTAAAATGAAACAAAAATAAAACAGGAACCAGAACCAGAAAAGAAGATAACAGCAGCAAAACCACCGTCATACAAAATGACAAATAACAATACGGAGAGAGAGGCAGATGTAGAAACCCAAAGCATAAAAAAGGGATACTGAGATAGAAAAGTAAACAGGACAGTCCTCAACAAAGAAATAAAAATCGGGTCAACAATAGAGAATTGAAGTCTCCTACGCATTTTAATCGTTGGTCCACAAATTCACAAAGAGAGAAAAAATACTGATTTTAGGAACCGAAGAATCAAACAAAAAAATTGAGGAAGTGCCGACACCACAGACAAGAGGGAAGGGATGAGAAACAATTGTAAAACCTTGACAAAACATTCAGAGAGAAGAAAAAAACTTACATCTAGTCTGATGCGAAAAGACGCCGGTCACTAAACCAGGTTCTTAACCGCAAAATGCACGGGTAAGAGAAACGATGGAGGAAGATATATAAAAACAAAAGAAAACCTACTACACCACTATACCGGACTCGTGTGACAACCGCAGCAGAACAGGCAAAAAAAGTAAAATATCACATATCACAGAGGAATAAGAAACAAAAAATAACTCCATTCATTTCATAGCAGTATGCATGCTGCCCATGAGGACCTGGCTCTGTAGGCAAGAGTGTCTGCAGTTACGGGCACATCCAGGAAAACTGAAAGGCATGCCTTAAGACTCTGCTCAACACAGGAGCACGGAGCCCTCTCTTGTGCAGAGCGTGGTAGGGGGTCTTCAGGACCCTCCGACGAGACCCTCGCCCCCCGCACCGTCAGGCTCAAGAACGGGATCAGCAGGTCATCCGCTGGTGCTTCTAAAAACCAAAATGGAGAGTTGGCGGCATCGAATGGCACGCCAGGACGAAATACCAATGGACCCGTAGAAACGTGATCCAGTAGGCATAAGTGACCTGCGCACTACAGCCATCGGCGCCTCCATGCAAACAAGTGGGCGTGTCCGAATCAGACAGGCTGAAAGGAAGAGCAATCGTCCTCCTCTGTACAGAGCGTGGTTGGGGGTCGGCAGGATACTCCGAGGAGTCCCTCATCCCCGGACTCAAGTACAGGGTCTAACGGAAATTCACTGGTGCTTGTAGAGCCAAGGATGACTATTGGCAGCAGCAGCGTGCGCGCCACAGCAGGAAACAGGTCAAGTATGCACCCACGTAATAAGGCAGCCATAAAAAAAAAAAGAAATAAAGGGTACCTGAGAAGAAAAACAAAAGATTCATGGAAAATATTAGAAAAGAAAAGGAAATCAACTCTAAATGATTACGTACTATCGGCCGGAAAATAAAATGGACCACCGCTCAGGGTAGCGGAGCGGATGCGGGGCCGCACAGGGGCGCTGTTATCTCGCGCCGCTCGCTGTCAGCCAGTGTGCCCGGAGTGACGACAAACTTCACCCTCACCCTCACGCGGGGGCTTGTCGCACTTATTAAATATCTAGTGTTGCGTTCAGCTGCTCTGTTGTTGACGGTCCCGACGAAGGGGAGCGTGCATCGCCTATTCATCGAGCACATCGGGCTGTGGCAGATCAGTTGGACAGCCGCAGTCCGTAAAACCGCGGCTGTGTGAAGAAACGAGTCGGAATTTTGTTTTTCTTTGTCCTTTTATATTGCCCTCATGTTAGATGTTACTGCTAATCCCCTGCATCCAGCATAGCCGGATTTTAGGCAACGCGGTCAAAGACGCCGCATCGGCAGCCACCGTGACGGGCTCTTTTTCACGCCAGTGAGATAAGAGAAGGCGAACTTCTCTGTGGGCGCTGCTTCTCTTTCGAAGCTGTCGTATTGCACTGTCTTCGCAATAAGCTTGATATTCTGTTCAGCAAAACATCTGCAAATGTTTTTCTTTAATTGGGGTCTACGATACGTAGTCTTTGACAATAATTTCTTTACAATAGTTCAGTCCCGAAGAGATTCTTAGGAAGACGAATCACAAAAATTATTGCCAGTAATGAAATTTATTTGCGAAAGCAGATTAAAAATCTCATTGCCATTCTTTAGAGTTACCTTAGTGAGGCGAAACGTTGCCGTTTGCCGCGATGACTTGAATTAGTCGTCTTGGCATAGAGTCATATAGTGCCGTCACTAGGTCTTGACGTCGGCGCAGGGCTTCCCATTCCTCTTTGACGGCCTGCCAGAGCTAGTCAGTTGTGCCACCACAAAGGTGCCGTGAGGAAAGTTCCTTCTTCATGACTCCCCAGATGTTTTCAATGGGATTGAGGTCAGCCCCGTTAGGCGGCCACGGGAGCTGACGCACGGCGCAGCGCTCAAGAAGATCGCTTACAGCACGCGAATTGTGTACGGGGCTGCGGTCGTGCTGGAACACGTAGCAACCATCCCGGAACGATCCGTCCAGAACGTAGGGAACCATGTGGCCGGTAAGGATCTCGCAGTACCTCGGTCTGATGTTCAAGCCCTCAGTCCGCACGAGTGTGCCGACTGCGTCCTTACTAATAAGAGAGAAAACATGTGTCAGCAAACATTATATTATCTCGGGTCCCGAACTAAAATCTGTTTCGCTTCAGAAAAATAAGGCTTATTGCTAAAACATAACAAATCTAACATTCTGTTCAAGCTTCTAGGCGGCAAAAGAAAATAATCAGCATCGTTTTCGATGTTGTATCTATGTCGAATCAAACAGAAGTGGGAGAAGCGAGGCGGCACTACATTTTCAAGACTACTATGTGTTTCAAACCATAGTTCGCTTTTGGCACTGATAAGTTAGTCCAACCTTAGCCGCGCTTTTAGTTCGCTCTAAGAATGACAGATCATACCTGCGGTTAAACTACTGCCACACAAGCTGCTGTCGGTCCCAGCGTGTGCACAACGTGGACGCCTCCGTGAAAATCGCTTCCCGCTACTCCTCTGTACACCACTGCTCGAAAGCTCCGGAGAAGTCGAGTCGCTCTTCCCTCTCGTTTGTTGTGAGGTGCGGCCTTTGAGCAGTCACTCAGTTCATTACACTCATCTCTTGCTACCAGCACTTGATGGTTTCGCTGGAGAAACTGAGACCAATTAAGTGCGTCGCGAACCGCCCTGGCGTTCAAGAAGGGTTCTTCAAGCACGGCAGCAACATATAATTATCCTCTTCAAGTATTGTGCTCCTTGGCGCCCGCTGCACTCAGCATCCAAAATTTCGCTATCTTCGTCCCTATATACTCCAATAATACGGCTCACCTCTGTTCTCGCCCTTGAAATGCGGTCACAGACTTCACGCTGCAGGATATCTTGTATGCAGAGTCGTGCATTGGGCCTTCTCTCCTCGATTTGAGCCCTAGGTAGTATTATTGCGAATTACCAATCCCAATGCGATCGTTCTCGTGTTTATACATTCTGCGCTTTCCCGTTATTTAATGGTGAACCTGGATTGAATGTTCGTATTTTACTTTTATCAACGTTATAGGCCAGAGCTTTTGCAGTGCGGGGTGCTATCCTGATAACATTCTGTCTGGCCATTGGTCACTGAGGGACCACTGAACCTAAAAAACCGAGAACGGTTGCATCGGCTTCGGTACTTCGCAAGAATGCCACCAAGGATTCCAATTGTGGAAAGAAGGCGGATCGTGCGACTAGGCATCGAAGGCGCCCTCAGCGTGAAATCTGTTGCCGTACCGGAAGGACACGAACAGCGGTGAGCCGTATTCTTAGAGCATACAGGGACGAACACGGCAGAACACGGCGACAGGATTCCGAAGCAACGTCGGGTATTGAGACGTTGTTATATCTGATGAGCAAAAGGACTTAAGGCGAGAAACAAAAGGAGCAGTAAGGGAGCAGTCTTGGAAGTAGTGACGGACGTCATTACACATCTTGCCGCAGGAACAAAGCGAAGAGGAGGATAGAGGTACTTTTTTAAAATAAAAAGGAAATCTGCCATGCCCTGTAATTAGAGTTGTAATCGCATTACGGGGCGGACAAATGCGTGGTATATTGAGGGTATCGGGTATCCAATTAAATAATTCTGTGCCGCCATTATTTTCGCGCCAATATTTGCTCCACAAAACAAGGGAAGAACGATGTAAGCGTGAACGGACATAACGTCTTGAAAGGGTAGAATGATGTAAATGGCCGTACTGGACTGCGCTACCAGCTGCTTGGTCGGCCAACTCATTGCCATTTATACCGGAGTGGCCCCGGATATAGAATAACATGAATGGAGCGAGAGACGATAAGCGTGACAGGTTCTTTTTAATGGTAAGTATTGTGGGGTTAAACGAATTTACTGAAGAGATGGCAGAGAGCAGAGACAGAGAATCTGTATAGATATGAATAGGCGTAGTGGGAGGGTTGTTAAGCGCATATTGAACTGCAGAAGTAAAGGCTACACGTTCCGCTTCATACGCACTGGAAGGTGGTTGCAAAGAAAGGCAATGAACAAATAATATGCTTTGGGTTGAGTTAAGCACTACAAAAGCTTTCGCCCGCTTAGTGAAGTGCGAACGACCCATCATTATAGATATGCAGTGCGCTTTGGGAAGAACAAAACATGGCTTCCTGGTAGGTGAGCTTAATAAAATGAAATTTAAACTTGATTGAGGGATGATCAGCCCAGGGATTGAACAATGGCTGTGTTTCAGAA
>JAJIZL010125807.1:0-27516 GCA_023969395.1 Amblyomma maculatum | reverse complement strand
CACCAATTTCTCCTTGATAAAGTTTTCTCCTCCGAGCCATGGGAAAGGTGGCAAATATAATGGTTACATTATCCTGAGTAACTGCGTTAAATTAATTTTCAGTGTATAATGACTGTCTGAGTACGACAGCGACCGTTCCGAGACGCTCAGTTAAATTAATTTGTGAAACAAACCTATTGCGTGAGACATATGTCCTCCGAAATAAATGCGTCGACCGACGTACATCCCGCGACAGATATTTGTCGTGCGACGCATCCCACGTAGAAATCTGTCACAAGACAGAACCCGCGACAGATACGTCTGCCATGCGACACTACCCTCGACAGGCATCTTTGTCGCACGACAAAGGACAAGGATTGTTTGTCGCACGAAATAACTCACTAAACACCTTTGTCGCAAGACAAAAGACAACAGAGAAGCCTTTCTTGCGACAGAACCCACTTGTCGTGCGCGCTGTGTGTTGCCCCGAGCACCGCGAGTACGAACGGTCTGCTTTTGCGTGTTTGTGTTTGCCGTGCGTCCCGCGAAGCGTTGGCGGACTAAACAGATTCCCGAAACCAGAGCAGCGAAGCGGCGGTGGGGACTGGAGAACCGGCGCCGGGAGGACGGCAAGGAGGAAACATTTATGGGCTCCCGCAGGGCGCGCTGCCCGTGTCATCCGAGCTGGCCGCTGCACACGGCTGCGAGCGGGTGCCTGCAACGACGCCTGGGAAGTGTTCTAACCTCCGAGGAGTTGGAAGCTTGGGACTACGTGAAGACAGCCGTGGACCTGGCGAGGAGGACTCTCGAAGGGAGTGAGGGTCGGAGGGACCATGGTGGGCGCAGGGACGAGAGAGGACTATAGAAGAGACTGAAATAGAGTGTCGTGCGGAGAGGCCGCGCTCCGAGTAATGCGTACGAAATGCGCGCAATTTGCAAATAAATTCATAATTATCAGGAAATGCCAAGTGTGGTCGAGCTTCGTCGGAGAATGCCACAGGGGCGGAGCAAGGGACCTGCCTGACTTACGCAGCCGACAGGACCTCCAACATCAAGTGGAACCGACCGGGAACTGGACGCAGGATGTGGACCCACAGCTGAACGTACACCTGGAGCGTCGACGAATTCGCAGTCTTCCCCTGCAGCGCAAGTCTGGACAGGTGGGTTTCTCGTTGGTTCCTGTTTTGAGGGCACTATGGAAACCACGGGGTATAACTTGCGGAGTCACGAGGGCGAAACAGGGGCCCCAAGCGAGGAAGGGGACAGGCAGATGGAGCGGGTGGCGACTGCCGGGCTCGGAAGCGTTAGCGAGGGGTCAGCACTTTCCGTCACTGACCAGATGGCATTGTTGCAAATGAAATTAAAAAACTCGGAAACAGAATTAGAGCATGCAGGACTGTGTAACAACGGCTGTGCCAGTGCCGCGCTGATGGCTCCTCTGAGTGCAGAGGAAGACAAGAGGCTGAAATACACAAGCATGCTGAAGGGAGTGCTTTTAGATATGCCATCGGAAGAGGCGCTTTTTCCGGGCTGGTTTGACGATATCGAGGCAACCCTGGATGCTTACAGCATCCCAAACGAATGGAGAGTGGGCTTGTTGTTTCCCAAGCTGAACGAAAAGGCTAGGGGAGTGCTCGTTCGGCTCTCGGCGGAGAAGCGCCGAGATTACACAGCGCTCAAGGAAGCTGTTCTGAAAGGGCTCAGATTGTCACCAGCTGAGTATAGGCGACTATTTAACCACTCAAAAAGAGGGTCAAGGGAATCATGGGATTAGTTCGCAACACGACTGCAAAATTATGTTTGGCTAATATTGCAACAGCTACAACATAACTTCCCTTGAACAGCTTCGAGAGCTTGTAGTAGCAGATAAACTAAAGGAAGTGTTAAGTCCAGATGCCCGTGCTTTTGTCATCCAAAATTAGACTAGCGGAAAAGCAATACTCCTGGATGAAGTGGCCAACCTTGCGGAAAAATTTGACGGAAGTCAAATTGCTAAAGATGTCAAAAGGAGCGCAGGAAATGCTGTAAGGAGAGAAGGAAAAACAATTGACTCGGCTAGGGCGCGGTATGACGATGCCGGAGAGTCGGCTCCTTATGCCAGGGCGCGTAGGCTGTGCTAGGAGTGTGGCCTTCCTGATCACCTTGCCGGCGATTGTCCGAAATGGCGGTCAGCACAGGCGAACCTCGTGCAAACGACAACAGATGACGGAGGCTTGGTGGCGCATGTTGCGGGAACTAACTTCGGGAATGCAAACGTAAATGGTGGAAAGTGCCCGTTCCGCGCCCTCAAAACAATTGCACTTTGTTGTAGAAAGGCAAAATTTGTGGGGCACTTGGATTCGAGAGCGGAGGTCAGTGTCATCAGACGATTAATTCTGGAATACCGTGTGTCACTTACCGGTTCAAGCATAAAATTAACTGGTGCGTTTGGAGAGCAAGTGCTGGCAAAATTGGTATACGTCCCTTTGAAACTGTTGGCTGCTCCTAAAAACATCAATGCAGCCACGGTTGGCACAGAAGTTCTCTGCTTTGACAGACAGGTTAGCCCAAGGGACAGACGCACTTATCAGCCCGGACACGAACGTGCAGTTGCTGGGAGAAACCACATTCACAACGCATCAGACCACGCCAGCGGGTAGCAGTGGTGATGAATTTTACGGAGTCGTGGCGGCTACCGGGGCCATTACTACGATCAGCGAGCCACATGGTGGTACTGAACGTGAGCTTTTTCATCGCGCTGGCACGGAGGACTCTATGTTGAGAGACGTACGGAAGCAGGTCGGAGCGGTTGACCACGGCGCGGTAGAAAAGGGTCCATTGAAGGGAACTAATTCAGACGTGTTAGACACTGCAAGTATCTGTGCAGTGACGGGTAAGCAGGCATCCAAGGTTCAGGCGATCTCTGATAATGATACACATCCGGAGCGGTTAAAAGGTGCAACCGTTGCGTCAGTATGGGAGACCGCACTAAGCGGGGAGAATGACAACAGAGAGGAGAGCGTAGACGCAGCGGGAACTGTAACGGTCAGCAACAAGGCTGGTGACGACAGTGCCGTTGTTGAGAGAAGGAGGCGAAAGGGAGGAGGAATGCCCCTTGGTCGTCTTTTTCTGTTATTTGTGTTTTGTGTATCCGCCTTGTTTGGGGTGCCATGGTGCGTTGAATATGGAGCCACGAGACATCTACCCTGTTTGAGTGCCGCGCGACCGGTGCCGAAGTGTACTGCATTCCTAGTCATGCATCACAGTGGCAATGGGGGTGTCGTGCACGCTGTGTGTGGCATCGAGCAGCGCGAGAACGAACGGTCGGCTTTTGGGTGTTTGTGTATGCCGTGCGTCCCGCGAAGCGCTGGCGGACTAAACACATTCCCGAAACCAGAGCAGCGAAGATGCGGTGGTGACTGGAGAACCGGCGCCGGGAGGAAGGCAAGGAGGAAACATTTATGGGCTCCCGCAAGGCGCTCTGCCCGTGTCATCCGAGATGGCCGCTGCACGCGGCTGCGAGCGGGTACCTGCGACGGCCGCCCGATTCTGGGAAGTGTTCTAACCTCCGAGGAGTTGGAAGCTTGGGACTACGTGAAGACAGCCGTGGACCTGGCTAGGAGGACTCTCGAAGGGAGAGAGGGGTCGGAGGGACCACGGTGGGCGCAGGGACGAGAGAAGATGACAGAAGAGACTGAACTGGAGTGTCGTACGGAGAGGCCGCGCTCCGAGTGATACGTACGAAATGCGCGTAATTTGTAAATAAATTCATAATTATCAGGAAATGCCAAGTGTGGTCGAGCTTCGTCGGAGAATGCCAGATGGGCGGAGCAAGGGACCTGCCTGGCTCCACTACAGGCAATTTTGTCGTGTGACAGAACCGGCGACACAAGTCTCTGTCGCGCGACACAATGCACGACTGAGATGCTTACCGCGCGACACAAATGTGTGTCGCCCGAGATATTCGCGACACAAAATTCTGTCGCGTAGTTTGATTGGGAATGTAAATAAACAAAGCTTTGGTCCTTCTACTGCCAATTCCTTCGCTCAGCGGCACTCCTTCCGGAGGTGGAGCGGGCGGCCGAGGATCCAGCGGCATCCGAACCCCATATGTAACAGTACATTTCGCGCGCACTCACTAACACATCCCCATATGGCAGTCGTTTTTTCGGCTCGTGCTGCCCGCGGCCAGAGCAGCGCAACCGCGCACTTGGCGCGTGGGCTGGTAGCTTACGCTACCGCGTCCTACCTTTAAAGGCGCAGCTTGAGTACCCCTACAATGTTCCAGACTGCCTGACTTTGAACAGATTAGAATGAATGTGAATGGCATAAGCGATCAACTGTCCCAATTGGTAGCGTAATAGAAAAAGTAGGAGTGAAAAACGAGCAACAAATGGTTTGATGGGCGGTGTGTTATAAATTACTCACCTCAAACGCGGTTTCCTTTGACGTTAGATATGTTTCGCTCAAATTTTGCGTTTCAGCCTATGTGAACCTCCCCCTTTCCCCCTTCAGAGGACGAGCTTGCTGGTATACACTTACTTTCTGAAGAGTTGAACGATGAGATTGAACGCAGTGTTTGATTTCACTCGGCGATTCACTCAATCAGTCATTCAATGAACCAATCTAACTTCATTTACCTGCCTAAAAGATGTAGAAATAGCGGTTTTGAAGAAGATTGGAGAGCTAATTGACCGAGCGGACAGATATTTAAATCTTAGAAAGCTCTAAAAAATTACGAACTTTCTGTATGGAAGGTGTGTGCGGCCGAAGTAAACCTGTAGACATCATAAACTCCTGAAGAGGTTGGCGCCGGTTAGCGGTACGTAGATCTGAGGTCGAGCGCTAGCTACAGCTAGGAAGCTGTGCTGCGACCTCTTGAAGGGATTTTCCTTTAGAGGGAGAGCGTAGGCGCGCAACGAACGTTTAGTGTTTATCATCGAGTGGTTTGGACCGAACGCACGCTATGTGGCTAAAACGCCTTTATACTCGTGAGCGCGCCAATCAACATTTGACTGGTGTAACCCGCACAAATTGGCAAATAAAATGCAGTCCACTTTCTGCCCTTTTGGTGCTGTTGTGAATTGCAAAGCTCATAATACTAATTTCTATTCTCCCTTGGGGCAGCTAGGATCCGTCGTCAGTGGGTCATTACATCTTGATTTGCCCTTGTTTTTTATTGCACTACCATTACAGGGATAATGTGAGGGCCTGAGCTGGGCTGTTTATGTATGGCATCAGCTGCGTATATTAGAGGAGTCCAACTTGGGTTTCAGAAGGCCACCTGACGGGACAAGTGGCGCTTCACTTAACTGCTGCACGCCTTCCCCAGGACATGATTTATGAGCCTGACAACTGGATTATGAGAAACCTGGCCACCATGGCAAAGGACAGTTAACATAATGATCGTTCGCGAGAGTTGGCTCGGTGTGAACAACCTAGGTATCACGATCTTCTCTCGTAGCTGTGTTTGTACTACCCACCTGTCTGTGCAGGGATGAATGATTTAAGTGGTGCACGTGGCATGCCGGTCTGCGAAGTGATACGCCAAGAGGACCAAGAGTAGAGGCCACAATTACAGCCATCACGCCTGCCTTACTTAAAGTCATAAGTACAGCTATTAGTGCGGCAGACAGAAGAGCCGACTGAACAGTCGACAATTATAAGTACATTCATAAGCACTGTAGAACATTGATAGAACATTTTGGCCTGCTCTGACAGCGCATGTTTTCTTTTTTGTGTGTGAACGAAAGTCAGTTGTGCACAATCTCAGTAAAATTGCTCTTTCATTGGACAACGCCTCCAGTGCAGTGTTTCCCAAAGGCCCCCGAAGTGCGCGACGAGAAATTACAAAATACTGTGTGGAGTTTTTAGAGTACACTCTTCTACTTGGCAGGTGTGGATGCTTTTCACATGTCATTACCGGCTACAGGCGGAGTAACCACCGCAGCTTCTGATGGCAAGACACGCCAGTTAATCAACACCACTGAGAGTTTGTAACTTTATTCGGTGTGTGTGAATGAAAGGGACACAATTTCATAATATAGCACAGAAAATCACTTTTCCTTTAGTTTAAAGCTTCGTTGTTAATTGAAATTTGATTATCAATTATCAAAGTCATGGTACTCTGCGTGCCTTCCCAGTCGAAAAAAAACTACAGAACTGTGTCAAAAATACGACAAAATATCCTATAGTTCTGTCGTAACCATCAGATTTTTCTGTAGTTCTGTAGTACTTCGCTGTAGTTCTGTAGTTCTTCTGTAGTATATTTCTGTTGTCTGTAGTTCTGTAGCACTTTTTAGTTGTAACTTCAGAAATTTCTGATGTTACTACAGAATGTTCTGTTGTCACAACAAGTTTCCCGTCAAAAACCGCACAGAAATTTTGTCGTAACATCAGAAACTTTTTTGTAGTTTTTTCCGACTGGGTTCTTAGCAGAATCTATCACACTCTCTTGAAAAATTTAGGAAATTTGCTTTTTATACCAATTCGGACTACCAAGCTGCAAACAACAAACTCTAGATGTGCTAAAATGGCCCCCCAGTATGCAAATGCTCCTTGAAGTAATGGTCCAGTGAATGGCACACGTGATAATGAAAGTTTCTGACTTAATTCCAGTAACAAAAGCACCCACCTCTAATAACGACAAAATCTCACCAGCGTCAAAGGATTCCCTTTCCTTGGTATTCACAGTTTTATTCCAATATTTCCGACACATATTGGCAGAGTTAGTGGGTATGATTTTCAGCACGATTTGAAAACAAGGGCTAACTGCGCACAAAAAGCAGTCTTCAAACAAGAGCACGATAAGAAGCGGTAACATTCGAGATTCAGCCCCGTAAGAAAAGGCAAATGCAGCTTCAAAAGGCCTGCCTTTATTACTATAGCACTGTAAACAATTGTGAGATGAACGTAAACGCACTTACCTCCCTTTTCAAACGTGCTCTCGTTTACCGCTAACCACAAAGACACAGTCATGCAGTCACGCAGTCACTTCACAACGCCAAGGTCGCTGATGAATTCTCGCCACCAGAAACGCACACTTCGGCGACGTCATGAAGCGACGTCATCACCAACGCACAGCACAGAACCACGGATCCTACCTTCGCTGGCAGGCAGCTACAGTTAATTCGGTTAGGGCAAAACGAAGCACCGCCCGCACCGCTGCTTGCATGCTGCTAGCTGTCATGCGACACTATCCGAAGAAAAAAAGCAAAAAGCAAAAGGGGCAGTTGTTCGCATCATGTAAAGGTAGAAGAGTAACGCCCCAGAGCCTACCACTGCTCCAGTTGTGCAGGTGGCGCCATCTAGAAAGTGTAAGTTAATGGAGCAGCGCAGTTGTGGCAGCTTTCATTGCAAAACCTCATGTGTAATAGTTTGGTTTGGTTTGTGGGGTTTAACGTCCCAAAGCGACTCATGCTATGAGAGCCGCCCGTTATAATAGTTTTCAAGTAATAAGCTGTTGTGATTACATCGCCTGAGTGCTGAACGGGGGGGGGGGGGGGGGGGGGTTTCTTTTTTTTTTTCAGCAGCGTGAACAGGTGCCCCTCTGTGTTCTGTGCGTTAGCACAGATAGAGCGTAGCGCGGGATGTAGAGCCACATTTCGTCTGCTAACCGGAAAATAAGTTCCTACAGCATCGTCTTTTGCCAAATTCAAGAAGGAGAACAGCGCTTTCACTAGCGACACAAAAATAATACATACAAATTAAAACAGTTGCAAATCGAGTTGTTTGCCAAACTTCCCAGGTTTTATACATTAATGCAGTTTACTGCTGCATTGCTAGCCTAAAAAATGTTGACTAAAAAATATTAGGTACACATCACTTTCAACTTTATAATAAGGTGCATTGAGATATTCTGCGTAACCACGTAACTGTTAGCGGAAGCGCCTCTTTGATAGAAGTACAAACTTAAGGCGCCGAAAGCGACGAACAAAAATTAATGCTTCTGGCATTTTAACGCGCTGGCTTTCAAAGAGTAGACACCAAAACTTTTGAGTTGTGTTTTCTTCGCAGTAGTGCGCAGCGCAAACTGTACATGAACAACCGCGCGGAATTCGCCTATGCTAGCGAAATAAGTTATATGTTAGAAAAAAAAATATAAAATGGAAAAGGAAACACTCAACGCGCATTAAGATAAAGGAACGTATAAAGGTTATATTTAAAACGATAACAAAGACGACTTAATTACTCTTTATTCGTCCCACACACACTTTCTTCAACCGTCCGCTCTAGTTGACGCTCCTATTGCGACGTACTGCGCCCTCTTCCGCACATTTCTTCAAGCGTCCGTTCTCGTCGACGCACCGCGCCCTGTTCGCATATTTCCTCAACGTCCGTGCTCGTTGACGACGCACCGCGCTCTCTTCGCACATTTCCTCAACGTCAGCTCACATTAACGACTCACACTTCCGTTCGGAGTCCCGTACTCACGCTATCTTCCACCAAAACACGGACGCTGTATTCGCTGCGCACTACGCCCATTTGAAAGAAAAGAAACTCCACAACCAAACTAAGGTAAACACGGATGGCATGGTGCCACCACCGCGGCGCCGACTCCTCGGAGGCATGCTGCAGGCGAGGGGTTGTCCGTTTACATGTTCCAAGACGCACTCACGGGACGATCACGTGTGGTTCAAAGTTTATACTGCCGCCCAGGCGGGAATTCCCGGCACTAGAAGTTAGCTCTTAACAGATACAATCTTTCTCCTCCGGATTCGGTTTCGGTGTCAGCCGCTGAGTGATGGTTATGATCTCTTACACGCATTTTGGTCATGTGAGAGATAAAGAAAGCTGAAGTATAACCGTTCTTTAATCATTTTTGTGAGGAGCTGCCAACTCGGGCTTGTGTTTATCTTAAATAGCTGAAACCTGCGGGATCCGTGAATCCCGGGACAGACCTTTCAAATGAATAATGTGGTAATGGATTACACTTAAGTTAACTTAGGACTGTGTTATAATGGGTATCATCTGCGAAATAAAGCAGCCACAAATTAAGGCAATCACGGATTTGGTGAGCGCGTGTGTGAGAACGAGGGTCCACAAAAGAAGCCCGCTACCGGGAGGCATTAAAGCTGTCATAAACTTTAATAATTAAAGGCTGAGTGCCCCCCAGATTTTCGCTATTTTTCGAGGATATTTTGCTGAATTTTTCTTCAAGAACGGAAATTAACGCATTTCACTTGTAGCTTCTATAGGTGCGGAAACGAATCTTTAAGCTAGCAAAGGCGCAAAAAACTGCTCTGTGACTTCACCAGCTAGGGCGCTCGACTGCACCGGATGGACGATGCATTTTCAGTGTTAGCCGCTAATGTTTACTGTTTCGGCCTTTTGTCTACCGCCCGCTAAGTGGAACACAACTTGAAAAAAAAAAAACAAAAAAAAAACAGTAGTTTCTATATAATTATATAGGCTATAGTACCTGGCCTGTGCATTAATTACTCCACGAAACAGTAAACAGAATCGGAGTTTGAAATTTCGTTCTGCTAAAGAAGCAGAGATATCAAAGTTCTTTAGCTGCGTGGTAATCGCGTCTGATGCATAACTTTTTATTTAGGCTGTTTGAAATGGATCCTAGTTTAAATGCAAAATGCTTCCAAAGGATTTGTGTGGGTGGTTATTGCAAGCAGATGAGTTGTATCTGACTATAGGTTGCAGGATATTAACTCGCTCATGGCGGCCTCGTTACGATGCAGCTGAAATTTAGAAAATCCCGTGTATTGTGCGGCGCTAGCATAGGTTGAAAAACAAGGTTATCTAAATTAATCAAAAGGTTTCAAGTCGAGCGTTCCTGACAGATAGCAGCTCACCGAAGGCCCGTGCGCGCAGCTGAAAGCCAACTCCAGTGGTAAGACTGAGATGTACAGTACACCTCTTGTGGGAATCTTCGTCCTTTTCGAAACCGTTCGTATTCTAGTTTCGACCGAAGTTCGCTAAGCAGCCTCGCTTCCGATGTATTTTTTAGGTTACAGAAGTTGAACCAATAAATAGACATGCAACGTCTAATAACTCGAAACCATTAGGCAAAATAAGTTTGCTTCTCTGGTAATTTAAACAAGCAGGTCCGTAAGCTACGCCTACCATAGCTAAGCATTCGGTGAGGGATCTGTGCGACTAACAAGGAGAAAATCAAGTATAGCCATGAGACCTATACCGCATGCCGCCATGCAGGCAATTGTAGCTGCTACTGCGTCTTGACACTTCGCAGTATACCCTAGAAATAAAAATGGGAGATCAAAACGAGTGCTAAGAATAATAAAATAAGACCACTTGTCGATGTAGTTGCCGAACGTGCATTCCGTATATGTATCTAGAACGTGGCTTTAATTTGTTCTCCGCTTGGCTTGAAGGCACGATAATTCCTTCTGGTGCACAACATATTTGTAGCTGTTTAATAAATCCTGTAGCATACTCCGCCTGAGTGTCAATTTACTTGCCCTGGCGTTCCGAAACACTTGCGCATCGCAAAAGGTCTTATTCAACCTATACATGCAACAAGCTGAGTATAAACACTGTCGAAGTTGTATATCAGCCGGCCGAAAGTCTTTCAGAGGATTTCTGCAAGAGGAAATGCTCGAACCACTCCATCCGCTTCCATAAGATTTAGATACCTCTCATGTGACAGGTGACATCGAACGTAGATGTATGCACATAATTTTCCGATATCCGGTCCCAGATTGTCTGAACGGCTGAATTGCAAAACATGCTCAAACCACGGCGCAGGGCTGAGGCGTGCACAGCAAATCGACAGACAGAAAAAGTGAAGTGAAAACTTAAGTGCTTGTATTAACCCTTGGGGCCCCTAATTTTCCTTGTGTTACATCCAAGACACCACACCGTAAGAATTTTACGATCGTTCGTCACTTTTTCTCAAAGTGCTGAAATGAATCGGGATTTTAAAGACGCCGTAGTGAAGACTCCGGACATTTCTGCCACATAGGGCTCCATCGAAACGTAGGCTGGCGCCTTAACAGCCTTTCGTCCCCCGTAAAAAAGCTGCCTCCGCGGTCGCAATTGCCTACTCGTACTTGTATTCAGCACTCGAGCATAACCACTGAGCCATCACGTCTTCTACGTTTCAGATTAGGATATCAATTTTATAGGCAAGTCGCGGAATCCTTGTGGATTGTGGGCAAATGTTCTACTTATGATGAGTCCGGAAAGCTATATGCAGCGCTTATGCATATTCTAAATTTCTCGCCGTTCTTCCTTAGGCTCAATAGGCTTCACTCTGGAAGCGACTGATCTAGACCCTTCTCAACTGACCATAGGCAAAAAAATAAGTTGGGCAGAGGCAATTTACGAGACTTTTCTGGTCACAGGCCGAAGACAACGACCTTCCTTTTGAGACGTGTGTTGGTGAGGTATTCACCTGCGAGAAAAAGTGGAGAGACCACGCGCTCTGACTAATCTGCACGTCCGCTTTTTCTGACGGTGAAGCGGTTATTTAAGCATAGGGTACATTCCTAAATATACTTGCGAGCCTGCCCAAATATTTTTGTTTGGCACATGGTATTGTAGAGAAAAAAAATGGAATCGTAGCGGTTAGCATGGTTGCCCCACTCTTGCTAGAAGATTTATGTGTTCGTTGGATACTGCGTACTAAAGCTGGGACGTGAAACCGAATGAGGTTCTTGCAGCTATCAGCCTCTCTCGCCCTCCCTGTCGTTCACCGGTCGTCTGCGCAGAGCGTGCGCAAGACAACAGCGCATGTGAGAAGTGCCAGCACAGTCGGTGGGAAACGGGCGGAGGACGAGGGCGGATATTTTCACTGGGGGAGCGTTGGCGCCGAATTACAGGCGCCGAGGAGCGCGTTTCATCGTACTCGGCCTGCCGCTTTCGAGCTCGCACGATGTCGACGATCGCCGAACCTTTCGCCGTAGTCCTTGTATGTTGACTCTCCGAGTACGTTTTTGTTTGTCTAGATATATAATCTCACATATTACTGCCCGTAATATATAGAGAGCGATGCTTATTCGCTTAATTGGTCGAGTTTGTATTTTTCCTCCTTTTCGCGTTTCGGGGTTTGAACGGTTTTCATACTACTTATATGGATTTCGTTAAGCGTGTTTTTACCTTGTGTTTATTCTTGAAAGCAATTAAATGCATATTTTTACCCTTGCTGAGTTTTTTCTTGCTGCCCAACGCACCGCCACACGTGAACCTTGCACGGGCTGACCGACGTTAACAAAGGGAATATTGTCTAACGCTGACTAAGGTCAGTTGGAAGGATAAAACGCCCCTATGCCTCCATAATTTGCTCCTGGCAACTGTTCGACGAGCAATTTGTGAGAGAGACCCACAGTTTATTAAGCCGGAGACGAATCTATGCGCTCTAAGTTGCGAAGTGTGCAGCTTAGTCCAATTATTTGGAGTAGTGAATATAGTCAGGTTGCAAGTTAAAACAAGCAAAACAAGCAGTATTACAAGTGTTGGTGCATCGCCTGTATCTGTATGTAGCAAAAATTACATGAGTTCGAAGACGTTGACAAAACACATCAGCACTACTAAATTGCAACATTCTGAGGTTTGTCTGTAGGAAAGCGCTACATTGTATAAACGAGGGACGCGGATACCCTTTGCGATAGCCAGGAAAATGATTAAGCGTGTGTAAAGGGCGACAAATTCTACACCCCACAAAAATACACAAAGTACAAAAGAGCAATGTCGACTACGTAAACAGAAATATAACCACCATAGCCCTATCTCACTTGGACTTCATAGCTTGCGGAAGACACGCATGTCGGATCGCAACGCTGAACCTGTTGTTCCACCTAGACTCCATTTTAGCAAAATGATGCTGTAACTGAAGGACACTTATGATGAAAATGACTTTCAACCTGATTTGTTTCCGCTGGCGACACGGTGCTTATTTTTGCCTGCCTTTTAAATTGTTGCGTCTTGTGTTGTGCATCTCAGCAATGGCTGAGGGAATTGTAAATAGTCTGTGTACATAACCCTTTATGTATAATGTCAGAAAAAAAAATCACTGTGGTGTAGTGGTTACAGCACGTACTTGTTGACCGCGAAGACCGAAGTTCGAATTACGATGGACTTGTAAATTTGCATGCTTTTGCTTTATGAGTTTTTTTTTTCTTTTTGCAATGTTCAAACTGTTCGATGATATCCAATTTATTTTTGCTAGCTAAATCTTGGCAATGAACAGGATCTATACCTGGAAACGTAAACTGTTGGAAGATGGCGTGTGCAGTTAACTGGTGGTTGTTGCAGAGAAGTTGCCGTGAATAACGGAAAAGACGTCGCGTCGGGACCATTTCTGATGGTATGTTACGTCGCGTACCTACTGTAAACAAAAAGAGCTTCTCCGGTGTTGTTATACTACGGTCAGCCATTGTCCCACGCTTTGCCTACATTTTGTCCGTCGAGCCTGCACACCTTCCCTCTATTCCCAATTGCCTGAAAATACAACCGAAGTTTGCTTTAGAATAAGGAAAGGTACCCAACGTAGAAAACAAACGACAACAAATTTCACGAAAGTGGTCCTGCCTGGGTTATTCTGGATGGGCAGCGCTGCCTACAGCAATTGTCAATGGGTGCTCGCGCGTGTTTACTGATCACTTTATTTGACCTGTATTATTTCATAAATAGTGGGGAAAGCAGAGAATAAAAATGTTCAGTTCCCTTGGTGGTATTTTATACTATAGGAACAGCATAAAAACACGACGGACAAGAAAGGTGCAACAAGGTACAGCGCCTTTTGTGTCCTTTCCTTGTCCGTCGTCTTTTAGCGCTGTTCCTATAGTATGCATCCTTACCAACCAGCCGAATTAGCCGTCCTATCACTGTAAAAACAAAAACACCTTTAGGTGTTTTCGCATGTCTATAACTAACACCCATACACCGTTGAAAAAAAGTGGCTTCAGAGTGCCAGTACACCATCAAAGATGGTGATTTGGTTGGTCAAAACACCCTTCTATGGGGACAATGCACTCGGGCGTTTTCATCACCATTACACCCTATTGCAGGGTGGGAGCAGCGGCATTGCACCCTTACACCCCTTGAAACCTGCATATATTGTGTTCCCTAATTAGGAACTACTTTTGCCACTACACGTTCTTTAATGCTTTTCCTATGTGCACATTTGCAATCAAGCTTAACGGTATACCTGGTAACCACCTGCAATGTCAAATGAGCATGTAAAAAGATGCTGCATGCCATTATTTTGACATCTCGGATGGCCCATACCAGTATGATTGTTTTCTCAAATTCACAAAGCATGTTACGAAAAAATGTCACAGCTTTACACAGAAGGAAACTGGAAGTCTTTTATTCGGCATAGAAGCCTCAGGGTGCGGGCTAGTGGGTGCTCGGGTGCTAGTGAGGGGGGCGGGGGCAGGGGGGGGGGGGGCACTTGTGTTTTATTCCTTCACTGATGCGCGCTATCGTACCTCATTTATTTCACAATACTGCCGCTCTCAACCGAGAGCCTAGCTAGCAGCCAAAACACATGTTATGTACGTAAATACTCACAAAAAAAATGAAAGAACCAAACAGTTCCCAACAAATGCAGACAACAAAGTATACAATTTTTGTGAAGAACAGAACCAAACAATGCACACAACAGCATGGTGACATTTCTTGAAAAACAAAAACATTTAGTCGTATGCAGCAATAATCGGAGTACACAATATTAATCCTACGCTTTGTCAGCATCAACGCGTGCACTTGCATAAAATTCGGCCTTGTGCGATGGAATAAAGGGTCGTGCAGTGCATCTTGGCTTCGACACGTAAGGTCAACCTATTTTTATTCATGCAGCATGCTGTTGCATAATATTTTTAGATTATGCAAGCTATTTTGTCAAATAAAAATGGCTACACTCCTCAAAAGCACCTCGGTTAGAGAACTTCCATTCTGCCCCGTGAACGTTTCATTTCACATGAACTGGAATGTTTCATATGATAGTTAAAAATGTAAATAACCAATAGCTTGTTAAAGTATGCAGAAGGAAAAATTGCCTGCTGGATTTCTATCACTCCTAACAGCATTCACATGATTTCAACCGGAAAAAGTTTCAAAAATGGTGACAAATTAAGTTATTCTAAACTGGCAATGCAGTCCAAAAGGAAAAATGCTGCTCTGTATTTTACATGATGGTTTAACAGCATTTGTAAACTGAACTACCCAATTACAAAAACCAGCACCTCCCAGTGCAAAACCAATTTTTTTTTCACACATTTCTGTTGGGTACGCTGGGGGTCTCGAGATTCAGCGAAGCTGTGACGTGAAGACACTAGTTGCATTTGTATGATGGGAGAAAATACTGACATTTTCTTTACAACGATGCAGGTGCATTGCTGGTATCCCACAATGCACTGAAACAAGCGCTGAATGGATGCTGGGGCTGCACTGGTCCCAGTATCATTTTCGAAATAGGCAGAGAAATGGGGCAATTTAATAACAGTGCCCCAGTAAGCACTGTTGTCTTGGAACTCAATGTGCACTTGAATATAAAATTAAGGCAGTTTCTTTTTCCCAGCATTAATGGGAGGGCATCTTTCTTAAGCAACCACAATCAACATAGTTCTGATCCTCACATTACCCACTTCTGAATATCTTGCAACTGAAAATGAAATTAGTTATAGGCTACCTTCAAAATTTGTAATGATTTGTTGACTGCACTGGAACTTGGTGTTTACTACTAAAATATTAACAGCTGGCTCAATTGAAGGCTTCACACAAGGCCTACAGCATACCCTGTACTGGCCAAGTATATATTGCAGAACCAAACAAAAAATGTGGAAAGAGTACTTAGTGATGGGCCGCTACAAAAAAAAAAAAAAAAAAAAAAAGTGCATTTAATATGTAACACATAATGCGTTTCTGAACTTTTGCACTTCTTTTTGTGCTAAGTATGAACCAACCGAGCCCTAAGTCATTGCAATGTTTCCTGAAGTGTTTACATTTAAGTTTTAGTTACAAGGAAAAAGTTTTCTCGCTGCTCTATGTGGCAGTTCTGAAACTTCATCGCACATTATTTATTGAAAGTGTACACTGGAGCTTTGAGTTGAGCGACAATTATGTGTGCAACAACAGAGCATTACTAAAGAACCAAACAGCAGAAGCTCCAAAAAACGTCAACACTGAAGCACGGCATGTTAAAAGATTTTCCACGCATAGCACATTGTATGCGTAGACATCCGGAACATCAGTGGTGAGACTCAAGAGGCAGCAGAAAGCTCAAGTGTTCAAGAAGTTGTAATTGGTATAGCGGCAGGCAGTCTGAGCACTTTAAAATGCTAAAGGTCCGAATACTAAAAATATGTTGACTAACTTGAAATGCAAAGATAACAATTTGGATTTATTGAGAATGTCTACTATAAATAAGAATGTCTATTGACAGTGCCACATGGTTAATGCATGAAGTGTTAACATCTGTAGTTGAAGGGATTACATTTATACAACATAAACCATAAAACACAGCAGTATTTTTTCCTAACCAACGTGGAAAACCTAATCTCAGAAGCATTAAAATTATTACATCATTTCAAATTTGGCTAGCAAATTACAGCATTTTTTTAAAGCACTAATAAACTGCATTACCCACGTTCAGAAGCCTGTGGGATAAAACAATATGACAAATTTTTCTTTTGAAGCAGTCTCGGATTTATATATTCCAGAGATTAAGAACATCTTAGGTACTAGCATGCATGAGCAGGTTGAGAGACCCCTTTCCAGCACATGCTGAACCCCACCAAGCTGCCTGCAAGAGCCATCTGATAAAGCACTGCTGGTCCACTGCAGCAGAGTGCTTAGTCAAATGGCACACTGCACCAATCTTGACATTACCAGTGCTTTATCAGGTAACTCTTACATGCAATACGACGTGGTGAGCATGTGATGGCAGGGGTCTCTTACAAGTGCTTTTGATTGTACTTACAGTGCAAATAATCCTTTCAGAGGAAAGAATTCACAGTTGTGATGAAAACCTATGTATTATTTCTATTTGAATTATGAATCACTAATACATATTACAAGTTAGACTGTAAGCCATTTTAGAAACAAAGACAATTCACTAATAATGTCGGTTTCAAGTAGGCTTCCTGAGTATTAAAATAACTTACAAATGATACAAACATAACATCCAGAGCTCCCGGCTTGTTCCCAATGTTTGTAAAGGGATGCAGAATGCATACTGCCTGTACATCTACAATAGATATAAGCAAAACAGCAATGGTGTACCTCCTTGCAGGTAAAAAGAGAGAGCCGAGTTTTGAGGCGATAATTTATTGTCTAATTTAGGAAAGCAAATAAACAAAATTGAAAACATGGAGAGGCACGCAAACTGAAAGCCAAACATCTTACAGCAGAACTTAGCAAAGCTTGGGAAGATTTGAATTAGGTATCACCTAATTCTCTACTACTAGTTGGACAGATTCGAAAAGGCTGCACCATTACAATAGAAGAACAATAGGTAATTTAAATTTAGCTAATGCAAAAACTGTTACAAATGTTAAGGTTTTATTTATATTTCTGATGCTTAGCCATGTTTTTAGTTTATCTATAAGGCAATGCAAAATGGCAAAAAATGTAGGCTATCAGCAAAAAACTGCCAACTAGATAGCACATGTAGCAAACAGAAGGAAACAGCTTACGCTTCTTTCTCTTTTCACTTATTCCCTCAGAACACACTTCGAGCACCCAGGCAATGTCCTTTTTTTCTGCACGAATGGTGTCCTTCAAAACCAAGCCAATTGTCTTGTTAAGGCTAATTTCAACTGCCTCTTTGCCGTCCTTCTTGATCAGCATGTTGATGTCATGTAAGAACTGCACGTTTGTGTGAATGGTAGCCATAAAAAATCATTTTACTCAATGTTTTAAGTAATTCAATATTAAAAATAACTGTACAAAAGCTAAGGAAATAGATGCCTTTGTATATAAGGTTAGAAAACTGCAGAAACCATCAGTATTTTCTCACTAATCACCAGACTGCAAGCAATATTAAGGAAGGTCTAATATAAAAAGTAACAAAGCAAAAATTATGATCCTCCTCCCCTCAACTCAGCACACAGCCGAATGGCAATAAAATATGTAATATATCTCTAAACTAAGGGTCCACGCTCAGCTTTATAAAATCGGCTTCAATTGTTAGAGACAATTTCTACAGACATGCGCCGTTAGCATATGAAAGTCAAATTTTTTTCTGTGCCCTTTACGTTAATAAACTGCTTTCAACACATACGTTACAGATAGCATTAAGATGGCTTTTGTGCAAGAAATGGAAAGAGGAAGAACCATTTCCCTTCATAAAGTACAACAAAATATCAAACTAATATTTTCAAAGTGCCTATATGTCAGTAGCACAGGCATTCAGTTGCATCTACTTCTCTATTTAAAGATTATGAAAAAAAACTGAACAAGGGTTGTAAGGAGCCTCAGTTTGCAAGCCGAGCCAACATTTTAAAAAGGAGGCTCTCTGGACAGTGCAACCATGACTGGTGGGGTTTAAATTCCCTTTTGCTTGCGAAGAAGAAAAGGCAGGTGGAGGAGAAGGGAACAGGGCAAGGAGTGAAATGATGTTTCCTTCGATATACATGTCTATGAACCTGGAAACAGTGATTCCTTGACCGGAAAAAAATAAAAGGAAGCAGCAGCAGAAAATGTACAATGCAGGGTGGATGATGAGTGAGCATCCAAAGCAGGTTTCATGCTAATACACAGTACTTGAAAGGGGACAGGCAACCCAAAAGGGACTGATAAGCAACACTGCTACAAGGGAATAGTTATCAAGAGCTTTTCAGAAGGAGGAGAAAAGGACAGAGAAAAGGACAGAGAAACAGAATAATAACAACACAGTGAACCATAACTGCCAAGTACGGCGTTATCTGAAGGAAAGGATTCAAGGGGGAACTAAAATAAGTAAGAAGTGATGAGAGTTAAATATGTTTAGAAGAACACATGCAGCTTATGTTATTCCTGAGGTGGAGGGAGGGGAAAGTGTGCACGTGCTGTGAACTGTACAATTCACGCTATATGGGATTTTTCCCGGACTAGTTATGGTGCAGAAAGAATATGTTTAAGAGATTCGAATGTTTCTTTTGGGCTATTTATTCCTTTTGGTTCCGATGTTCTAAATTCATGGATTATATGTCTCCCTATATTTTCGGTCCCTTAAAAATTTAAAGCCTGACTGGAGAATAAATTTAATTTCATCAAACTTATGGCAGCGAATTAATTACCCAGATTCATTACAAATTCTTTAAGCCATCAAACAAACAATCAAGTCGATTTTACTTGCTGCCCGAGATTCACAAGGTTTCCACAGAGGCATTGTTTACTAGAGACACCCCGGGAAGGCACATTGTTTCTAACAATAATACGGGCACAGAGTACCTGTCGGTATACCTAAATAAAAATGCAGTTGAACTCCTACCAGCTTTCTTCATTCGTGCAGGACAAACCTCACATTTTCCAAATAATTGAGATTAATAACACGTCCAACCTTTCGTATGTATGTATACATGACACGCTGTCATGTCACTCTCTACACTTTCTATCTTATTTCTATTGAAAGTATTGATGCACTTTCTCAAATATTATTCAACATCGCCCAATCTCATGAGTCGGAAGTTTGTCAATTGCTCCTTAAACAAGTGCAGACTTTAAATTATTTTGAGTCTGATTGATGTTACTACCTGCAGATATTTAGAACCTGCATGAGCCCTCCATTGACACACACTTATGCGAATATATTCACGGGAGTTCTGAAATCTAAAATACTAAATTAATTCCCGAAAAAACCACCAATATACCTTTGCTAGATTGACTACATCTTTATGTATGGCAGTTCGAATTAGAATCATTCTAATCGCTTCGTCTCGTTAAATAATTAACACAGCAGCATTACATTTATTTGTGAGTCTTCGCAATTAAGTGAATTTTCCCAATACCACGATCTCTGCGAAATATGGAAAACTTAGAACTTCCTTGTGCAGAAACCCAACGAATGCAATAATACCTAGATTTAACCAGTCGTCATCCAAGACATTGTAAGCAAGGAATATAAGCAAGGAAAAGAAATTGAATCGCATTACAGAAATACCACTGCAGCATTCTTCACAATATTACTTCATCTGCTGAATTCTTAAAAGAGGTAGTTATTTGTTACTCAAGAAAAAAAAAATAGAAATGGTGCTGGCCAAAAATCCTAAGCGTAACCTTTAAGCAGGCACTTGCAGCTGCAGTGAGTGCCAGTATAGACGAAAGAGGCATTTTTGCAGTTCACAAACATGCACATCTTTGTGCATTGGCACACAGAATAATTGCAAAATGCACATTGAAGAAATATTGTGTATAAGTTAGCAAGTTTTTTAAACGATATATGCGAGATCTTACAATTAGAACAACCTATCAATGTCATTCATTGACTTAAAAACAAAAAAAAGAAACAGCAGAAAATTTAAATGTGAACAAGTTCTTGAAAGCCACTGGAGGACATCTAGTAGGCTGTATTTCTTGTATTCAAAGGAGTAGTGAAGCCTATATAGCATATGTTGGCGAGCTATAATACATTAAGTTATGGAGGGCTGCATAAAGAACACTCACACAATACATGGTACCACCGAGTGCTCATCTTGTATACTCCATGTCCTGTACGCTCTTTCACCCACCTTCACCTTTCCCTTGTATGAAGAGTGGTGAATCCTGTGAGTGGTACAAAACATATATTTTTGTATACTAATGTAGTACCCCAACTCAGAACAATTATATAAAGAAAAATGAACTTATCAAGTCTGGTTCAGCAATACAAAAATCAGAGAAAGAAACAGGTAGCAAACGAAAAGACAACTGAGTAAGTTTCAGGACACATACATTAGCATTTTTTTAAAGACCCTATAAACAATATCAATAATATGTTCAATCTATTACCTTCTTTTCATGAGGCACGTAATGATTTTCTCTTGTCATATTTCAGCATGTATGTGAATGACATTGATTACTGGCAAACTAATCTTGCAAAAAAATTATAGAACTCCATTTAAGCTTTATGCTCCTTCCTGTGCGACACCTTGGTCATGTAATTATGAATGGCCAAGTGGGCAGTGATTTCATTTAGCCTCAACATTCTGCATCAATTGTAAAAGATAATAATGCTTACAGATTGGACCAGATATTACTTTAACACGACACTGAAAAGTAACACATGGTCCAAAGATACATGCACTGCCTATCAATTTAATCAATAAATAAGAAATCTGGCTATCTGCATTTAGAAAAGCAGACTACACGGTAAAATAAGGTTGGCTTCACAAAGAGAAAACTCAAGCATCTCGCTTTTGTTTCAGAATCGCTTTTTTACTGATAACAAGTGGTTGGCTGCTATAAATCATCATCATCATCAGCCTGACTATACCCACTGCAGGGCGAAGGCCTCTCCCATATTTCTCCACTTAACCCGGTTCTGTGCGAGCTGCATCCACTTGACCCCCCCGAACTTCTTAACCTCATCCACCCACCTAACTTTCTGCCACCCCCTGCTACGTTTTCCTTCTCTTGGAATCCAGTTTGATACCCTAAGCGACCATCGGTTATCCTCTCTTTGCACAACATGCACTGCCCATGCCCATTTCTTCTTAATTTTCACTAGAATGTCGGTAACTTGAATTATTTCTCTGACCCACTCTGCACGCTTCCTATCTCTTAATGTTTACCCCTACAATTTTTCGTTCCATAGCCCTCTGGGTTGTCCTCAACTTAAGTAGAACTCTCTTGGTTAGCCTCCACGTTTCAGCCTCATAGGTGAGTACAGGTAAGATGCAAATGTTGCATACTTTCCTCTTGAGCGATACCGGTAAGCTGCTAGTCATAATCTGCGAGTGCTTGCCAAATGCGCTCCATCCTAATCTTATTCTTCTTGTTATTTCCTTTTCATGGTCCGGATCTGCGGTTACTACCTGTCCTAAGTAGACATATTCGCCTACTACTTCCAGTACTTCGCTACCTAATGTAAACTGCTGTTCCTTCCCGAGACTGTTGAACATTACCTTACTCTTCTGCATATTGATTTTCAAGCCTAGCTTTCTACTTTTCCTGTCTAGGTCATCAATCATTATTTGCAGTTCATCCCCCGAGTTGCTTAGCAAGGCAGCAACTCGGGGGGGGGGGGGGGGCAGCATCAGCAAATCGCAGACTACTGAGGTATTCTCCATCTACCCTTATCCCTAACTGCTACCATTACAAGTCTCTGAATACCTCCTCTAAGCAAGCTGTAAATAGTACTGGGGAGATTGTGTCTCCTTGCCTAACACCTTTCTTTATGGGAATTTTTTACTTTCTTTATGCAGAACTATGGTTGCTGTGCAGAGACTATAAATATCTTCCACCACTTTCACGTATGGCTGGTCTAACCCCTTATTTCGCAATGCCTGCATCACCGCCGATGTTTCAACTGAGTCAAATGCTTTTTCGCAATCAATGAATGCTATGTATAATGGCTGATTATATTCCGAGAATGTTTCTATCACCTCATTGATGGTATGGATATGATCGATAGTAGAGTACCGTTTGCGAAAACCTGCTTGATCCTTTGCTTGATTGCCGTCTAAGGTTGCCCTGATTCGACTAGCGATTACCTTAGTAAATACCTTATACGTAACAGACAGTAAGCTGATTGGTGTGTAATTTTTAAGGTCTTTAGAGTCCCCTTTCTTATGAATGAGGATAATGTTTGCATTCTTCCATGATTCCGGTACCGTCGATGACACCAGGCACTGCGTATACAAGGTGGCCAGTTTCTCCAGCACGATATCCCCCAGTCTTTTAGCAAATCTGTAGTTATCTGATCCTCTCCAGCTGATTTCCCCCTTTTCATAGTTTCTAATGCTTTCAGATCTAAAGTTTTCAAAGTTTTTTCTAAAGTTTCTAAAATAGCAAATCCTGACGCAGGGGAGGTAACATAGGCTGATGATAGCGGCATATAGTTTACGCAGTTTTGAATAAACTATTATGCAACCAGGCCGGCCGACCGGCGCCCTTCGAGGCACAGAGCAGGAGCGCAGAGGCGTGCCGCGCTGAACGGCCGCCGAGAACCAAACATAAACATAGCCTCCTCGAACAGTAAAGTTTAAACAGAGGGGCTGCGGGAGGACGCTCCCCGAACAGCAGGACGGGAGGCGGCGGCTTGCGCTTATGCTCAGAGTAAAAACAAAAAAAAAAGGGGGGGGGGGGGGGGGGGGGGCACGGAACTCCGAGTGAAATGAGATGACGAAGCATGAAGGAAGTTTGAGATGAGCGAGCGTGAAGTATGCGAGATAAGGAGGAGGGGGGAGTCGAGGGTGCCAAGCGAATTAAGGTAGTACGCCAACACGACCCTGCCGCACGAACGGAAACGGTAGAACAAAACCGAGCCGTTGCGAATTCAGCGCAAGTATCAAACTGTCAAGAAACGAAAATCGTTTCGGTGAACCTCCTGCGCGTACAAAATGCAAGGAAACGTAGCACATACATTATTTCTGTTCAAGAAAGTTGAGACTGATGTTCTTGCGCCCAATCTGCGTAACTCGCCGCGACATCTAACCACATGTGCGATGTCATTTTGGCAGCCAGGTGAAAACAAGCGCGTTTCCCACGTTTTCATTTCAGCACAATCTGGAGCTTTCCGGCACAAAAAGACACAGAATCCAGCAATCCGGTAGAACACTCTTCCCACAAAGCGCAATATTCGTAAGGATATGCTTACCTTTACAGGCGATTGCGTCAGCCGTGCAGTACGATGTCCGCCTTCGTATCACCGGCACCGAACCAACCAGTACGATTTCAGTGCGAGTGCAATGTAGTCGGCGCATATACCTCTTAGTCACGCAGAAAAAAAACTTCTCCATGCCTTCTTCTTTCAAACATTTCAAACAACACGGTGCAGCAGTCCTTCCGCCTGAGCAAAGCGAAAAGCAGCCCGGACACTTGCCGACACGATAAATGCCCGTTTGCGTTAAACACCACATGTAGAAGGCACTTCACAAGCGTACACACTTCTGTAACACATATGCACGCGAAACGCAACACATTTCAGGAGGTTAAACAATCGAAGAAGCACCTTAAGCATTCGCCGAAACGTGGTCGAAACGTACCTCACAATGCTAACGGCCATATTGTGAAATTTGAAAAGAGCGTGCGTTGCTACCGGCGGCCTCCTGGTGGTGAAATTTCGTTTCAATTCCAGTTTCATTTTTAGGAAGCACTCGTGTGTAATTTTAATTTTGGAGTTATTTTTTATGCTTTATTTAGGTGTTGGATTATATTAGCACGACCCCTTGCGTATAAAAGGCTACGAAGTTACGCAGCCATATACCCCCAGCATGTTAGGTGATATTGCTTGCCCGTAACACCCTAAGGATATTCTCCAACCAAAACACCCCTTTGGTATGCAAGAGGTGATTTCCAATGGCATGAACACCCTAGACTCAGGGTGTAAGGGTGTTATGAATGAGACAAATTCCCCAAAAGGTGTTTTTGGTTTTACAGAGTAGGTAAATTTTGGTATTATTTCTACCGTAGATGTTGTCGTCCACACGCCTTGCAGTCTAGAGTTCACGCATACCTTTTGTTGTAGAACGTAAAACTTGTCTAGAATTTTCTGATTTTCTAGTGCTCTTCGGCGAATTCGCTCAGACGTGCGTGAGGCGATATGCGAATTGTTTTGGAGATTGCGCCTTGCATACAACGCACAAGAGTTTCATCATGACGCATATCGCGAGTGGCTCTTTGTTACGAACCATAATTATTTTAAATATTTTAAGCTTGTACTTGCAAGATGAAGCGATTACAACACGGAAATTCAAACTGAAACTCAAAGCATGTCTGCTCGCTAACATGTTTCACAATCGTCCTACATCGCCTCATTATGCCATGAAGTGTCCGAAATGTGTTTGAAACTTGCAAAAAGCATAAAAAGTTTGCAAAGCTCTGTTGTCCGGAACAGTTTTAAAAACTCTTCTCTAAACCTTGCTAGAAAAGACAATGGTGGCTACGGTTGATAATATTTAAGATGGCGACACACTTGTGGGAACTTTTCAGTCTCAGCGTTACCCCGGGCACATGGGAGCTTAATTTGGCAGTCCACTGCCGTCATTTGTCAGCGGTGTATACGGATGGCGCTAAGCCACTCTCAAAATGCCTTCTTTCTTGTTGGGAAACCAGTCAAACTCCATATTAAAATGAGCCGCTTAATCGCCCTCCTTTCCTTCCGCTGATATCCATCAGATGACGCCACCAGTATAAGCTTCGTTTTTCGCCGCTGATGCTGCAGACGATGGGAATTCTTTTTCGTAGCCCCAGGCTTTACGGGGAGCAGGCGTTTAGTGGGCCCCGGCAGCGTATTGCCAAACCATATCCCGTAGGCGCACTGGAGCAGACGACGCTCTCAGCGAGCTAAACGGCGATTATTGCTTAAAGGTCTCTCTGAACGCCACCTAAAGGTAACACACACTCACTGTAAAGGGCTATTGTTTCTGAAAGATGTCTCCGAACGCAACCTAAAGGTAACATGCACTCACTGAAGGCAGTAAATAATAACGATGAAGGTAATTGTTTACTGTAACCGTTCTCATACTGATTGTTACTACAAGGTGTCCGTGAACGCAACCTAAAGGTAACATACGCTCACTGAAGGCAGGAAATAAATGCGGTGAAGAGAAATGAAAAAAAAAAAATGACAACACAGAAGTCGAACTGATGTTCCAGGGGCATCAGCGCATATGCGTGTGGGGTCAATCCAGCGCGCCAGAAAAGCGACGGGATCGGTGGCCTTTAAATGCAATATTATTCGTTCAGACAATATATCCAGAATTTGTCGCCAGGTGGCGTTGCTCAGAGCAATCACGCGCCAGAGCGTCGTCTGCTCGAGTGCTCCTACGGGATATGGTTTGGTAATAAGCGCCCCGGCAGAGCGGTAGGTAACCCAGCACGCAAAAAAACTAATCAGCCACTCTATTAGCTTTACGCACACGGTAGGAGCGCAAATTGGGACCAGGTTACTAGTCTGGTGACGCTCTCACGTGACAGTGGAACATACATTTCATGCTTCTAAAATGCCTTGTGCTGCTTTATCCATGGCCCAATGTAACAGCTTCGTATTCGAAGCAATTCCTCCACAAATTCCACGCTAGCCGAAATATTCAACACACAAAATCCACGTCAGCCGCTTACCTAGTCCGATATATAATCAGCCTCAGAGGCGACTGCCACGAACTGGGGCTGCCTGTAGTTCCTATGCCACCCTTTTTGATCTGCCTTTGTGGTCCGTCTTGTTCATTACGAGCTGATCTTGTTAGTGATGGCAGACACTTGGATCTGTGCAAATGTGGATGGGACCTTTTCGAAGGAAAAAACGTCTTTGCATGATCGCATTGCCGTAAAGCAAATTGTGATGGTAATTCGTGATAGGCGTGTGTTAGCTACAGGTATGGGCGTTATCAATGAAACTTGAAGAAGGATAACTGTTGCGCGGACTGCGTTCGTTGTAACAAAATTTCGTAGCACGGTGGGCGTTATACACTGATGCTACAAACGGTGACTCGCGCAGAACTGCAGCTCAGTTTTTTATTTCTTAGCCATGTCGCCATTTGCGATATACACTATCACGGCGTCTTTCCAGCACGCTGTGATGTGCACCTGTAACTGATATCTTTGCCGCCAAAAGAGATCTTTAGAGACATAATATAGCAAGCGCCGTTCAATTGGTGGCGGCCGCTGGTGGTAGGTTGGCCTCCTGGTCATCGCCTTCATCACAAAGCTGGCAGCGCGACAGAACTTGTACTTTGCTTGACCCCTTCCATCCTTAATAGCCTATGCCACAGGCTATAATGCGCACCCTAAAAATTATATATGCGGTCAGCAGTGCATAATATGCGCGTCTGCAAAACTCCACGAGTGAATGATTGCAAGCATTCTCTGCAGGGAATCTTCCTTTCCTGGACCTAATCCGCGATGACCCTAGCGCAACAGAAACGTGCGCTGAACGCACCAAGCCTGTCCTAAGCCTGCCGCCAGCGCGGTGTCCGAACCCCAGGCAGCGCAGTAGTGGAGAACAGATTGAGGAGGCGACGCACGCCACGGGACAAGCTGCGCCAACGAGGAATACCACGTTATTGCTATTCGAGAGGTTTGGAACCGCTACCTTTGTTTGAGCGCCGACCCGCGCTATATTTTAAAATTTACTCTCCCGCTCTATACACCCAGCATGATCTGTCTTGCATTTTAAACCGAAGAACTCGTGCACACTTGCAAAATGAGTTGCATTTGAAGCTTTACCTCCTGATGGGTGAGCTGCTATCTAGGATTTCAGCGCAGCCTTCGTATTAGATTTTCTAGCCGGGGTCTATCGGTAGCGCTGTTTAGTCTATACGTTTGCTGAAACATGATATATCCAGCGGCGGGGCTACTTCAAAGACACGGCACTTTGGTAGTACGCGAGTTGTGCGGCGACCGTTCGTTGTTTCTGTATTATAAAGACAATTTCGTAAAACATGTTTTGTTTGGGATGTCCACGTTGATGTTAATAAGCAGGCGTTCGTTATAGTATGGGCAGGTAAAAGTGGGCTC